>CAOKZL010001629.1:0-314092 GCA_948472985.1 Iguana delicatissima | reverse complement strand
CAAATGACAAATAATTCTATACCAGTGTTCCAGTCACACTTGAGAGTGTAGGCACTTTACACTTGTCCATGAAAAAAACTATTATAAAAGAGCATTGGCCTTTGCTTTTGTTGTTACAGTTATTTGCTGTCAGGTCAGCTGGAAATGACTTGAAGGCAAACAACAACAACAACAGCTTTGACTTATGGTGACACTATGAATGAGAAACCTCCATTAAGCCTGGCAATAAACAACTTTGCTCCCATCACTCAGAGTTGTGCCTTCCTTTATTTCATCAATCCATCTGTAATGTTGTCTTCCTCTTTTCCTGCATCTCTCCCCTTTACCAAGCACTATTAAATACAGTGTTCAAGATATGGAGCTGTATTGTTTGTTCTGAAAAGTACTTCACTGTTGGTTTCTTTTCACCATTCTATCTGACGGTGTAGATAACTATTCTTATAACACGCTGGATTTATGATTGAAAGTGTAACCCTAACCCTAACTGTAACACTGACTAAGCAAGTCTGCCAAAGTGTTTGTGCATGTGTGTATATGTATATATCTGGAAATTGAAGGATTAAAAATACTTATTATTGTTACAGTATGTCAGTATGAAGTTGATAAACTGAATAGGTTTTGGAAATCCGTTTTTCATACTCTCAACCATCCATTGCAAACTTGTTGGTAAAAAGGCCATGAGAGAAATTTTGATATAGTGAGATAAATTCTGGTATCACTGCCACACTGTAAAAGTATCCAGTAAAAAGGTAGCATATTACATAATCAGGGGACCTCTTCTGCTCTTAGCTTTTTCCATTATATTGGTTTACTGTAAAACACAGTATTATATACCTTGTACAATTGCATACTTTAACTGAATTGAAAGATACTACTAACATCAACAACAATCCCCCCTCCAATCTCACTGACTAAGAGAACTGTTTTATTCTTATCCAGAATTTCTTGAGAATAGTCCAGCTTAACACATTTAGGCTTTCTGGCTAAACATGTTTAGGCTAGGAGTGCATTTTCCATTGAAATCAATGGAAGAAAGTAGTCTGAATCATTTAATTTTCATTGAGGATGGTTATTTACACATCACCAGAAAAGAAGAGGTTGTACAGGGTTGTTTTTTTTTTAAGTACTTATGTGTTGCCACAGCAAATGTTAGTCCAGGATCCAGTTGTATCAGTTGTATACTTCCACTAGATTCTACTGTAGTCCTTCTCCATCTGCAGTCCCATGTGCCCTCAGAGGCTGTCATGGGGTGGGGCGGCTTGAAAACCCTCTGAAGTTTTCTTGTTTTTAAATCAAAGAGGGCTGCAGTGGACAAAGAAGAGAGTCTCAATTCCACAGGTGCTGGATACAGAAATATAACCTTGGATGCAGTTGGCCACTAACAGTTCTTGGTCTACAGCTGTAATCTTCATATACATAGTTTAGACTGAGAATTTAGGCACACATTTTGCTGATTCTTTACCAAATCCAATATTTATTTGCATAGCTATTTAAGACATTTCCATGCCATTACGTGTGTGTGTGTGTGTGCGTGTGTAAAAAAAACCTAGTGTACAATATTAAAAAAACTGTAATAAAACAAATAAAATAGCAAATCGACAACAAAATAATAAAACAATTCATGAAAAGGTCTTTAATTTCAGTAAAATCCACATGGTAGCAGCTACAGCAGTAATGCTTCTCCTCCTCACTGTGGCTGAATGAGTCTGTCTGTGAGAGAAAGCAGCCTGTTAGATAACCTCCTTCTGGTCTGTTCAGGACCTTATACAGTAGAAATAACATTTGACCAAAATATTTGGTAATTAAATGATTGCATTCAGCATAGGCTCAAAAACATCATAGATTTGAAAACCTAAACCTTGGAAATTTAAAAGAGTATTGAACTGAATCAGGAAAAGTCTTGAGCAGATATTCTTTAGTGTGTGCTAATTATTCTGTGACAGTTACATGCATGTTCGGAAATATCAACTGTACAGTATCAAAAATATCCTAGATAAGGCACCTAACTTTATTAACTATCATGACATATTTCCATATACAGTTGTGGTGGGAACAAACAATGTAAATATTATTGTATGTAAATATTGAAAATATATTTTTGTAAAATAAAACACATTGTTTTCCTTTCCATTCATTTTAGGTTTGTAAACATCACACTGACATGGACAGGACTGAATCAAACTACGAATAGTATGGAGCTACATCATGATACACCAGGAGCATAATAGGAAAAAGAAAATGTTTGTGACTAGTGTGGTATAATTGTTAGTAAGCTAGAAGCCTTGGAAGGTTAGGTCCTAGTTCCCTCTAGTCATGAAACTCACTGGGTGATCTTGTATCTGTCACTTTTTCTGACCCTAGCGACATGTTGTTGGCCATTTCCAGACGAGAGGGGAGTGGTGGTTCACTGCATGTCAAAAGCAGTGTTTTTGTACTTTGATTTGGAAACTGAATTCAGAAATTCAGAAACTGTGCTGTCTGCACCCCACCGTATTTACATCGTACTATTGTGGAGAACAGCAGTTGCTGCATCCACAACAGCAAGTCCCTGGCCACTCCCATTTCCCTCCCTCACCCTGCCCCACCATTGCTGATAGGTCTGTTTTTTAAAAAACAAACACGTTTTTAACACATTTCTGTGTTGCTATGTTTGTGCGTAGGAATGTATGTTCATTGATACATGGAAAAAAAACATGTCTTCACTGTCCATTACCAGATCCACTCTCTTCCCACTGTCTGTCTAACACAGGAAGACAATAATGACAGCAGTCTGTCCTTTGATGAGCATAGAGAGATAGGAACAGAAATGATGATGGAAGGGACAGCCTGGGAACGTGCATAGCTGGCCACTTCTGCAACGTGAATTGATGCTATGCGCACGTAGGCAAAAACTGAAGCAGAAGTGGTTTGGGAGATTTAAATTGGAGTTTTCTCAGTTTTCACATACAGCAGTTTCACATCGCAGTGAATGCAGTGAACCATTCTAGGAGCTGAAAACATGCAGAACCATGAGGAAAACTGCGATGCTAAAATGGTACAACTTGCAGACTGGAGGGTAAGAAATTGATGCTGCTACGATGTATCAACTTCATGCAGAAATGGCCATTGTGAAGATAAACTGGGAAGAGTGAAGCCATCCATGTGTGATATTTTGAGCTCAGTTGAGAAAACGTGGAACATAATGTAATCAGTAAAAGACTGAGAAGAAGTAATGTCAGGAAACATGGACAATAGCTCTGGATCTCACAAGAAGAGTGATGAAATTTGCAAGTGAAGATCTGAAGAATAACTAGAACCACCCTCAACACTTCCCATAGGATATATCAGAAAATATGTTTTGCCTTCTTTGTAAAAACATTTAAGGTAAGTTTACTTATAAATTCCCTGAGCATAGACAAATACATAGTCTAATGGAGAAGAGAGAAAAATGGCCACAGGTTAGAGTGATTCAGGGGTTTAGAAAAATAGACAAACATGAGTCAGTAAACATGCAACCTAGCAATTATTATAGATGTGGAAAAGCCTGCTAACTCTAGAAAAAATGTATTATGCTTGGTTTGTCCTTCTTTTCTTGCTGCATCTGTCCACACTTGGTACTTAGATTATGATTTCTCAAAAGAGAAAGATGGCAATCTATGACATCGTTTTAAGCTGCCCAGAACCCATGAGACAGAGTGAGTATACAGCAGATAAATACATACATATTTACATGCATGACAAAGCATTTGGCACATTAAACAGTCGATGCACATATATTGCACGCCATGAGCTGAACCACTGACAGGGTTGTCTGGAACCTATCTACCACAGTTTGAAACAACTGATACTCTTTCCTTTCTAAATGATACAATTTGTACATCTTTTGTACACTGGGGATATTTTGTTTAAAAATAAGTGAAGTGAAACGTTGACCTCATCCTCAAATAGACTGGCCTTAGCTTTCTCAACTGATGCTACAGAAAAGTGAGAGAAACTACAACAACATAAGGTATATTCAGACATGCAAAGTTTGGGTCCAAACAAATCACTGTTTACCTCTCATTGAGTGTTAGGCAGAATTCTTTGAGAGAAAGCAGTGGAAATCACCCTCAAACAATCTTCCTAGTCCCTGTTTTGAGCTGGTGCTCATATAAACAGACAGAAGCTTTCCACACACCTCAGGTCAGCTTCCAGAAACACCTTCCAAACAGAGTGCTTATAAAATGTAAAGGATTCCTCTTGGGAACAAGAGAAAGAAAATAAATCTAGTTGGTTTGTTAAACATTTCAGAGCTGGAGAGTTAATTCACCCTTCCCACCTTCTCAGTCTGACGTGGCAATTGTGACTTGGAAGCAAAATGGATGCAAAGCACACACAAATGAAGGCCACAAAAGAAATATTGTGGGGGCATTTCCCCCCACACTGCTCTTTGGAGCATTGGGGAGCTAGCATTCAGCTAATAGCTTGTAAAGGTGTTCTGTGGACTGAGATGAGATGAAATTGAAGTTCTGATCTTCTAATACACCAGATGGCAGAAAGTGTATGAGTATTCTGACCTGAAAAGAAAGAGAGAGAGAGAAATTGTTAAGTGGGTGACTTTTTCAAGCTTATGAAGTCTTTCTTGGTATGCTGGATGGCTTGGCCTGTGGGAAATGTGACGCCTCTGTGGAACTGAATAAAGGAAACAGTGGTTGATCTGACTGTACAGTGTGTTTATTAAAGATGATTACCTGCTCTACAGGTAATCAAAGATTATCACTTGCAAAGTAAAGGTGTCTGATACACTTGACTCTGGTACAGCTTTTTGGCCAGAGCTCAGTGGCAGGAGGGAAGTGCTATCGTGGTTTTGAGTAGCTCCCATCATCCACCAGGGCTCCACGGTGACAGCACAGACAATAGGCATTACAGGAGGAAGGAAATTTCATACTCCATGAATAATTTAGATGGTAGATGGAAGAAGATGTAGAAAGAGAACATGGATCTACCAGTCCATGTAGCTGTAGGGGGCAAGACTGTATTTGTGGGGGCAAGACTGTATTTGTGTTCTATGGGACTCTTCTGGAAACAGATGCTGGATGTGCTTACCTGGCTCTATAAAGCCCATTTCTTCTAATGCTTTTATGTTCTTTTTTCCTTAGCAAATTACAGCATCCAGGCTCTATGGGCCAGTTTATCTGAACATTTGAAGCCTACTTGTTTCACTTGATCATGAATATTCAACAAATAATGGACCTGCAGACCATCAGGTTCACATACAATGTATGTTTCTGACATTTCCCAGAATAGCATGATTTGTGTTGTCACAGTACATCATGGAATTCATAAGGTGATACCACTGCACCAGAACTAGAGGGGTAAAATAATTTGTGAATTTCCCCTGTTTTTGTTTCCTTTCTTGGTATGTAGTTCTAATGCCAAGATTTATTATGCTTACTCGTGTTGATTCGCTGACAGTGTACTTAATATTTAAGTAGTTATTCATAGTTTATGATGGCACCTACAAAGGTGTGCAATTGATGTAGTAATTTCTAACTAATTCACTTGTCACTTCTAATTTCCTTGACGAAGAAATAAGTTGTGGCCATGGGAAAGCGAGGGTCTGTCCAAATAGAATGAGGAACACTGGCGGATGGACAGGTGACATAATTAAACAAACTACTTTTAAAGTAGTTTTTAAAAATTATTACTAAGCAATACTTTTCTATGAGTATCAATCATTGGCATATTTTCTACATTTTACCACAGTTAACATAATTAGAGCTGAAAATAAGCCATAGCCTAGTTCAACAAAGGTTAGCTTGCCTTTTAATCTATTAACAAGTTTTCAGTCAGTTTGATAAACAGCGGCTCTAAAGCCTGCAGTAATCCATAGGGCATTTTTCTGAAGGGATGTAAAAGAAGAAAGCAAGGGAAGTCTTGACCACCTTTGAAAAGGGAAAAAAACCCCACAGGATCCCTGTAATTCCTACAGTATTACATTCCAAGATATCAGTTTCTTTGAAATTTATCATCTGGTGTCTCAAGAAATTGTTTCCCTTAAAAACATATATTTACAATATATTAGGAGGGTTTTACAGTGTATTAAAAGAGAATGGACAATCGCTGTTGTAGAATGCTAGCCCTGTTTACTATCTTCAAAGTGCGAATATAAGGGAAAACTTCCTTCTAAAGGTAACTAGTTACTGATTTGCATGTAGCCTGAAAACATAGGGCCGGTACTGTTTCTAGGAGCATTCAAGTTTTAATTCATAACTGGCCCAGTACAATGAACCAATTTGTATCAATTGTCTACCTCCATGCATTATTCTGAGAGAATGGGAAATAAACCCACTGGTGCCATTTTAGTTGCTATTTTCTTATGTTACTGTCCTACTGTTTTTTTATATTTTATTACATATTACTTTGGAGGTAGTGGCACCTAATACTTCCCAGTGGTACCAGTAGTCTCTATATTACACAGGTAATAAATCTGTTCTGGCTTTTAGTCCACACTTTAAATGAAGTATCAAACATGCTGTACTTATTTTGGTGATATGGTTAAGCACCCTAGGCTTCTCTTTTAAACTTTGGTCCAACTTTACCACCCTATTGATATGGAAGCCACCAGCTTTGCCTATCCCTATCAAAATGAAAATAAAATATAGCCAATTTCTGACCCTTCTTTGGTCAGATTATAGAGTATTTCTGTTCTCTCTCTAGAGTTTGCATCCTTCTTATTGTCCAGTTCATAGCCCCATCTATGAACTTGCTTCTCCACCACTTTCCTGATTGAGAGAGGTACATGGTTGTATAGTTCCACCTAGCCACTAGATATTGACTTGTCTGCAAGTCAATTTCTGTCACACACTAAATCTTTTATTACATTGGAAAAGAGTTCAAATCCCAGATGTCCTATACATGTCTTCCTCTCATTAACAATTGATCCCAGCTCTGTCACCAAACATGTAATGACTTCTATCTTCCTATGAGTTAGCAGTCTCGCCAGTGTTAAAGGAACCAATAAAATATAGCCAGTTTTTCCTCAAGTGAAGCTACTGTCCTCTGTTTTTAGACATTGCCTCTGTGGGTGGCTAGGAAATGAGACCACCTCTTACACTTTGTATAGTTTAGGACAGGGCAAAGGATGAGGCATCATCAGGGAGGACTATTGAAAAATAATCTCTTCAATGAACTTTCCTAAATATGATTGTTGTATGTATTTATTGGCCAAAAGGACAAGGCTTATCCATGGATAATTAATTCATGGATAATTAATTTATAGAACATATACTAAAGTGTACATATAGTTAAGAACATCTTTCTGTTACATGGACACTCAAAGTGAATTTTTGAATTAAATAATTCCAGGTTAGCATCATTTTAAAAGGCTATGCTATGGATTTGTAGCTTATCTTTCCACCTCTGCATTCAGTATACAACTGTGGCTTGCATTTTTAAAAAGTCATCCCATAAAGGTTGTTTGGATCTCTGTGCATCTCTGTAATATTCATCTCCTTTGCTCAAAATATTGATATAATAATTAGCTGCCTTTAGGAAGAAGTTGAAGTTGTAGGTATAATTTATATGGCAGAATTGAAATAATTGCCCAGAACTGAAAGAATAAGAAGAGCTGAATACCAAAAAGATAGTTTAGGTTTCACATTTGGCAAACTGATTCAAGTATTCTTTGCTGCTGTATGCTTCCATACATGTTAACTTTTCCTGTTTCTCAGGGACTGCTCCTCCCTCTTTCCTGGGAACATGCAAAATAAGACACCTTCCACATGGCTAGTTTTTGGACTGAGGAGCTCCTTGGCAAAATGTCTACTGATGGGCCTGCTCCTGCCACAATGCGTCACCATGGTGATCTTACCTGGTGAAAGAGGCAGGAAACAAAAGCATTCCAATAGAACTGCTACTAAAATCTCCCACAAGGTCCCAGAAAAACAGTATGTTTGGAGCATCACAGAGAATTTAGATTGTAGTTCCCAGAACCACATTGGAGCTCATCATGTAAATTTTCCACTAGGAGACATTGGAGCTCATTGTGTAACTCTTCCACTAGGAGAACAACACTATGTTCGGGAGATTGCTAGAAATTAAAATGGTAGCTATGAGCTCTGGCAGGCTGCACACATCGAATTGTGTAATTTTTTTTAAAATAGGAGTGGACCAATGGTACCTGTGACAAACCTGAGGGGGGGCATGGTAACAGAGCCTCATTAGCAACCCTGAGTGTTAAAATTGATTGTCTGGAGCAAATAGAACCCCAGATAGCCAAAGGGAAGGGCTAGATGGGGGAAAGGAATGACAGAAATTTAACTGAAAACAGAGAGTGGAGGTGAAGAACAGAGCTGGTGTAGAGAATAGAGGGAGTGGATGGAGAGAGCCAAGTGCTGGATTTAGAGAGAGAAAAGTGTTGTGCTGGTTTAAGACTCTTTAATTACCATTACATCATTCTCTGACAGTGTGTTTAATAAAGATTTGTTTATAATTTCATAAAGAGAAGTCTCAAGAGAGTGTCATTTCTCTGGATTGGATTATACACGCTACCATTAGTACCATTTGCATCATCAGTACCACATTCATTGAAGAAATAAATCATTGCTTGTCCTTATATCTGAAAATGAGCAGATTTAGGGAAAGCAGTAGAGAGAGATAACCCTGGGAGGAGAAGTCAGCGGGAGGACAAAAGTGAGAAGGGTGCTGAATTCTCAGGAAGGGAAAATAGAAACAGACTTCTTTGTCGTAGCCCTGCCCCTGCCCAAGGGATCTCCCTGGTCCTGGTCGTGACATAAAGTGATGTCTTGATAGTACCTACTGGTAACCCAAAGATACTATGTACCAGCACCAAGCTTTACTGATCATATTTTTTTTTCTATGAATGGCCATTCTGATTGCTGGCTGTAAATGGTGGGATGGGAATTCAACACATCTGCAGGGCATACTATTGGAGAAGGATTAGATACCAACTCTAAATGTAAGCTGAAGCGAACAATGCCAAACTGAGTTCATGACAATGAGGAAAATTAAGCCCCCTATCTATCTATTTTAGTCAGAATCATGAAAATCTAATTGTTGAAATTGTATTAGCTTTAATCAGTCAGTTAAACTTTTCAACCAGCTATTCCCCCTTTTTCTAACTAGGTCAGTGGTTCTCAACCTGTGGGTCCCCAGATGTTTGTGGACTTCAGCTCCCAGAAGCCCCAGCCACTATGGTCAATGCTCAGGGCTTATAAAATAACGTGTAGGTACCAAGTATGTATAATTGTGTAAAATGCGCTTTAAGAAATGGGGGAATAGAAAGGGTGAAACTAGAAGTAACCGCAGAAATGGAATTTTCTTAAGTACGTGACTATTATAATAGGTAATTGATTAGAAAATGAATCAATTAACCAAGGGTTAATACAAAATTGGTCTGATGGGATAGAAAGAAGATTCTGCATAATTATTGAAGATTAGCAATCAAGAATGGATTGACAAATAATTAACCCTAGAGTGTTCCAAAACTAAATTGATATGGAAACCAAATAGAACTTTGAAGAGTTTAGAATAAGATTTGAATTTGACCCAATCTGTGGCAATGACAGCCTCTGAAGTCTAAACGTATTTTTTTTATGTTGTGACCTTTTGCTCTGCTGTCTTTTTTATATGATATTGTGATGTAAACAGCGATCGTTACTCCCTACTATTTTTTCCAATGGATATTTCTGTTTTATATCTTATGATGTAAAATTGTAGAATGTGCTAGAACTGTGATTTTGACCTATCCAATTACATCTGTCAACTTTATTACAATTCAATGAAAGTAATAAATATAAATTTGAAAAAAAATAAATGAAAACCTTTGGACTATTTCTCAGTATGAAGATGGAATAAAAAAAACTGTGGTAAGACCCCAGAAGGTTATTGCTCCAGAACAAGCTCGTGGACCAGGCCAGTCTTACAGTCTTCCAAATGTTAGGCATCAGGGGAGAAGGGAGGATTTATACAGCTGCAATCTTTGTACCATTCTGTTCTGACAGAAACGCTGCTGCTGCATCCTCTTGTGTATGTCCTACATTGCAGAAATACTTGGACTAGATTATGTCCAAGGTCCCCTCTGACCTATGACTCAGTCTGAGTAATTATTTCACACATTTTCTCCAACTCCCTAATAGTCTTTAGTTTCCTACAACACCTCAGCTGATTCTAGATTGTTACCTGCATTGTCAATTTGCAATGGCCATTCAGTGACAATTATATTTATAAGAAAACAGCAGGGCAATCCTGGGTGTATTTCTCAGAATGTCTTTACCTGTGTTCAGTAGCACTCTCTCCTTGGTAATTATGTATAGGGCTGCAGCCTTTTCCAGTACTAAAGCGTGCCATGTAATTTTTTTTTTACACTTCTGAGTAGTGCAGAATTAAACTATATGTCACAATGGAAGAAAATCTAAGGAAACTCTGAATTCCATAGAGGCTTTCCCCACTATCAGCCAGTCTACTTTGGGGTTTGTTTTTATTTTTTGCATGTAAAGAAATGGTTCCCCTTCATCTCTCCATTCTTTTATTTGCACATATGGCTTACCATTTGAGTGGTATTTAATTAATTTCAGATGCAAGAACCTTGGAGTTACAACTTGTGGCTTCTGTAAAACTTTTCTTATTTGCAAACAAAAATAAACATAGTAGCTTTCTCTTGAGCTTTTGTTGAGGCTATGCTTTCAAGACCTAACATTTTTTTGCTAAATTAAGACTCACATTCCCGATGTATATGTAAACCTCGCACTGACATTGTAAGACTGCGGAAGAATGCTGGAAATAACTGGACAGAAATAACTGTGAAGCAATTATGAATAATTGTTTATTATAGCTGTGTGAGCAAAGGGCAGACATGCCTGTATGAGGAACTCCTGAACATACAATGCCCTTAATTGTTATTTTTGTATTTGGGAAAGTTAGAAGCATCCCAGAAAGCTGTAACAGTTGGTCTCCTGTCTGCCTTGTAGTATAACAGAGTGCGGAATGAGGAGCAGGGAGGCAAGGGCTGAGTGCGTGAGGAATTTCAGAGCCACTGAGGGATAGAGGTTTCTGAGAGAGTCCTCAGAACTGCTTGGGAGCACACCGTGTGACTAACAGCCCACTGGAAGGGCCCTGACAGATGCTATGAAAAGGCTGGTGTTAAGTGCTTTTTTCAGGATATTAAACCAGCATCCTAACTGGTAAAAAAAAATGAATTGCCACTGACATTTTGTCAGCCTGTTCATCATCCCTCTCTGGTACTTTTTGCAGTCTGGTAATTATTATGTAGGAGAGATCAATATTCTCTCTTCACTGGAGGAATATAAATAATGATTTCCAATAAAACCTATTTCAGACCATTCTGACTAGAGGACAGAGACAAGTCAAGGAACATAATGCACTTAAAGCCTCCTTCCCTCTCCCTGTTTTATTTTTAAAAGCTTGAATAATGGAGGAAGGAGATCTAATGATAAGGTGTGTGAGAGTGTGCACATGCACGTCCTCACATACATAGGCACACACACAAGAGCATTTTGGTCTAGACCAATCTGCTTTGCTAATGGCTGTAAGATGATACCTGTAATGACATAAAAATGTCTCACTGGAAGAACATAGTCCCACAGTTGTTACTAACACCGGCCTCTCTTTCTAACCTAAGGGATGTGCCTTAGGCAGGCACTGCCAGAACCTTTTCCCCATTCAAAAATAAGAATGAGAGCAGTGCTTGAATAATCCAAGAGGAATCGTGCCTTACTTTTACATGTCCTAACATTGCTCTTTTATTAGGCCATCATGGTAGCACTCAGGGTGGTCTTTGTAATGTTTAAATCAAGTAAACATGGGTAGACGAAGGGTAATGCAGTAGTGGCATTACTAATGTGGTAGTGACTTTTTATGAGGAAAAAAAAATAATCCAGGGGCTCTTTGCAGTATTTCAGTGCATCTAGGTTTTATACAACAGACATAAATGCCTCATTTGTTTCAATCCCAGATTTGTCCCATCTGCCAAGTCTCACAGCAGGTCAATAAAGTCAGTAAATATGAAGACAATACTGTGAACCTAAGGAAATAAAACTGACCCCCCCCCAAAAAAAGATTACTGGTTCATAAGGAAAGTTTTTAATGGACTACAGAGGGGCGAATGTATAAAAAAGTATAGAAACAGATGTACCCTACATCTGTAATCAATGATAACTGCACATACACATTCTATGAATATTGATGGCATTAGTAATATTTATCTGGGTATATGTGAGCACCAACAATATTATTTTTCTGACTGTATGTGATTATTTTCATATGGATCTACTGTCTTGTATACTTGAGTTGCTTTTACAGATGTATAAACAGACTCAGGCACTTTCTGGGAAATGAGGGGTTAGAGTGAGGTGCTGGATGATAGAGCTATTGGTGATTCTTGCTGTTTCTGTAATCTGATTTTACTCAGCACTTGGCTACCCTTTCTATTTCCTCATTAGAATAAGGGAAAACATTTATAAAATAAGTACACCTATTTGGGGACAGTCTCCAGCACAATGGCAGTGCCTTTGAAGTTCAGACTAAAGCCCAGAGAACATTTACTGCCTCACTGACACAGGACTCACCAGCCACCATGAGAAGGGAGCTGGCACTGCAAGAGAGTGACTCCCTTAAGCCATATTCTGAACTTGGGCATATGACTGGGTAACATTTAAACCACAGTGGTCTTACTTCATCACACTGTCACAAGGTTGCATTTGAAGAAGTCAAGATGTGCAGGATATGCAAAGATTCTTGTGAAAGGAGGATCTATTGATACAGTTCTTGTTCAGAATACTGTCTCATTATATTAGTTCGGGCTGGAAGGCCACAATTACATGATACAACCTCAGCAGGACTGGGCCTATCATTGGGCAAAGTGAAGTAACCACCCCTGCTAGTAATTCCTTGGAAATGGAGATAGGAGTGAGGTGATGGAAGGCTGAGCTATGGATACTTTACAGCCTGTTTTGAGCCACCAGTGCTACCTTGCTGCTCTCAGATATTATGAATGAGACTACCACATAGTCCATACTGAAGTAAGATGCTACTATCGCTCAAGGCTGTCTCTTTGTGCAGAACTCTGGAAGAGCATCATTTTGTTCTTCCTTTAAGGCATAAAAATGTCTTGGGCTGCAAATGCACCTGAAAATGTGGATTAGGTGCTCAGAGACATTCGTCCAACCCACCTTGGCTCTTGCCCATCTTTACACTTACTTTCAGCCAAAGAGCATCAACTCGATTTAGGGATCATGTTATATGGTACTTACATTTAAACCTGAAGAGTCAGTTTTTAAGAACAGTGCTGCAGGATTTCTGCTCAACTCCATAACATTCGGAAAATGCCAGACGGGTCAATCCAATGCTGCATGCTCTAGCATTTACATGAAACCACTGGTGAGGATAGTGGAAACCACTGTCTTGAGTCCCATTATTGAGAGAAAGGCAGGATATAAATGGATAAAATCATCATCATCATCATCATCATCCAGGAATTTGGACTGAGGGTGCCATCCACGTCAATGACATGCAATTCTATTTCTTTTTGTCATTAGAGTCAGATGAAGCTATATAGGTGCTGCTGAACTGTTGGTTGTACTCAGTAATGTGCTGGATAAAGGTTAATGTTAATGAGTGGCAGCTTAAAACTAAAAGGCAGGAACAGTGAAGAGAAATAGTTCTCTGGTCTAGGGAATTGTTGTATTACCTATTCTAAATGAAGCTGCATTATCACCGAGAGAGGTGCTTTCGAATCTAACAAGTAATCTCAGCCCCTTTCCACACGGGGTAAAAAAAACGGCTTAGGGCGACCTCATCCGGAGGTCGTCCACACCGTGGAGCGCGCTAGAGCAGTTTGAATAGTGGAGGTTCCACACCTCAAACCGCGCTAGCGCGGCCGCAAGGGGTGGCGCGGTGCGTTTTTTAAAAACCACATTTTATGTGGTTTTTACAAAATGTGAGCACGCAAAATGTGAGCACGCTATCCCGTTGCAGCGCCCCGTGTGAAACTGCAGGGACGCGCTAGCGCGTCCCTGCAGAGCTGCCTGGGGGCGGGCTTCCGGCTGGCGCGCTGCCCTGATTGGCGGAGCACCGCCGGAAGTCGCCGGCCGCCATTTTGGGTGCCGCTGAACGCCGCCGAAACTCGCCAGCGTGTGGAGCGGCGAACGTGCGCTCCCCGCAGGGACAGAGCAACCCATTTTCAGGTAAGATCCGTCCCTGCGTGCGCTGCCCCGTCCCCCCGTCCCCCGTGTGGAAAGGGCCTCAGTTGCTCAGAGCATTTTTTTTATCAGATTGGTCTGGTTTGTTAGCTCCATTTTTTCCTAACCAGTTGCACTATGATAATCAATGTGTCATAACCTCTAGGTTAGATTATTTGGCTGTATTACTGGAGAAAGATGGCCGTGAAAATTACAGTTCAGAAGTTCTCAAAGCATTTCTCTCCATAGGAGTAAATGCCAGCCATTGCATTTTATGTGAGATTGTAAAGGGAACACTCAGAAGCATCATCATGGTAGTTACAGCCATGTCTGGAGGGATTCTGAGAGAAGAGGTTTTTGGAGAATTTTTATTCCACTTCTTGGTCATCAGTACCATATAAGTCCCAATCTTCACTCTTGTTCCCATGGTTTTTAATAGCTGCATGAAATCACTGGGAAAATTTATCTGGAAGTTTGGGTTATGTTGTTATAAGCAGTTATGATATGCAGATGATATACAACTCTTTTTCCATTTCCAGGGAAAGCAGTAGAATGTCTGAATCAGTGTTGGGAGGAAGTTTTAGGATGGATGAGAATGAATTAGCTGAAGCTAATGAGATGGAAGTCCTGTGGGTTGAAAAAAAAACAAACTACTGATCTGAAGATGTATATTCCACCTTAGGTTGGGTGGCACTCATCCATAAGAAATGAGACAAACAAATGATCCTGAATTCTTAATTTTTGACAGTTTTAGAGATGTCATCACTTTCTCTGACAGCCTTTCATAGAGAGCCAGTTCTCCAATTGTGGTCACCCATAAAGAAAGTTGATCTTGCCTCCATGACACATACTCCCAGTTTAGAAACTTGGATTGATTCAGAATATAGCAACAAGGACAATGGGAAAGGGCAAATATTCAAAACATATGACACAAATCCTGTACTTTTTACACTGGCTGTTTGTTAATTTCTAGTACTGCATTTAAAGCACATTTAAGAGCCAGTTGGGACTATGTTATTTGAAAGATTGCTTGCACCAACACAAACATGCCTGCATTTTACACTCTTGTAACTGAGATCCTGCTCTCTGGTCCATCTGTGTTAGACTGATGGGGGTATCAGTGGTGACCTCACATGTATGGAACTCTCTTCCACAAGAAGGATGAGTTGCTCCATCTTTGGAATCATTAAGGAAGCAAAACATTTTTTATTCCAGCCTGGGTTTTTTAATTATTGTAAATGTTTCAATAGCTAATTCACAGTTTTCAGGGGTATAATCTGATCTTACTTGGAGGAGGAGGGTGAGGGGAAGGAGGAAGGTGTTTTATGAGAGCTTGTGTATTACTTTGAAGGAGCATTTATGTCCCAAAACAATGATATAGAAATGATATGAGAATTAAAGATGTAAATAGCATCTCAGATCCCCATTCGGAGTCCATGACATGTAACTTTATAACGATATAGCTACATCCTTATGATATAGCTACATGCCCATTATGCAACAGGATCCATTACACAGTGGACACACTTCTGGCTCTACCTGTGAATGATCCTGGGATGTAGGTACATCTCAATTCTGTTCAAAATATGGATGTCATTCATCATTGCAATTTTTCACTTTTACATGCTCACATGTGGGTCTACAATGCCACAAATGCCTGTTAGGATGCCAGACAGTATGAGGTGCTCACATTTAAAGTTTCTAGTCAGCCAAGTGTTTCTTCTTTTCAGGCTACTCTATTCCATTCAATTCTTTTTTTTCATTACCTGGTTTCTATTTTCCCTCAGGCAGTCAACATTCCATCAACAGTGAGCATGGTCTGTGTTCTTTTCATTATTTGTAGGCTATTACTCTCTTAGGAACTTTTCCCCTGAAAAAGTTTCTTTTGGGGAGTGGGAGAACTTCTACAAATTGTGGGTTTCTTATATACCTACTGACACGTCTTCTGTGTTGATAGTACTGTTTTGGTTACATAAAAATCCATACCCTATATATGAGTTTGCTATGTGATATTGTTGTTTTTGTTTCTTTAACTAACAGATACCTTATAGCTGAGAAATTAATAACTATCTGCTAGTGAGGAAAATAGCTTAAGTTCAAAGTAGACTATAATAGCACACCTATTATATATTAGATAGTGTTATTTGGTCTTCAGCCTCATTGTAGTACTCTGTGTTTTATCTCCTGTGGTGCAGACTTCAGTCATAGGAAAGAACATAGCCAAATGTACTGAAACTAGATTGCTGTGGTTAAAGTGCTTTCCCTTGGATCGCCTTCACAGCTTGCAGTTGTCTGATTTCAATCAGTGGCAGTTCTCTCCACATGTCTGGCCATCAATCTTTTTCCTCACTTGGATGTGTGCGTCACAGCATGGTGCATGTTCCAGTTAAAAAATAGACTTCTCAGCAGCTTTCGCTTCTCAGTCATTAACAAACACCCATTTGATAATTTTATTTATAAAGATAAAGAAAACACATCATGGAATCTCTCTCATACTGTCTTACTCTCTTCGCCCTCAATCCTTGAAAGGAATTAGACCAAAAGCCTTCCACATTGCAAGAGAAAAGAGGAAACAAGCATTGGTTTGTGTGGTTAGGATGGAGCTGTCTCTTGACAGGTTCCAAATGAGGCAAGCCTGAGATGTCTTTTCAAAGTGCAATAAAACTTCCCTCATGGACTCTCAGTCATGTGCCAGCCACAGCCTTCCCCAGAGCATACCGTCATAGCAGCAACCGACGTGCAGGGATGGAGCCATTTAGTGTCTGAAGTATTTTTGTGGGTCTGAACAAAAAATAAACTAACTTTGCCTGCCTTGGGTTATTTGTTCACACATCATCCAAAGATATTTTACAGCAGCTGGGACTGAATGGAATGATTTCTTGTCTACCTTCACTTTTTCTTTTCCAGACAACCCAAATTGCATAGGCCATTTTTGGTTAAAGTGGTTTTTAACTGCAATCTTCAGCCTCTAATGCGATTATGAAACTTCATTAACCAGAGAAGTGTGTGTGTGTGTGTGTGTGTTTAAGAAAGTCCTCCATTTTCTCTCCTGCATGAGAACAATCAGTTGGTAGTACAAATACTGCAAGCCTCCCAGAAACATTTTTTGCTCTGAGAAGCTGTGTGTGTTACTATACGTAACTACAGAAACAACACTCTAAATACATCTGCACAATGGACTACAATACTGCAAGCAATAAGTAGCCTGCCTACACATTTCTAGCTCTCAAAGAGGCTCACCATATAGGAAATCAGACTTCTAGAATTGTGAACAAAATGGCAGAGAGAAGATTGTGTTTCAGAAAACTGACTACAGCGCAAGGGTGTGTGAAGACATGGAAAAGGCTATATTTGAGCCAGGATTAGTTGTGAAAGAATGCTAAAGTTAAATCTTGGAAGATTGTCTCTTGAAAATATGCAAAGTGTCCTTTTCCTCACCTGTAACATCACCGCACAATTTCTCTGTGAAAAACAGATACATGTAATGTAGGCTCTGGGGTTTCTGAGACAAAACCTGAGACCAAAGAACAGCCTGAGTGACATCATTAAATGCTATATATTAAACACCAATCTCTATTGTACATAGTTTGTAAATCTCTCTCTCTCACACACACACACACTTTGATGTTTGGACACTAAGACAGAAATCTCAGCTAAAGAGGCTGTTCCTAGATCAAAATAAAAGAATTGGATTGTTTCTTTTTATTTACTCAGGAAGACGGGACAAGCAACATTTAATCATTGCATATTTGCTTCCAGCCAGAAGCATAGCAGCATAGCAGAATGGAGGGTGACCCCTGGCACAATGGTAATTGGGAGAGAAGGAGGAAGCTAACTAGCTATTATTTTTATTTAATTAGTCTGTTAAAATATTTATATCCTGCCCTACATCCAAAGATGTCATGGTGGCTTATAAAAATCAATTTAAAATAATAAAAATAACAATAATGTAAGAAGATTAAAAGCTTGACAATTTTAAAACCAGTTAAAATAATTTAAAAGCACAACCACAGTACATGTGCAGCCTGAGTAAACTAGACTCAAAAGCTTTAATTAAAAAAGCTAATGTTTGACTTGGTGTCAAAATGTTGGTGCCAGTTGGACCTCCACGGGAAAGGAATTCCACAACCAGGGTACCACCACAGAGAAGGCTCTCTACATAGACCCCATGGAGAGTCTTTGCAAGCTGCAGCAATCAGTCAGTTAAACCTTCTGAATAGTACCAAGTTGCTGCTCTGTCAGCAACGCTGTAAATTTTCAGACACCTCTTTCCTCTTGACTAGAGCTAAGCCCCCAAAACTGGAGAATTTGTATCCCTCTCTCCCATCTGGAGATCACCCAGGAAAAGTGGAGATGCAGTGCCAAGACCTGAGGTATGCAAACCCTAATGAAATGCCATTTTTTTCCAGCTCAGTAGCTATATTCAAAGAAAGCATTAGCTGAAATACTAGATTTTCCAGCTACTGGACAGTTTTTTCCAGAGCATGTTGATGCCAGTTTTTCACAGCAGAGGAGAAGAACTTGTGCATTACCTTGAGACAAGTGGCAGTGGTGGCTTGTGCTTTTCCTGTCAGTGGGGTGCTGAATTTCCCAGTGGGTTTTTCTCCAAACTTTGAGATGCTGAATCTATTTGAGGGATTGAAACTACAGGAAAAGACATTCCACCTAAACATTAGGAAGAACTTCCTGATGGCAACAGCTATTCAACAGTGTAACACTCTGCCTCGGGGTGTAGTGGCATCTTCCTCTTTGGAGGTTTTTAAATAGAGGCTGGATGGTCATCTGTCGGGAGTCCTTTAATTGTCTCTTCCTGCATGGTAGGGGGTTGGACTGAATGGCCCTTGTGGTCTCTTCCAGCTTTAATTCATCCACCTCAACGTGAGGTTGTTCTTAACAAATACCATTTCTGCACTAGAGTGTTATAGAGCTATGATTCCACTTTCAACATCCTAGGGAATCCTGGGGTTTGCAGTTTCGGGAGGGGCCGGCCAGCCCCTCCCGAAACTGCAAACCCCAGAATTCCATAAGATGTTGAAAGTGGAACCAAAGTGCTATAACACTCTAGTGCGGAAATGGCCTATTGCCATACTTGAGAAAGCAAGAAAGAAACAGTTGTTATATTTCATCTAGAATCCTGTAAATGTGTTGTTGATTTCTCAGCCACTGTCTGGCCTAGGTTTTGAACTGCTGAATCTCGCTGGTTATAAAGATGCCTGAGGGAAACCTCAACAACATATTTTGCAAAGATCTCCCTATAAAACAGAGGAAAAAGGTCATTTAAAGGTGAGATAGGGTGGGAGTGCAAATGAAACATTCGCAGATGCATTTGGGGTCAAAATGACCCGAAATGAGAATGAGTAAGTACCGCTAATTACAGCTGTAATGAAAAAGTGGGGATAGAAAGAGAAAATAAAAGTTTTCCTGGATTCAGAAAAAGGTTGTAATGGGGTGGGGAGGGGAGGAAATCAGATAAAAATCAGATTTGAAATAGAATTTTGTACCCTTGGGGGGTATTGCTGAGCTCACAAAATCATTTTTAGCAATATTAAGAAAAGGGAGCAATTTGTTTATGAAAAGAGACAAAATCCAGTATTTTCATTACCTATGCTTGAAACTGATAATGAGATGCTGTGTTCTACCATATTTGTGGACAGCAGAATATCTGATTGCCGTAGCACAGGCTGCCTGGAACACGTGAGTGTGTTCTCCAACAGACTGACTCCTCCCTACCACTCAGAATCCAGTGCCTGATACAACTGCTTCTTTTTGCCAAATGATGTGCCTGCCCCTGCTAAAAACATTTGTGGGGTAAGTGTGATCACTAGCACTTTATTAAGCATGGCATGGTTTTGTAATGTTCTCTATGAGGATAGGATTGGGCAAAGTTGGGCCAGTGGGCCATGTGCAGCCCTTGGGATCCCTAAATGCTTGCCCCCAAACTCACTCAGAGGCCTCCCAAGCCCCTCCAGTTTAATTTTGTGTGTTTTTTGAGGGATGTTTTCTGCCTCCCAACCATTCAAAGTCTCCCCACTCAACCTCCCACAAATGTGGTTGTTTGTTTCCTCTAACTCCCCGCAGCCCACACTTCTCCCCAAACTCTGAAAAAAATTGGCTGAAAATTGGCACAAAGGGCAGCCAGAATGCACTGAAAAATGTTGGTGTGGCCAATCAGGTGGGAGTGGATGGGAATAGCCCCTGCTCCTTTTGCATTTGCCCATTCTTCAATATTCTTTGTCCTTTACCCAAACAGTTGTTTATCATTATATCTGGTCCTTACTTTTGTTTCTCTAAATGTCTGTGCCAAAATGTGATTAAGCCTAAAGATCATCTGATTTTTATGAGAACCAAATTTAAATGCCTGACTCTCTGCCTAAATTGAATGAGCATTTGGGGGATGGTATTCTTTTTAAGGAATGCCTTTGCCCTTGTGGATATGGGTTTCTAGAAACCATTGTTCATACTAGCTTCGCCCACTTATCTAAGAAGTTAGGGACCAAAGCACTGTCAGAAAATAGAATTGGTTGAAAAGCAGAAGTCATGTGCTGTACCGTAGGGAGCATGAAGGATTTACGGAGGCTTACTTGGAACCAATGTGCTACTTGCAAAATCTCTCAGCTTGCTTAGTGCCTCCCTGCTCCCTACTCACTTTGCAAGCAATGCCTATGTGCTAGCAATTCCAAGAGTGCCTCTGAAGCCAAGAACTGATGAAAGAGCAGAACCTCCATCAAATCAATGGAACTTGTCCTTAATTTGGAAACATCAAAAGAGCAAGTGATCAGATAACAGGGCATGAAAAGCACCAACTATAGAAGACTGGTTAATGAAACTCTACGAAATAGTAGAGTTAGGCAAATTAACAGCTTTGTTATCAGACAACACCCTTAAACAATTTAAAGAAGACTGAAAATTAATTATGGTGCTTAGGAAAACTGAATGGGGAAAACTGGCAACTTCTGGATTTGAGGTTTAAATGAAGGATGATTATATAATATGCGAAAATTAATATATAAACAATTAAACAAATAAATAAATCATTAAATAGATAATTAAATGCTGAACTATGAAATATACTTTAGACAAGATTAGGATATAGTAAGGAAAATTTTCGAGATTTAAAAGATAAGCAGTATGTAAAAAAAGGTTAGAGTCATAGACTCATAGACTCACAGAATCATAGAGCTGGAAGAGACCACAGAGGCCATCTAATCCTACCACCTGCCATCAAGGAATATACATCAGAGCACTCCTGGCAGATGGCCATCCAGCCTCTGTTTAAAAACCTCCAAAGAAGGAGACTCCACCACACTTCAAGGCAGCATATTCCTCTGCTGGACAGCTCTGATCATCAGGAAGTTCTTCATGAGGTTTAGGTGGAATCTCTTTTCCTGTAGTTTGAATCCATTGCTCCTAGTCGTAGTCGCTGGAGTAGTGGAAAACAAGCCAGTTCCCTCATCGATATGGCATCCTTTCAAATATTTAAACTAGGGATGGGACGAATCCAGAATTTTCTGAATCCAAATCTGGATCTGAATCCCTGGAAGGTTCTGGAAATCCACGAATTTCATGAATCTCAAATCCTTCAAATCCTTTTTTTAAAAAGTGTTTGAAAAGCAACGGAAAGAAGGATAATCTTGGGTAAGACACACTTCCTCAGCCTCAGTAAAAGCCTAGGCAAAGGCAAACACCCTCTGAAGAAATCTGGCCAGGACAATTGTCATAGTTTTGCCTCAGGATCTTCCCAGATTGAAAATGACATGAAGTCGCTTTCTACACAGGCAGGAAAATGTGGATTAATGCCACATTTTCCTGCCTGTGTAAGCAGGGCCACATACTACAATACAGTGATAATCCAGGTCAAAACTGGATTTTCTTTGCATAGCTCCTTATGGCATCCTGGGGTTTGTAGTTTGATGATGCACCAGCACACTTTGGCAGAGAAGGCTCTGACACCTTGTAAAACTACAAATCCCAGAATTGTGTCCAAAAGAGCTTTGCAAGGGAACTATGCAAAGGAATCTTTCAGCTGTCCTTGAAATCTCAACTCTATACCTTCCAGTCAAGTGCTGAACTTAAATATTGAATGTTCAATTTAAGTATCTTAGAATACAACCTCAGACATAATTTCTGAAATTGTTAGCAGAGGTCATTATTATTCCAAGAGAAAAAATCACCTACTTGCCATCTCCCCTTGTGTGTCTGGTCTCCCAGGTTTTCAAGCGTCCCAGTCTCCAACAAACTATTTGGTTGGTGGGTTTGAAAGATTCGGTTTGTCTCGTTTGTCACAGGGATTCGGATTTGCAAATCTTGAATCCTAGATTCCAGCATTTGGTTGGCCCATCCCTAATTTAAATATGGTTATCATGTCACCTCTTAATTTTCTCTTCTGCAGACTAAACATACCCATCTTCCTGAGCCTCTCCTCATAGGGCATGGCTTCCAGGCCCTTCACCATTTTGGTCACCCTCCTCTGGATATGTTCAGGCTTGTCAATATCCTTCTTGAATTGGGGTGCCCAGAACTGGACACAGTATTCCAAATGAAGTCTAACCAAAGCAGAACAGAATGGTACCATTACCTCCCTTGATCTAGACACAGTACTCCTATTGATGCAACCAAGAATCACGTTGGCTTTCTTGGCTGCTGCATCACTCATGTTCAGCTTGTGATCTGCTAAGACTCCTAGATCCCTTTCACACGTACTGTTATCCAGCCATGTGTCCCCCATCCTATATTTGTGCATTTTGTTTTTTAATGCCCAGGTGTAGGACCTTACATTTCTCTCTGTTAATGTCATTTTGAATTCTGATCCTATCCCCTGGGGTATTAGCAACACCTCCCAATTTGGTATCATTTGCCAATTTGATCAGCATGCCCTCTAATCCTTCATCTAAGTCCTTGATAAAAATGTTGAATAGCACTGGGCCCAGGACAGAAACTGTGGCACCCCACTAGTCACTTCTCTCCAGAACGAACGAAAACCAGGGTACATGTGGGTAAGCAACATCAGAGTGTGGTCAAGCTGGCAGAAGATATTAATGAGGAAGAAAGTATAAGCTAGAAGAGGCTTTAGCAGTTTGCTTTTGCCTGAGTCTGCTGGGAGGGTTCTTCCGCCTTCTCCTGCCCCTGCTGAGTTAATGGAGTGCAATGTACTGTTGCTCTTTGAACTCAGTTTGCAGCAACTGAAGTATGCTGACAAAGGGGGAAAGAGGGAGAAGAGAAAAGCTGAAACATTTTATAAGCAGCTTAAAAATTGGGAGAACAGAGGATTAACTGGCACTGTCCCTGCCACATCAAAATTATGAAATTCTACAGCGATAAACATAAGAGATTGTAAATTCCTCTCCTATCAAAATATCCAGATAGAGCTTATGAAAGGTATCTGGGCCACTTAAAGTCAGATATGAACTGAATGATCACACTAACACCAGTCAGGTTTTGTTTGTGATTCATAAAAACATTTCTGCTGCTTAAGCTTATAATGTACTATATTTGAATTTTTGTATATTGTAATTGACTGTGATATTTTAATTTATCTATCAGAGTAACATTGTAATTTAAAATATTTTTATTGTATTTTTAATAGACCGTGTGAACTGTGGTGAGTTTCCAAATGATAGCATCTCTGTGTTAGGGAGAAGGCCCTCCAATATCTTGTATAATTTATATAGTCTTGAAGTTACAGGAGTATCCAAGCTGAAGAACTCCCTGCTGATTTATTTGACTGCACACTGACATGGGGAGGAAGGAAGACACACACTGTGGACACTTTATGAAAATGCAAACACTGATGTGGTCTCTGTAGGAATAATCTAAAGCTTTCAGAATAATATTTTTACGATAATGGGTAGGGTCACTAATTTTCAATAGCAATAACAAAGCAATGCAGTAATTTAATCAAGCATAATATAATTGCTTGTGTTATCAAATGTGATACTTTTATCATGCCATAGAAGTCAAACTGTAGCCATGTTTAAATACTTGAAGGGATGTCATATGGAAGTTGGGGCAAGCTTGTTTCTGCTACTGAAGAGACTAGGACATACAGCAATGGACTCAAATTTGAGGAAAAGAGATTCCACCTAAACATTAGGAAGAACTTCCTGATAGTCAGAGCAGTTCAACAGTAGAATATGCTGCCCGGGAGTGTTGTAGAGTCTCTTTCTTTGGAAGTTTTTAAACCAAGTCTGGGTGGACATTGGTCAGGAGCCCTTTGATTCCTGCAAGGTAGGGGGTTGGACTTGGTTGCCCTTGTGGTCTCTTCCAACTCTGTAATTTTATGGTTCTATGAACTGAATCAGCAATACTCACATCTCTAGCATTAAAGGAAGGGGCTTCTAGACTGGACCCATTATGAAAAAAGACATGGAGTTCAAGATCCTGCATGGAACGGACCTACGTCCCTGACATGATATGCAACCATGCTAGTGAATTACAATTTTCAGGTAGGTACAGGTTCATCTCATAGCTTCCTTGTTGTCCATCTCTGAACCTGCTCCAACTTGTCTATATTCTTCTCAAAATGAAGTGCCCAGAACTGAATTCAATACTCCAGATGAGGCCTGAGACTATTACTCCCCTTGACTTGAAAACTATGCTTCTATTAATGCAAGCTAAAATAGCATTCACTTTCTTTGCTGCAGCATCACACTGCTGATTCATGTTCAATTTATGATCAACAATAATCCCAAAGTCCTTTTCACATGCGGCCAAACTTCTACTGCTGAGCCATGCATCTCCCATCTTATACCTGTGAATTTAGATTTGGAAGCCTAAATGCATAAATTTGCATTTCTCTCTTTTGAATTTCATTTTATTAATTTCTGCCCAATTTTCTAGTTTATCTTGGTCACTTTGAATTCTCTTTCAATATTCCAATGTGTTAGCCACCCCTCCAGGTTTTGTGTCATCTGTAAACTTGATAATGATTCTCTTTATCCTGTCTTCTAAGTCATTGATAAAAATGTTGAAGAATAGTGGCACTAGAACAGAATCCTGAGGAACTTCCCTTAAGAACTCCCTCCAGTGTGAACGCAGCCATTGATGATGACTCACTGAGCATAGTTTTCCTACCAATTATGCATCTATCTGACAGTATTCCCATCTATTCCATGTTTGATCAATTTGCTAATCAAAATATTATGTGGAACCTTATCAAATGCTTTGCTGAAATCCAGATAAATGACACCCGCTTAGCCATCCAGATCAGCCCAATCAACCCTGGTGATCAATGGGGTGACAGATGTCACAACCGGATTGCCCTTGTATATCTGGTTTCTCTCCAACCCATAAAATTTCTTTGCCTTTAATTAAAGGTCTTTTGTGGAGAGAAACATTTAATGATTTTATAAATGACACCTACAGCATTCCCACCATCTACTAAACTAGGGTACTGATTGAAAACAGGGTATCAGATTAATTTGGCAGGATTTGTTCTTGACAAACCCATACCAGCTCCTACTGATCACATCAAGACACTTCAAACAGACTCCTGTATAATCCATTTTACTTTTTTTTGCCCCTGGTATTGAAGTTAGGCTGACTGGCCTGAAGTTTCCTGCATCATCTCCTTCTCCTCCCGTTACCCCAAAACCTGGGTGCCACAAGGGCCACCCTGCAATGCCAAATACCTCCATACAAAAGTGGGGAATTAATTAGCTCAAAGAGGAGGCTTGTGAGAGGGGGCAACTTAGCGAGATCTTTTCTACCAGTGTTTACAAGTGCATGCTGGAAAAGAACCAGCCAGAGATTCAAACGTAAGCTAAAAATGTGTTTTATTAAGGGGAATTTGCTCATGCATGCACATAAGATACACACAATCACACATTCACACAAGAGCTAACTGAAAGAGAAAGAGATGAAAAATTATAGAGAGGCTGAGGGCTTTAGGAGATGTATAATTACCAGTCCAGAAGAGTAGCGAAGAGCAGAAATGTGTTTTGGCTTAGATAGGACCTAAGGACAGTTCTCATTCAGGAGCTAGATGGGTAGAGTGACGGGTGGATCTTCAAGAGACTGCACTGGACATCCTGAAATCAGGGGTATTTGTACCCTGAAAATGGCTTGTGGCTGTGAAGGTTCCAGATGCAAGACAAAGGGAACCTGTTGTGGACAATGAGTCTTTTGCCTGTTGATGGGCTTAGTACTTTGATTGACAAAGACATGATGGGTGTTGTAATAGCTGTCTATTGTGGGTCCTGTGAGGAAAGAGGAAAGAATCCAGGTGTACAAGGGACTGGATATCTGTCAACCAGTGTCCTGGTGGGCTCCTCACAGTTGGATTCCCTGGAAAATTCCAGCTTCTATTTAAGCCTATTATCCACAGGAATGGTGTGTATTTGCCTGACAAGTGACTCAGTCTTATCTGGAGGAAGTTTGGAGTTGACCTATGCTTCTCATATTCACAGTCAAATTCTTTCCCTCGCTCAGTTTGACTTCTCTGTCACCTCTCAGGCTTGGATTTGATATCAGAGCCAAAAAAATGTGTTGCTAATTACACATCATGCCAATTAGGTATGGTGCCCATCCAAACCATACTGACATTGGGGACCCCTAAAGCGGGGCCTTACACCCCCTCCTGCTCGTCCTCCTCCTCCTTCTCCTCCTCCAACAACAACAACAACAACAACAATAATGGCAGTAGTAGTAGTAGTAGTAAGGAAGTAGCTAAAATATAATGGTGAATCCTCAACATCTTTCTTTTAAAAAAAGAATGTTCCAAGCTCTGTGCTGAGTACAATCAGAGTGGAACTTTATGTCCTTATCATTCTTTGCTGTGCAACAATGCTGTTCTGTGGATGCATTTTTCACTCCTTATGGCATATAGCCACACAAAAACTAGAAAACCCACAACAACCTATGGTTTCCGGCCGTGAAAGCCTTCAACTTTACATCAAAAACTTGTTTGTTAACGCATAGGACAGTTGATCATTAACAGAATGTAAATATATTTTCTAGGTCTCATTTTGATAACATTTTGCAGAATGGAGGTAGGCAGCTGCCTTAGTTTATTCTGGCAAAAAGAAGAAAATAGTCTTCTAACATGTTTGTGAAATATTTTGTTTGACATAAGCTTTCATGGTCAAAAACCCACTGGATGTGTATAGCAACTCTGAGGACAACAATTCTGGTGCTCTAAGGAGCACCACTGATTATATCTGATGAAGTGGATTGTTGTCCATTAAAAACATAACTTATTAGTCTTCAAGGTGACAAAATTTTTCTTTCTCGTTTTCGCAATATCTGCACATACCTCTGACCACCTATTTTACCTGGCATCTTCACTTTCAATGGTAGCTTTACACAATGATTTTTCTTCCCCTGGAGGTCATAATATATTTTCAGGTTTGCCAAGTTTCTAGTCAAGCTTCGAAATAGTTTCAGTATCAGGAAATGAAATTCAGGTTTGCATAGAGAGACTTTTACTTGTTTGCTTTTCTCTGAAGGAACCCCTGCTCCAGAGAGTGTTCCATCTCCCAGGGGACTGAGAGGGAGATCACCGCTCCCTAGTCTACAGACAGAAGCACTTGTGAGTTGGATACCAACCAGAATGCAAAGACAACATTAAAAGAGGTGGTATATAGAAAACAAGATCAATTGTTTCAAATGCTATGGGGAAAAAAATGTACAGCTCTGTAAAAATGTGAATATAATACATTTTCCCAAATTGTTAAAAGTTGCCAGATGAAAACAGAATGATGTGTATTGCTCACATTGTATTACATTAACTAGATAAAAGGATATGTAAGGCATATTCAATTAGATGGGTTTACCATATCATGTAACTAGACAAAAAACAAAAACAAAAAATAAGTCATAGGAATCAAAAGCAAATGTCTGCAATAGTTGAAAACAAACTAACAGAGTTTCAGCATTTACTCTAGTTTTGAAAGCTTGGTTGCAATTTGAAAGTAACAGCTGTATGCGACTCTATATTTTTTCTTATCCTCCAATTTCTTTATTTTCATTTTTAACTGTAGGAAGTCACTAATCTGAAGCAAAGATATTGCTGAGTCCTGTTCCTCCCATGCCTTGTCCATCAAAGTTGTGACTTTTCTTGTTGACGTAGGAGTACAATTGGGTTAGAAATCCAGTGTGTTGCAGTGGTTTGAGGGTTAGACTAGAACTCTGGTAGACAAGGGTTCCATTCTCCACTCTTGAGACAGAAATCCACTGTGTGGCTCAGGGCGTGACACACTCAGCCTCTCAGCCTCAGAGGAAAGCAATGGCAAACCCCCTCTGAATAAATCTTGCCAAGAAAACACTGTGACATGGTTGCCATAAATCAGTTGACTTGAAGGCTCAAAACAACAACAAAAACATTTGGATTATATAACTTTGGGTGGGTTTTCTTTCTCTTATCAGAGAACTGTGAGCTTGAAAATTACATTTGCATCCCTGTTAGGAATCCTACTGGATAATTCCAATAAAAGTAAAACCCACTGAATCAAATATAGAAAGATGAATCAACACATAGGTGAATTCCACTGATCAATAGGTTTTCTCTTGCTAGGACTAACAATATCAGGGTGGGCATACTCTGTGGTCTGGAGAGGCCCACATTGCTATTTTTGGCTCTGCTGCAGCCTCGCAGTCTTGTGTTGCCCTGTTGTAGATACCAATTTGGCACAAATTCTAGCACTCTCAGCTACCATTTAAAGATACATTAAGCTGTACTGGTACTCCCTGAAACAACTGTGAATGGCTTAATCTGGCCCAAATGAATGGTTTTTCAGTTTAAAATCTTTGATGGAGGGGAAGAAGTCTAGGGGAGTTGGAGGCTCACAAAGTCAGAGAAGTTGATGCCACTACCCTCCTGCCACTTAGCTGGCTGGAATCACATTTCATCACCTCCTTCCATCCTATACTACCTGGCAGAAAAGGGCATAGATACAAAACTTGGAACAAAGGCAGGTTCCTCAGACTTCACTCCACTGTGAGAGATGTGTACACACACTTGGGGATTTTATAGTTTCTAAGGCACTCCCACTTATAGCTACAATGGAAGGTGGAGTTTCTCTGCTGAAAATACCTGCTGCATCCATAAAATGCCAATGAAACAAAAGCAATGACTTTATGGATTTTGTTCGTTAAAAATGAAAGCCATGAAACCTGGGGAACAAAAGAATGCCTACATCTTGCAGGGGAAAGATAGGTGTGAACAAACAAACAGGAAGTAGCCATAAACATGCTGTACCTAAACTCCTGGAGAATAACATGCAACCTAATTACAATGAGCATAAGATATGCAAAGGTTGCAACCTTCAACAGCTACAACCACCAAAACAAGGATAGTGAATGGTGAAACCTAGTCTATGGCTATATAATTTAGGAATGAAAATCTAAGCCTGCACAATCAGCATCAAGAAGTCATAAATCTTCAACTAAATGGATCAGAATGAGCCAAACTGCTTTTAATAGTAAGTAGTAAAGGGGAGAAATTTATTTGAGACCCCTAGCTTTGGGGAACAAGTTTAATCTTTAATCCATACCATATATCCATTTAAAACATTCCAACTTCCAGTGGTTATTTGTTCCACGGGGAAAATTTAGCATGATATCTGAAAGTTCTCTTTGTGTCATAAAATAATGTTTAGGAAACCGGCTGGTCACTGGTTGACTCCATCATGTCTACTTGGCCTCTCACTGCAATATTGGGTTGAATATGTATGATATATGAGCATCAACAAACATGTGGATTATCTTTGCCTGCCCAAATGATAAAGCCATTCAAATAATCTAGAGAGAAGTAGCTACAACTGAACCACTTCAAGGTATATAAAACACTGTTCTTAATTTTTTTGTTAGTGTGGTGCCACCCTGGAAGATAAGGTGAAATGTATAGGAAAAGAGTTGTTCGCCATCAAGCAGACTTTGACTTAAGGGGGCTCAGTGAATTAGAATGACAGCTTCAGTTTAGTCCTCTTAGCTTCCAGTGAGAGTTCAGGCTTGATTTCTTCAAATACGCATTCAGTTGTCTTTCAAGCAGTCCATGGTATCCATAGAACTGTTCTCTAGTAGAAGCAAGAGAAGAGATGTTGATGCAACAGGTTTACTTGTTTTAGAAAGAAAAGAAATGTTGAAATAGCTAATAATGTAATGAGGATAAAATTTGCAAACAGAGTTGAAAATAATGAGTGAAAAAATGAATAATGGACTTTATCCTTTCAGATATACAGAGGGAGGTTTTTTTTAAAAAAATGACATAAGGCTGTTTCTCATGAAAAGGGGGAAGTGCTTTATGTTTGTGAGATTATGTCAACAAGATATGTAGTTTGTTACATGCGTGTATTTGTTTTGTGTGTTAGATGTTATTAAGTTTGTTATGTTATGAATGTGATGTAATGTCTGATTGTTTAGTTTTTCTTTTTTCTTTTTTACTGTTTTTTAATAAAAAAGATGTATTAAAAAAAAGATAAAAGAACTGTTCTCTGGCACCATATTTCAAAAGCATTGATTTTCTTCCTGGTAGCTTTCACAGTACATAGAAATCATGCACAATCCCACCCCCATGGAAAGGTACTACCAAGCTGGAAGGAAAAAAGAACTAATAAAGAACTAAGGTTTCTAAAGAGAGAAGGAAAGGAAGGTAAGAAAAGAGCAGTCGTACCTTTTGGTGGTTCTAAGCTGCCATTTAAAAAAATATGGAGAAACTGTTACAAATGGATTCTTCAACATATGTTCTTAATTTCACTATACATGGCTTTTTACCAATGAAGTATCATTCCTGGTTTCTTGGCTTTCATTTTTAACTAACAAAACCCATAAAGTCATTGATGCAAATGGACATGAGCATTTTTAAAAAACACAATAATTTTGGAGAAAGTGACTGCTATAAAGCTTAATTCAAATTTATCTCATTAAAAATTCAGTTTCTTTCTAATATGGAGATGAGTTTCTTACAAAAATGTGGAGCCATAAACAAAACAGTGTGTGTGGGTGTATTAGAGCAAGCATATTGAAATGAATGGGGGGACGATCAGTTCAAAAAAACACCAAAAGGAACCTCAGGCATCTTACACAACATTTGATAAACTAGGGCATGTTTATTTTGGTTGCTGAAATACACAGCTTGTTGTAAGAGGCATTAAAAATATCAAACAATAGAAAATGTGGCTTAGCTTTACAGTTGCTTGAAATGGAACATGCTAGTGGGATGTTATTAAAAGTTATTTCTGAAGACAATAGCCCTATTCTCTCCAAAATACTGTAAACAGATTTATATGCATGTTAGATGCCCTTTAATAGATTATCTCCTTCATTATATCAAATGAAATTGTATGCTACAGGGTGGTATATAAGTATCTTAATGACTATTTGACTTTTGCAAAAAGACTTATACTGCAAGGCTGGAAAGAGAAATACTCTCAATGGTCTCTCAATGGCCCAGTGGTCAGAAGATCTCACTGCACTTCAGCTCCTCATGAACATGTTTTTTTAAAAAAAGAAATATATGCTAACTTTAAAGAAAATGAGTTTTTGGAAATATGGCCAGCTTATATTAATGTATATGCCTAACCCTGATTTACAGCCTATATATTCCCTCAATTCCCCCTCCCTCCCTTTGTAATCTTTGCTTTTTTATTATTCAAGATATAAAACAATTAACAATATATAACAAAAAGAACAAAAAATAATGAGGGCATCACTAAAAAAAAGCAACAGAAAACAGGCTATTCCTTCAAATATTTAATCAAGACTATCATGTCACCTCTTAACCTTCTTTTCTCCAGGCTAAACATACCCAGCTCCTTAAGCCTCTCCTCAGATGGCATCTTTTCCAAGCCTTCTTCCATTTTGGTTGCCCTCCTCTAGACACAGTCCAGCGTGTCAGTATACTTCCTAAACTGTGGTGCCCAGAACTGGCCATAGTATTCCAGGTGAGATCTGACCAAAGCAGAATAAAATGGTACCATCACTTCCCTTGACCTAGACACTATACTTCTGTTGATGCAGCCCAGAATCACATTGGCTTTCTTAACTGCCACATCACACTGCTGAATCGTTTTCACCTTGTGGCCTACTAAGACTCTCAGGCCCTTTTCGCACCTTCCTTTTTCCTGGCATAGGCGCACAAGGATTACGCAAGAAGCCTCTTCCGAGAGGCACTCGCATCCCCTCTGCTTCTCCTCTGCACCAGCTGTGTGCTGGGTGGAAGGAAGTGTGAGCACTCCACCCCTTCCTTCTGCAGGGCAGCCGAGTACTTTCCCAGGCTGCGCTGGGGGAGGAACCGCGATGGTCGCATCTCCGGAGGCTCCACATGCATATGGGCATACGTGATCGCACATCATTTTTGGCAAGAAGCTGAAAATGATATACTGCACAATCACCGCCTACTGGCCTCGGCAGCATTGCGCGATTGCGAGGACGTCATGTGAAACAGTCCTCACAATCGCACGACACTCTGGAGGCCACTTCGCATGGGAAATGGCATGTGAAAAGGGCCCTAGTTCCTTTCATAATCCAAAGTATCTGGGGAGGCCTTGATCGTGAGTGGGCAAGACTTATTGCTGGGCAAGACAGCTGAAAGCTGCTAGAATAAGTTTTAAAACTTATCTATAGACAGAGACAGAGGTTAACACACCCACTTGCATTTTGCACTTTTCTGAGCGTGTTGCTAGAGGGACTGTTATGGTGAGGACCTGCATGTCAAAAGCTACAACTTAAAAAAAAAAATATAAAGCTGATCATATTAAAAACCTGGAATGATACTGATGCCTGAACAGATTTTCTCAGATAAAAGAACCCTAGATACAAAAGGGAGTTCAGAATGAAGGGAAGCTTGAGATGCAAATGTGTATGAATGTCCACAACACTTTCAGAATAAACTGTTGTTGTTATTGTTGCTGCTGCTGCTAGTTGGAATCTTAAGCTGAAGGAAGTGACTTTATTGTTTAATTTATATGATACCGAGTACTGTATACTTTTAAACCTGTCACATTAATCACTTTCTCTACATCTGACCACTCACTAGAGAAGCTGCCAAAGCTGGAAATTGCAGCAATTAAATTTTCATTACCAATGAAAATAGGCTTTATACACTTTTGAAAAGATGCAGCTTACCAGAGCCTTTGTTTAACACTGTAAAACTTCCAGTTTAAAAAAAAAAATTCTTGTAATATTCTGCAATTCTAAATTCTAGAAAGGTTAAGAGTTAAGATGAAATCTAGTGAACTCTTTCTAACCTTCAAGATGAGAGTGAAGGAAACCAGAAATACACCAAAGCTTTTGTGTTTAGAAAAACATTATTTCCTGAAAAAGTAGACTTGTAATTCATTTATTGCACACATTTAACAATCTGCTACAAAGGAGCTCCACATGGAACAGGATCCATCCTGTTGGAGACCCAACATTTGTGAGTTCAGGAAAACTGGAATAACTATAGAAGAAAAAAATGCAGTAAAAGGAGGATTAATTGCCATCTTTTCCATGCTGTGACTCTTAAGGGAGGAATACCATTCACAAACATTAAGGCAGCAGTTCCATAATTTAGTAACATACATAGAAGTTTTCTTAGCACCAATGAGGCTAAAAGATGTGGAACATCCACTTAAATATCTGACAAGTAAAAATAGGTATACACTTTTGAGAATGAAAACAAATATTGGCTGCAATTCTGCATGGCAGTCAAGAATGCATAACCTATTATTACACACTCTTGACTGTAGGTATTCATCATCTGGGGCTATGTAGGCAATGATGAAAGTCCACCAATCTCTACTGACCAGGGAGCAGCCTCTGTGATCAGTTCTGTTCCTCTGCCAATTGGGAAGCAGCTGACTGATGTTCCCACTTCCTCACACTAGTAATCTCTGCTGAAAGGAGGAATTGCAACAAGTCTCCTGCTTCTGCCCGGTGCACTGGAGATCACTCACAGGAGGGAGTGGAAATGGCTGTTAGTTCCTTTTCAAGGGATAGGAGAACAGCCCCCTATCAAGAGCTGTGTCTGCTTCCTGGTAAGTGGGGATGGTGGGTTTTGGGCTAGGATTCATTGCATAGCACCATAACTACAGTGTTTATGCACATACAAGATTCTGGCTATGTGTTCAGTGGAATCAAGTGAGGCTTCTAGCAAGGAATCTTTTGTAGTTCAATGGGGGAAGATGGAGTATATTGGGGAAGCCATTTTAAGTCATGTTACATCAGTACTGGATAAATCAGTGGGTATGCAAAGTGCAGTGCCTAAATACCCTAAAGGTACCAGATCATGTCCGATCTTAGAAGCTAAGCAGAGGCAGCCCCAATTAGTACTTGGATGGGAGACCACCAATGAATACCAGGTGCTGTAGAAAATATTTCAGAAGGTGTTATCCTAAAATGTGGGTGACTCGAGTCCACCCACAATACCGGTACCTGCACGTGACAAAGGGACACTAATTAGCTCAATAACTTCCAATCTCACTTGTGTTTCACAGTTTGCCTTGAGTACCAGAATCCAGGATAACTCAAAATGTCAAGTCAGTGTGCCGTTATCAAATTGCTTGATGAAAATGTTGAACCTGCATGTGGGTACTGTGAAAAAGGCAAAATCTATGCTGAACATGATTAGAAAAATAATTAAAAATAATATTGCTAATATTATGTTGCCCTTGTGCAGATTTCCAGTACAGTGTATCTTGGAATACTGGGTATGGTTCTCTTTACCACACCTTAAAAAGGACATTGTAGAACTGGAAAATGTGTAGAAAAGGGTCACTAGAATTATCAAGGAGGTTGGTATACCTGTGGTACTTGGAAAATATATCCCCCCTCCATAATCTTAAGTCATGGACAGGTTGATACAGGGAGAAGCAATTCTGTAAATGTTTGGATACCATAATTAAGTGAAATGTCCTGAACTGTGGTGACTCAGGAGCACTGACTTTAGTCTAGACTGGGAACACTCATGTGTAGGCTGGGAAAGTTCAATCCTCTCCAACCACTTCTTTTCCTTAGTTAACACAGTGCGCGCATGCACACACACACACACACACCCCAAAAATTGGAGGAAAGACCACAATTAGCCAAAACTTTTTACTTGTAAGTAAAAATGGAAGAGAGCCTCACTTTCATCCTACATGATGTAGTTAGCCCACATCTGCTTTTCCAACTATTGGTTTGTTGACATCTCTAGTCCCCGATTGCTAGCTCATGAAAGATTGGCCATTTCAATCCATTTGATATACTGTGTAATTTATCCCTGATAAAGGAACCTAAGAGCCTCTCAATGTGGACGTTCCTCTTCCTTGCATTCATGCTAGGGAGAGGGAGGGGGGAGTGTGTGCACATTGCCATGTGCATCAAATGCACATCCCACTAAAAATAATGCATTCACACATATATTTCATTCCCCTATATGGTTCTGTTTTCAGTGGGATGCACACTGGGGTTCTTTTTCTTCCAATGGGAATGTGTGCTGGCATAGGCTTCTCAGAAACATGAATCCGTCCTCTCGTTCCTCAGTGTCTGCTTTACATCACCCAAGGATGCAAAGGTGTACCAGAAAGGAAAGAACATTTCGGAAGGGGGCAAATGTTCCAGTGGGCTTCCCTTTTCCATTTTGACTCAGAATTAATGCACATTGAAGGCTGCTTTCACACATTCATGGCTCTGAGGTGGACTAAATTTTCTTTTGCCCTCTCCTGTGTTTTGTTATGTGAACCTAGGGGAGTGTCTTGGCTTGTTTTTGTTGCTGGTTAAGCTATTTTGATAGCCCTTCCAGCTATACAAAGTAGGTAGATAGATGGATGTATAGATAGGTAGATAGATGGATGTATAGATAGGTAGGTAGGTAGATAGATAGACAGACAGACAGACAGACTCCCACACAAGCACAAACAATAATAAATAAGATACTTGGCTTGGGTTTGAATGAAGTACGGTACTTTTGGGATAAAACCTCTTAACAGTCTGATTACAATGCTAACGCTGTATAACTGCCCAGAATGTTGAACTGTATTTTCTTTAATGATATTATTTCCATTTACTAGGAAGCAAATACGTATTGGCAAATCACACACCCATTTCATTGCCACTGGGACAAAATCTATTGTACATTTTCCCTTATCTTCACTGTAATGAGTGTTTATATTTTGTGGCAAGCAAATAAGGAGAACAGCTTTTTGGAAAGAGAAAAGTGAAATGCAATATGTATAAACCAATTGAAGCAATCTTGAGGATCTGACATTGATTAACTACACAGGAGCAGAAAAGAGGGGGGATGTCTGTAGGCCTTAAAGCTACAGCCTCCCCTTCTTCTCTCCATTCTACCAGTTACAAGTTACTGAATAGATTAAAAGCTCAAACACTAAATATACAGTGTACCGGATCCCATAGATTGTCAACAATTGCATCTGCTTCATTTGCATACTCTTTGAAAAGATTTCATGTCAAACATGTTGAAAAGTATGTATGCAAACACTTAAAATTCCTTTTAGAAGCAAAAACATAAAATAAAATAGAAATCAGCCGGCTTCCGTGCTGTGCATTCTTTTAGGACTTGTATGGAATTTTGTGGTTTTGCTATCCAGATGTGTATTTTTTAAAAAGAATTGGGTCCAAGGAAAGCAAAATAAAGGGTGTGATTTTTGTGCATATGCAAGCACAGAACAAAAGAGATAGGTAGGGAAAAATGAAGTTAAAAATGACATTATATACATTTTGGAAAGCAGATTGCTAATCTAAGGTGACTAAATTATTTGTGTTTATAGGACATCCAGGTGTCAGAAATTAAAAGCACTCACAATATCAGCAGGCTCACACAAAGCCAAACACTGAACTGTTCCGAACCAATTTACAGTATTCTGTGGGACCTTTCTGTTCTCAAATGGAGAAGGTTTTAGTATTAGCCTAGTTCTCATATAATACTGAACCGTAGTCTTAAGAGAATGGATGAGTTGCACTGCGGCTCAGGCTTGCATGCTCTAGCATGCCCTTCCTTCTCTGGTGCCACTGCTGTGAGAATATTGGCGTTTTCTTCTTTCTGTTAAACCTGGACCCCAACTGTGGCCAATCTGAACTGTGGGTAGCAAAACCAATTCAGTTTCATAAATTGTGGTTTGGCATTGTTTTTTTTGTACCACCAGTAGCTAAGACCAGCTTGGCTGCTTTGGATGCCATGCCAAACTGTGGTTAATCTAAACACAAAAGCCAAAAGGTTGTAAACTCTTTCTCAGAGCCTTACTAGAGGCCAAGGAGTAATATAGGAGCTTGACCTTGCTGCAACACATTCTCTTAATGCTAAAATCATGATTTAATATTATAAGTGAACACAGACAATGTTACATTTCACATTGTACTAAAACTAAAATTTCATACATTTCTGTTTAAAGCAAAAAATGAATTTGGAGATGGAAACATTCTCAGTGGACTTTCTACTAATTTTATAAGTTAGTTTGAAGAAGAGAAGATTGAGATGTGATGTGACATGACAGACCTCCTTAAATACCTGAAAGGAGGTAATGTAGAAGATCGATCCAGCTTGTTTTCCACTGCTAACAAATGGATTCAAATTATGAGAAAGATTCCTGACAATGTTTGATGGTGAAGTAGTGTGCCTTGGAGAGTTGTGGACTTCCTGTTTTGGACGTCTTCAAACAGTGTTTGGATGGCCGTCTCTCAGGAATGCTTTTGTTATGTATTCCTGCATGACAGGAGGTTGGACTAGATGGCCCTTGTGGTCTCTTCCAACTCTATGATTCAACGATTCTCCAATACTTGCCACAAAACATAAAATAACACAGCTTACCATAAAAACCTGAAACATTACTATGCTCACTTCTCAGTCATTCCTCTTAAACTGGTCTTCTTTCTCTTCAGTGATTTTCTGTTTGAGCAATTGCTCACACACAACATTAGTTCTGCACTGTTGTTTTAGACTGTGTGCCTGCAGGCATGTCCTGTTTTTAGGCCCTTTATAAATCAATATGAATATAGAGAAAAGAGGGGAGGAGAGACATATGGGGGCACCTAAATTACCAGGTCAAAAATAGACCATGCAAAAATAGATAGTGAAAAGAAAAAAATAGTTGATTCATAAAAACAAACTAGAATCATGTCAGAGCTGAAAAAACAGAGCAAGTGCTTTGCAGCACCATAAAGACCAAGATTTATTCTGGAATAAGATTTTGTGGCACTGAGCCTGCTTCAGATGCATGAAGTGCCATCTGCAGTTGGTAGATATATGTCGATATAAGTATAGAACATGGAAACATAAACAGTGGAGCCCATGGGCTATGAAGCACATGAGGTACATTTCTATGCAAAGAGGGAATTTATACAAGGTAGGAATAGTGACCTTTTTTGTGGTCATTAATTTATGATAACTCAGCCTTCAAAATTTTGCACCGTAATCTCTGGAATTTATCATCACATTTGGCAGCCACATCATGACACAACACAATCTACCGGAAATCAAAAATTACAAAGTTTGCTACTACACTTAGTGATGTTGCTGTCACTGCCATGTCCATCTTCTTCAAGCTGGTTCAGAACTAAACAAGCTAGTTCCACACAATCAAACCCCATTTCAGACAGGTCAGACACCCCTTGACCCTGATTGAGGAGACTTCCTTCCCTTTCTGCTATTACTGTCGGCAGAATAAAAGCTATGCAAATGAGGAGGTGAGCACTGAAGGCTCATTGGTGAGTTGGAGGAATCATTGTCCATCAAAATTCACAGTGATGATGCTGAGGCATCACCAGGAAGTTACTTTTTGGACTACAATTCCAAGAATTCCCCTGTGAGCTGGGCAGTGGGGCTACAATGAGTCTTGCATGAATTTATAGTTGAATAATTTTTGACAGCTCAGTTTTCTGAGCTCAATAATTAATACCAATTGGGTGAACAGGCTCGAGCATCACTAAACTGATTCAGTCTTGATGAAAATGTCCATATATGAGCAAAATTGTCGAAACAAATGAAAAGTCAACATAATACTTATTCTGTCAAAGCATCGCCAAACTTAAAACACAGAAACCTAGTATTAGTAAAACTTGGATGGTGAAGAAAACACGAATATAAAAATTCCCATCACACCAATCCAGGAGTGGATGGGTTTCAAGGTACAGACTTGCAAGCACAACAGTGAATTGTCCATTCAAAGATAGAAAGAGAACACTGAAACTAGGTTCTAAGATCCAGTTGCTGAAATTTCAACAGAGCCATTTATAAGATAAATGTAGTAGAGCTGTGATGTACAGGGATTGCACTTCATCCAGGCACTGATTGGCATTATTATCATACCACACATCTGTAGGGTCTCAACCTGAAATGCTTTTTTTGGAAACAGAAGTTCAGGAAAGGAAGTCTCACGTTGCCAGTCAAGTGTCCTGCCTTCTTACTGACTGAGTTTTCTGACATCTTTGTTCTTAGAGTCTAGGGAGAAGGATTGTGGAATGATCCTAAGAGTGCCAAGAGTACAGAGATGGGGCAAGAGGCACAGTATCTGAGTCTCTGGATTCAGAGGGTACAAGGTGTGATTTGGGGCTCAGCTGCTGTTGTCCTATAAGAGCCCAGACATCTTTTTTTTCTGGAAAGTTTCAGAAGCACGACGATCCCAAATGGCAATTCTGTAAAGCATTACCACTCTAATGGAGTTACTAATTTGTTCTGCTCCTTTGGACCTTCTTTTAGCTATAGGGTTTATCAACCTGTTCGTACAAGTCCAATTTTGTTAGGTCATCATAGATGTGGCAGATGTGCTGTTTGCCGCCAAAGCCCGAATACCAAACAGTTTATTCAGCCCATCACTCAAGAGGTATACAAACTGAGGTCCTTTTCAATCTGTCAGACCTTAGGTGTTATTTATGTAATTATTTGCTCCTGTGATAAGATGTATATTGGGCAAACATCTCGATATTTAAAGGCAAGATTAATAGAGCGTAAAAGCAAAACAAGGATTGGGGCACACCATTATATGAACACTTCTTTAATATGAAACATCAGGTGACCTCCTTTAAATTGAATGTTTTAGAAGCACTACAAATTCAGCCTGATCTTGATTTCAGCTACAGGGTTTTCCCATAATCTGGTGTGTGTATCCATTTCGAAGAGTACAGCTAGAGCTATTGTTGTTGTGTGCCTTCAACTTGTTTCAACTTAGGGCAACCCTGGGCTGAGAGTGTGTGACTCACCCAAAGTCACCTGTGGGCTTCCATGGCCAAGTGAAGAATCAGCCCCCAGGCGTCCAGTGTCATAGTCCTATGCTCAAACCACTACACCATGTTGGTTCTTGTAGAGCTATTATTTGTGAGAATTTCTTTTTCAGTTTTAAGAGAATAGTGAAGATTTTACCCCCTTTAATTTCCACTTTAATCAGTCCTTTAAGTGTACACATATCTCAGCCTCTCATTTTCTGCCATTGCATAGGCAACTTTAGCAATGCACTGTGCAGTGGGCTTTGTTTTCACAAATGTAATCATTCCTTCCCTTCTCTTTCCAACTTATTTTCTGCTTTGTGAAGCATGGAACATAGAGACATGGAGGTGAGTGTTCATGGTATGCTTCAGCATTATCCCTTTAAAAGTAATACCTGCAAATTTTTCTTTTGTTTTTTTTCCCAACAGTCCAACATCTTCAAACAGCCCTTAGCCTATCTATATTTTTTTTTTACAAGTCCCATCCTGGCACCTACACAGCAGCTAAAGAAAAGATCACCCTTTGATCCTTTAACCACACACTTATTGAAATGGAAGCAAGAGATGTCATCAGTTTCTAAGGCATAACAAGAAAATGCAGAATTTTCAAGTCTTAACTAAACATCCCAAGCTACAATGCAATAATACTGAAATCGTCATGCTTCATGATATTGCCCCAGATACTTTGCATCAAACGAAGACATTTAAGGAAATCGCAGATATGTTAAGAGTGGAGAACTGGTGCTACAGCTGAAAGTTCCCACTGAAGTTAATATTTACTGTCCATGATAAACCCTATGTAGTCAAAACACCACAAGAAGCAGAAGATGAGCTTCTTTAGACATACCACTTACTGAATCAGCAAAGTCCTATAATGTCAAATAGAAACTTCCCACATCAGGAGGAAAAGAAAAATTCAAAGACTGAAACAACCACGTGAAGAGTGTCACTTCAATTTACTGCACAAAGGAAAGTGCTGGTTGTTCTTGAGATCAGGTGCAACTGCTGTTGTGTCACTATGTGAATGACAGTCACTTCACCCTTCAGCTGTCCACATTTCCTGCCATTTTCCTCTTCCTCCTTTCTCTCTCTTCTCTCCTTATCCCAGCAACTTTCTTGTTGTTTTTCCTAGAATAATAATGCCATAAGTTGCACAATGTATTAATTGATTTAAGTAGTAATTTCATAATCTTAACCTTTTTTGCTCATGTTACCTCTCAGTGCTGTTAATCTCAGTATTCCAGTGCATAGGATTGCAAATTAGACTTTATTGCTATACTCACCTGTTAATGAGTGCCATCATGGCTTAAATCTGAGTAGACATGTATGTGACTATGTTGCACTTCCAGCCACTGTGACAGCAGAAGTCTACACATATATATTCAGGACTACAGTTCTCCCTCCACATTTGTGGGTTTCACGTTCACGAATTTGATTATTCGTGAGGTGCCCATTTGCCCCTCTTTTCCCCTTCCCATTCCCTTGCCTAGGGGGGCAAAAGGGAACAGGGAGGGCAATTGACCTTCCCCACGCTCCTTTGGCCTCTGTCGCTGGTGCAGGTGCACCCTCGGCAGGCAGCAGAAGGTGAGAAAGGGTGGTGCAGGAGAGAGCCAGCTGGGAAAGAGCTCTTTCCCTGCTTGGTTTCTCCTGCGCTGCCCCCACTCACCCGATAGTGTGGGTGGAAGCCAGGAGAAAGCCAAGTTCTTTCACCACCTGGCTTTCTCCTGCGCCCTCCACTTGCCCGATCGCGTGGGTGGGAGCCAGAAGAAAGCCAATCCAGGAAGTTGTTTCTCTCCGTGGCTTTCTCCTGCGTCCCCGCATTTGCCCCATAGCAGGTTTGGGAGCCAGGAGAAAGCCAAGCAGGGAAGTTGTTTCCCTCCTTGGCATTCTCCTGCCCCCACTCGCCCAATCGTGGGGGTGGGAGCCAGGAGAAAGCCATGCAGGAAAGTTCTTTCCCTTCTTGGCTCTCTCGTGCGACCCTCCTGATGGCACGGGTGGGGGCCCACAGTTATTTGCAGTTTTTTCACTTTTGCAGGAGTTCTTTTTCCCTATCCCTTGCAAAAGTGAAGGCCTACTTATGTCCAGTTGAATTTAAGGGAAATCACTCTCAGGTGAGTCGATATAGCATTGCAGCCAAAATAATATGTGCAGAATATATCTACTTATTCTGGCCCAAGGGTTGAGAGGCAATAAATGATTTTGTTGAATAAAAAGAAATAAATAATATGCAGGTCTGATACTCACGTTAGCTCCTAAGTTACAATCTTCTTCCAACTTATACAGATAACTGGGGTAAGAGTTTATTGACTCTTCAGAGTTTTAAATTAGCTCATTAGCACAAAAAGCGTATCTTTCACATTGCTTCTAAGTACATACATACACATACAAAAACTGGCCAGCAACTCAGCATAATTGCTATTTGTGTGAAACAAATGTCAAAGAAAGTTGGACATGATTCTCGTGATTAGAGAAAATCCTCATGGATCTTTTGTCTGTCTCTGAATTGCTACTGAATTTTGCCCAAAGGACAAAAAGACAATGAAGCTAATCCAGAATATCTGATTAAGGGAACATCTGCAGGGATTTCATGGAAAGATCTTTTAATCAGATGATTTAAATTCTTCTAAGGAGTTCCTTGGATCTTACTCCCAGGTAAAATGAATACAGGACTGTACACTTACTGACTTGAGGCCTACTTAGTTGAAACTACATCCTACTGACTGAAGTGGCAGTTGATCCAAAGTAAAAGGAGGCAATGAAAAGCTTCTGGAATTGATCAGAATGTAAAATACAAGCAGAAGCATGGGTAAACATTTCATCCCCATAGGAGTCTACTACTTTAGTGCAGCTGTTGTTTCAGCCTCTCATAGTAACAGATACTTAAAAACAACATAATGGGCACTTTCTTACATATAAGCCATTCAGAGCATCTGGAAAGACGGGGCGGGCACATTACAGTAAATCATTCTTATATAGAAACACTGCAAAAACAGTAAAAGCCACAGAGAAAAAACATTTATAATAACCCATGCAAATATGTGGATTGTCTGTTTTGCTTTTCTACTGTCTCTGGGTTTCAGGAAGATTTGAAAAGTATTCGCAAAACCCAGCCTGTAAACATATTCATATACACAGTAGGCGCATTCTGTATCTCTCAAACTGAAGGAGTTTTCTGGATTTTTTTTTTTTTTAAGAAAACTGTGAATATAATTAGACATGGGATCCTTGTAACAGCTGTAGGGATTTCACACTCAGGGCCTAATTTACAAAACTTTGGATTTGGCACCATTTCAACACTGCCCCTGGAAGTCATAATTTCTCTGACATATTTTTGGCATGGGAAATTTATTTATGTATGCACATATATCATTTTAAAAGGGTGGACAAAAGTATTCCACTTGTACCTGGTTTGTGATAAATGAGCGACTTCAGAAGCAATGCCAGGAGTAAATAATGAACCTGTAAGGCTCATGTTCAAAATGTAAGCTAATTTCTCTCCTTGTTTAGAAAAACGCCTCTGCTGAAGTTCCACATCGCTGAAAATGCCTACGACACTTGTCTCATGCTTTAATGAAATCAATTTGTGTGAGATTTGCAAAAGGGAAAAAAAAAAGCGGACAGCCAGTGTGCCAAGTTTAGCTGTTGTAATTCTGGCTGCATCAGTTCTGCAACTTCTGTGTCGTTGTTTTTATTTCCCCCTTTTCTTCCCAGTCCCTGAGAAGTTGTCTGAGAAGGCAAAGTAAGAATTATTTTTGCATGGACAAAGCCCAGGCCCACTTAGTTTTGCTGGATCAGTTTCCCAAACATAACAACTGCCTGCTAAGTCAACAGTCAATTGAGAGGCATAATTGTATACAATATTTGATAAATTTAAATCCCTTCGAAATCATTAATGAAAATGAGGCTAGAAGGATGGTTCACTCCTGATGATGATGATGATGATGATGATGCACTTCTTATTTCTAAGGACTGACAATTAACCTTGTTACTTTAGGTCAATATGGTGTTAAAAGTGGCTTCATGAATGGTCAATATTGGCTGATATTATTAGTAACTTGTTTGCTTGCTTTTTTCTTTTTCTGGTGTTAATAATCAGAATAAAAAGGCACACATTGATCCAAAAAAATTATTTATGACTGAATGTGACTACTAATGGGGATGACTTTTCACTTGACAGCTACAGCATCTGCAGTGAAGCTAAAGGACAGTAAAATAGAATCCTTTGTCAAGCAAGTGGTGTGAATGTTATGCAGATACTGAATCATCAACTGCTTTCCCATGCCGACTGAATGTGAAAAGCTGGACTGAGGGGCTAGGCTTCAAATCTCCTCCTCCAGTGCTAGGATCAACAATAACAGTGAACCAGGCCATGAGATCTGGCCTTGTTATCCCTTCCACATCCAGAAACACATTTCTTCCTTTACATTTTAATTTTTTTTTTTTAGAGAAATCATCTCTGAAACACATCTCACTTTCTTCTAGTAGAAACTTACTAGGGGTATGCATGGTGCTTTGAGGAAGAGGACCTCTCCACAATGTTAGTAGGCTGGATTTGGGCGATCTATAGGCCAGCTTAGACCTTCAGCCACAATTTTCCATCCTTTCCATCCTGAGTTAGACAAACAGAGGGAGAAGGTGGACAAGAGACCAGGAATCAATGGGGTAAATGACTGAGAATATTACATCTGTTTGAGAAAATTTTGATTCACACACTGTATTTTTCCTAATATTCAGAAATATGAGTTCATTGTCTTTTAGTGGAAAAGTAATGTGAAAATTGATTCTGGCCTTGTATTACTTTTCTACATATGGGATAATTTTGGTGGAACATTTAAAAGGCCGGAACAACTAAACTACTTCCTGTCTCCACAGCCCACAATTTAGGAGAAATGAATATAAGTTAATATACTACCTGCACTAAGAGGAGAAACAAATAAAGGAGGATGGCAGGAATGCTGTAGAAGAAGAAGGAAAAGAGAACAGCCCAAGGGAATTGCTGGCCCATGAAAAGGCTTACCAGCCCGTTTGATCTGGCAGTGACATCACGATATCAACTTTGAGCCAATGTGACACAAGTGTGAAGGGAGAGAGAGGAGGAAGCTGAAAGCATAATCATGTTCTTCCTTTCTAATGAAAATAGTGACTGATGCTTATGTGTTTCTGTAATTTTTAAAAAAATCCTCTTAAAGAAAATGATTAATGGCTCAGGTAAATACTTTGGCAGCATAAAGACTACCAAATGGAATAATTGCCTTGTTCGATGCAGTTTTCTGCTCTGTAAAAGTAATGTTTCTCAGTCCAAGAGAATGCGTGATAATTTTCAGGACAGTATATTCATTTATAATGTTACATTTTAATAAGAAAGCTAGAATAATTATTGAATAACTCATGAAAGGTCTCAAGACACATTTCGGGTTTTAAGCACGAAGAGAGTGCTAAATGCATGCTTACTCTTCTGCTTAAAGAAATGGGATATCATCTAGCTTTGGGTAGATAGTATTAGTAGTTTGTAATATTTCTGGAGTTTCATCGTTCTTGGACTCCATAGTGGGATCCCAGGTGTCACATTCTATCACTGTCTCTCCTAGCTGCATCAGATCTGAACTAGTTTTGGTCAGTATCCAATTCTGTCATCGCATCTGCAGAAGTTGCTTCTGTGAGCACCATAGAATCATAGAATCATAGAAATGTAGAGTTGGAAGAGACCACAAGGGCCATCCAGTCCAACCCCCTGCCATGCAGGAAAACCCTCATAGCACTCCCAACAAGTGGTCATCCAGCCTCCTCTTAAAAACCTCCAAAGAAGGAGACTCCACCACACTCTGTGGCAGCACATTCCACTGCCGGACAGCCCTGACTGTCAGGAAATTCCTCCTGAGGTTCAGGCGGAATCTCCCCTCCTGCAGCTTGCATCCATTGCTCCTTGTCCTGGTCTCAAGAGCAGGAGAAAACAAGCCCACTCCCTCCTCGACATGACATCCCTTCAAATATTTAAACATGGCTATCATGTCCCCTCTCAACCTTCTCTTCTGCAGACTAAACATACCCAGCTCTCTAAGTCTGTCCTCATAGGGCATGGCTTCCAGACCCCTCACCATTTTGGTTGCCCTCCTCTGGACCTGCTCCAGCTTATCCATATCCTTCTTGAATTGGGGTGCCCAGAACTGGACACAGTATTCAAGATGAGGTCTAACCAATGCAGAATAGAGTGGTACCAATACCTCCCTCGATCTAGACACCATACTCCTATTGATGCAACCAAGAATTGCGTTGGCCTTCTTGGCTGCCGCATCACACTGCTGACTCATGTTCAGCTTGTGGTCTATGAAGACTCCTAGATCCCTTTCACACGTACTGTTAGCCAGCCACGTGTCCCCCATCCTATATTTCTGCATACCATTTTTTCTGCCTAAGTGTAGGACCTTACATTTCTCTCTGTTGAAATTCATTTTGTTAGCCTTGGCCCAGCTCTCCAATCTGTCCAGGTCCTTTTGAATTTTGATCCTGTCATCAGGTGTATTAGCAACCCCTCCCAATTTGGTGTCATCTGCAAATTTGATCAGCGTGCTCTCTATTCCTTCATCCAAGTCATTAATGAAGATATTGAACAGCACCGGGCCCAGGACAGAACCCTGTGGCACCCCGCTAGTCACTTCTCTCCAGGATGAGAATCTGCCATTGGTGACCACCCTTTGGGTACGGTCAGTCAACCAGGTACAAATCCACCTGACAGTAGCCCTGTCCAGCCCACATCTTACTAGCTTCTTTGCAAGAATGTCATGGGGAACTTTGTCAAAGGCCTTACTGAAATCAAGATATACTATGTCCACAGCATTCCCTTCATCTATCAAGCAAGTAACTCTATCATAAAAAGAGATAAGATTAGTCTGGCATGACCTATTTTTGAGAAATCCATGTTGACTTTTCGTAATTACGGCATTGTTTTCTAAGTAATTAGAAACTGACTGTTTGATGATCCGCTCCAGGATCTTTCCAGGTACTGATGTCAGGCCGACTGGGCGATAATTATTTGGGTCCTCTTTTTTTCCCTTCTTGAAGATGGGGACAACATTTGCCCTCCTCCAGTCTGCCGGAACTTCTCCGGTCCGCCAAGAGTTTTCAAAGATTATAGCAAGAGGTTCCGCAATGACCTCTGCTAGTTCTTTTAAAATCCTAGGATGCAATTCATCTGGCCCTGGAGACTTGAATTCATCCAGTGTGGCCAGGTATTCCTGTACTACCTCTCTATCTGTTCTGTGCTGCATTTCCCCCACTTCCTCACCTGCTCCCCAACTGCCAGGTTGTGTGTTTTTATCCTTTTGGGAAAAAACTGAGGCGAAGAAGGTGTTGAGGAGTTCTGCCTTTTTTCTTCCTCCTGTTATTAATTCACCATCTTCCTTGCGCAGTGACCCTATCATCTCCTTCTTTTTCCTTTTGCTGCGGACATATTTAAAAAAGCCCTTTTTATTGTTTTTAATGTCTCTGGCCAGCCTAAGTTCGATCTGTGCTTTAGCCTTTCTGACCTTCTCCCTACATCTCCTGGCTACTTGCTTATAATCTTCTTTGGTGATTTCCCCCTTCTTCCATTTCCTGTACATGTTTTTCTTAATACTTAGCTCAGCTGAGAGCTCTTTAGTCAACCATTCCGGTTTGTTCAGATGCCTTCCATTTTTCCTCCTTAGTGGCACAGTTTTAGCCTGTGCCTTCAGTACCTCCCTTTTAAAGAACTCCCATGCATCCTGAACTCCTTTCTCATTGACTATTCTTGACCACGGGATTTCAGCCAGTAGCTCCTTCAGTTTACAGAAGTCTGCTTTTTTAAAATCTAAGACGAATGCCTGGCTACACTTGCCTTCTCTTCCCCACTGAATACAAAATTCTAATAGGGCATGGTCACTCTCTCCTAAAGATCCAACCAGTTCTACGTCATTAACAAGGTCTTCCCTGTTGGTCAGGATCAGATCCAGAATATTTGATCCCCTTGTCGCCTCTTCCACCTTCTGGACCATGAGATTGTCTGCAAGACAAGTAAGAAACTTGCTGGACCTTGCCGCCTTTGCAGAGTTTGACTGCCAACATATATCCGGGTAGTTGAAATCTCCCATTATTACTGTAAATGAGATAGGTATCACATCCTTTTGCCCTATGACATTCCTTTCTACCTACTCTAAAAATCTTAAAATCTCTTGAAAATCCCTAGGAAACTCTCCAGGGCAGGTTTTCAGTGCTGGAGAAGGATGCAGCAGGGAGAAGCCTACAATCTCAATGTTATTGCTAGCTAGTGCTATGTTGTATTATAGCCTCTGTTTACTTTTTCTTAAAATGACCAAAATGGAGTCCAGTTTAACTCAACATGAGGTGAAGTTGAGGAGTATGCACTTTACATAAATACTAGGTAAGCTGATGTTCAGGAAATGAACAGACAAATACGTTTGTTCCACAGAAGTCCAGTATAAAATAATAATCCTTTGGCTGTAATTCTGCCACATGTGTAAAGAATGTCCATAAATATCACCTACCACCATTTGCTGGAACATCATGAACTTTCATAACCTATATAATGTGCTCTTGAAGACCTCAGTTATGCGTGTATGGTTTTGTTTCCACACCTGTAGCATCTTGTATTTCCTGCAGATTTTCATGTGACCAAAAAGGAATGGGTATCAGGTAGCACTTTTCTTTTTAAAGCAGGTAATGCCAAGAGCTAGCAAGATTAGTCACTTAAAGGAATTACAGCTGTATATTAATAACATCTCTATGGCATTACACTGTTCTCAAACTCAGGTAGTCAGTCAAACCTGCCAAACAATTTTCTTAATAAAGAGCCACGTACATGAGGAGTAGCAAACAGAAACTGCATGACACTTGAGATCTTGAGCTAGTGTGGAGTAGCGATTTGAGTGTTGGACTAAGGTCATTTCCGCACTACACTGTTAAAGTGTTATTATTCCACTTTCAACATCCTATGGAATCCTGGGGTTTGCAGTTTAGGGAGGGGCATTTAGAATTCTCAACCAGAGAGCTCTTTGGCATCAGTAAACTACAAACCCCAGAATTCCACAGGATGTTGAAAATGGAATAATAGCACTAGAACAGTACAGGGAGGAAATGGTCTAAGACTCTGGAAGAACAGGGTTTGAATCCCCACTCAGCCATAGAAAGGTACCAAGTGACCTTGGGCAAGTCATACTCACTGAGCTTTAGAGGAAGGCATTGGCAAATGTCATCTGAACAGATCTGGCCAAGCAAACCTATAGCAGGGTTGCCATAAGTTGGAGTTAATTTGAAGGCATCTAAGAACAACCATTGGAAATCTCAAACATAAGATATTCTGAAGAGTTTTGATGGAAATTATTTGTGACTGTTCAAGGCAAGACACACATGTACGTAAACAGTGTCTTGTCATCTAATGATTTGTGCATGATAGATTAATTTCCTCCTAATCAACTATGGTGTTGTGAAGTGCTTAACAATATGAAAGACCCACTAGATAAAGGGTGAATAAGTTGTGTGCAAAAGATTTTCAGTGTTCCTTTTTGGACTACACTATCCCTCATCCAGCAGAGGAATTCTAAATATTCTGTGTGGTACTGCTGTTAATGATGTGGTATTTCAACTGGATTTCCCGTTCACACATGTATGTCACTCCTTGATAGTGCAGTCATCAAAGTATGGATTTGCATGTGTGAATGTACTGTGTGATGACATGAAAAGAGAGAGGACATAACAATAGCAGTAGAAATAACACAGTATAGGAAATAGTAGATGGAGTAACACAGTATTTCCCTTGGTCTCAGCATACCTATTCACAGCTGCCAGTCCTGGAGTGAGAGAGACATAGCCTAAATGGAGTCTTTCCCACATCCAGATGCATAAAACCCTGCATGGAACAGTAATCCCTCTCCTTCCCTTGAGCTGCTCCCAAATGTCCAATTATGTACTGAGACATCACCCTGGGGAGGTAGGACAATCCAGTGTGGCTATGCTCTTATTGATCACCACTGAAGGAGAACACCTTACTGTAGTGTCCTTTGAGTGCAAAACATTTTAAGAGAATTTATGGGAGCAGGAGCAATATACAAGGTTCTCTTGTTGATTGCATGGCTGTTATACCTGTTGGTTTTGTTGAGTATTGCACGCTGATGATGGATGTCAGGATTTGTTCCAAGCCAATCTCTTAATTGTTTTCAGCTTCACCTCTCTTGGCACTGGCGTATGGTTTTCATTCTGTCTAATGCATCAGGATGCAGAAAAGAAGCATGCCTTTTAGTTTTTATTCATTGGAAGGAGGAGGCTGTATTTCTTGGAACTGACCCCCTGAATCCAATAAGGCTTGCTGCCAAGAAAATGTATTTAAGATGGAGCGGGCCAGATTTCAATGTCCCGGCACATTGGTCTTTATGTAAAAATATTGGCTTCACACTTTAGAATCATAAGGTTTAGGAATATCGGCAGAACGCTGTCACAGTGGATATTTACTTAAGGGCAATTTATACAAATTGTTCTGTTGCTGGCAGAAGAGGCCCTTTTCACACCAAGCCAAATATCAGCCAGGGCTTGGACAGAATCGTCTAGTGAGGTGACAAGGGCTATTGCAAGACATACTGATCCACCTGCCCCATTGGTTGGACCATTTTAGTTGGTCCCCTGCCCAGGCAGAGGCTCTGGATTTCTGTAAGACTAAAGTCCCTTTTACATTAAACAGTTCTAGCAATGTGATTCCCCTTTAACTCCCATGGCTGGATCCTGTGGAATCCCGGTGTTTGTAGTTTGGTGAGGCACTAAAGGAGCTCTCCGGCTGAAAATTCTAAAAGCCTCTCTCTGAACTTCAAATCCCAGGACTGTATAGTGCTATGATTATGTAGTACGAAACCTTCCTGAGGCACAACATTACCATACGTAACATAAAAAGGGATGGTATCTGAGGCCTTCCCTAGGACCATATATCAGCCAAAACAGCTAAAAAACAAAAGACAAACTCAGAAGTGGCTAGAAGAAGTGGCGAAATGTTTACTTCCAGTTTTGAACAGTAATATATGGAATATCTATATCTAGATATTTAAACAATTCAATGGGAGGGAACTGCTGCAATCTGTTTAAAAGGTGAGTTACTACTTCTGGGGCCCCTCCACCCTCCACACTTATAGCCCTTTGATTTCACTTTAACTGTCTTGGCTGCATCCTGTGGAATACTGGGATTTGTAGTCTGAGTTGGCACCGGAGCTGTCTGGCAAAGAATTCTAAATATGTCACAAAATTATAAAGCCCAGGATTCTATAGAATGAAACCATGGCAGTTAATATGAAATCAAAGTGTAGTGTGAAAGGACCGTGGAAGAACATCTTAACATCTTATATTCATGTTAAGGTGTCACAGTGACCTGGCAGAGAAACACTGGGCCTCTCCAGACTGCACTGTAATACTGCAGTTATTCTACTTTCAACATTCTATGGAATCCTGGGGTTTGCAGTCTATGGGCTTTTCCGCACTTTGCAGGGGAAATGGGGCAGTCCGTTACTCACCGGACTGGCACGCTCCCCCGACGATCCATGACGATCTGTAGCAGTGCACACCCATGCTACACACTCTCCAGAGACGAAAATGGAGGCTTCCGGTTGGCGGAGGCTCTCCACCAACTGGAGAAGCTCACCAGCCGGAAGCCCGCCCCCAGAAGATCTGCAACCTCGTGCTGGCGCGAGCCTGCAAATCTACACTTAGGGCAGCAACGGACTGGGGCGTGCCATGCTATTGAAAGTCCTCTTTTAATCGGTCTTTCAATAGCACAGGGAACCACCAGTTCTGGGAGTTCCAGGGTGGGCTGAAGTCTGGACAAACATTAAGTAGTCCAGACCCAGTTCGTCCCCAAGTGTAAACATCCTCGCTGGAGGACGCGCCGCCCCGTTTTAAATATAAAATGTGGAAAAGGCCTATGAAAGGACATTTAGAATTCTCAGCCAGAGAGGTCTTTGGCCCCAGTTAATTACAAAACCCAGAATTCCACAGGATGCTGAAAGTGGAATAATAACACTATAGCACTAATAGTACTACAACAGTATAGTGTGGAAATGGCCAAAGTCTGCTTGATGACAAATAACAACAGCTCCTTTCCTACACATTTCAGCTTATCTACTGGTATGGCAAGGCCCTCCCTCTCTCTCTCTTTCTCTTAATGTGCACCATCTGTCTCCCTGCCATCTGGGCACCCCTTTCCTTGCCCATTTAGTAGCCAGAAGAGGGCAGAGGTGGCCAGACACTGTCTGACTGTTTTCCACAGCTAGTTGAGTATAGGGGATATCATTGTTCCGGACTTCCAAGAAATCCATGAATATGCCAGCTGCTTTATTTGTCATGCCGCAGAAACACCAGAGATGCTGCCTGGCCACACCCAGCCCACCCCTGGCTACAGGAGGGAGGGGATTCTTAGGTGGCAGGGAAGTAGCAAGTGTGAGCAGGGGTTCATGACGGATAGAGGTGCTGGATACCTCTCTCTGCAACAATGAAAATCTGCCATTATGTCTGTGTATTTCAACATCAGGATCCTGGCCATGATGTCCTGTCTGAACTGGCCAATTGCGTGGCGAGGAGCAGCAGCCTCCAGATAAAAAAAACACAACAACCTTCAATTGGAGAAAGAAAGGCCACAACTTTATTGGCTACAAGCATGAACAAGGTTGGCATAAGCATGGGCATGGATCCAGGCATCGATCAACCCACCTGTTGACCGATGAACCCCACTATCTGGCCTGAAACCCGGAGGGCATGTAGCCAACTGTGAACCTACTAACACCAGAGGGTGTGCACTGCATGCCCACCCGAGCTGGGCAGCTCACCACAACCCTGACCCCAACGGGGACCCAACCGTCCCCTAGCATGTGGCAAAGGTGCCCGGTATCCCAGATCCACCATGCAATCGCCCATAAAAGTTGTGACAAACATGATGCCTCCAACAAAACCACAAAATGCAGAGTGGGGTGGTGGGTGCCGCCAAACACCGATTGCTGAAAGCCCAGAGAACTGCCAGGTAAGTACCCCGTGACTGGACCTGAGTGAAGCCAGGATACCCTCACACAGGCCCACTCTCCCGGCCAGTGAGTTCAAAGCAAGGCCATTGGAGAAGGTCATTGGCCATTGGAGAACAAAAGGAGCGAACATTCACACATATGAAAGTGCGAATATGGCTGCCACCATCTCCGGGCATCCAGGGAGGGACGCTGAGGTGGAGGACGCCACACCCCAGCCTGCAAAGGTACCGAATGGTGAGTCGTTCGCTGCTATTGCATGGTGAGAGGCAACAGCCTTCAGGTAAAGAAAACACAACAACCTTCAATTGGAGAAAGAAAGGCCACAACTTTATCAGCTACAAGCATGGACAAGGTTGGCATATGCATGGGCATGGATTCGGGCATCAATCAACCCGCCTGTTGACTGCTGAACCTAATTGTCTGGCCTGAATCTGGATGGCATGTAGCTGACCATGAACCTACTGCCACCAGGGCATGCCCACTGCGTGCCCACCCAAGCTGGGCAGCTCACCACATCCCTGACCCCAACAGGGAACCAACCATCCCCTAGCATGTGGCAAAAGTGCCCACTATCCCAGATCCAATGACCATGCGACTACCAAAGAGGCAGGCAGGCCACCCTGCCTGCCTTCTGCCAACCTCATCCCAGCAGCCAATAAAGCTGGGAACCCAATGTCCTCCCATGCCCCACAGCCAGATGGGAGTACCTGGCCCTGCTCACTGTCCAGCTGTCTCCTGGTTGCAGTGCGTGGGCCTGACAAGCCCCAACTCAGGTCGTACATAGCCCACATATGCTCCCGATTTCCATCTCCCGATCTTCTTGATGACCGTGGTGGGAAGGCCACAGGTGACCGCCTCCGTAGCCGCTCCAGTGCGGAAGGAATGGCTCCTGAACTCAGAGGAAGGGAGCCCTGCACGACGTAGAGCTGCCCGCAATATCGTGACGAACCAAAACCTGGACAGTGAAGAGTGATCCTGGTGAATAAGCAGGGGGCCGGTGCAGGCAGGCTGCTTCTTGAGGAATTTTCAAAGCACCTTGACAGGGCAAAGGGCTTCCCCGTGAGGGGGGTGCAGATGAATGAGGGCACCCTTGGCTTGCTGGTCAGCTTTGGACCACCTGACCTGGATGGTCACCTTTTCTCCAGAAAAGGAGGTGTCATCTGCCTGCAATGCCCTGTCAGACCTGTCCGATCTGGATCCGGCCACCAGCTCCCCGATGCACAAGGCCCCGAAGAAGACCACCACAGAGGCTGTCTTGAATAGCCTGGCCTCGAATTGAGGAGGGGGCCAGACCCCCGCCATAATCCTGGCCAGGTGCACACAGAAGGCCCTGCCCGGTGCCACCACCTTGCACGCGCAGTTGAGGTGCCCCAGCAGCGATTGCACCTCCTTGAGGGTGGCCTTCTTGCAACCCATCATCCCACTTAACCGCTGCTGCAGGGCCTCGAGTTTGTCCTGGGGTAAGCATGATACTCCCTGGACGGTGTCAAGCAGAATACTGAGGTAAACCAGTGAAGTGGTCTTCTCCTATGCGAATGGGATGCCCAGTTCAGCCGCTACTGCCTGAAATATGCCCAATAGCCTGTTGCAATCATCCCCATGAGCCCTTCCTATCATGAGGAAGTCATCAAGGTAGTGAGTGATGAAGGGGGACCCGGACCTGGAACAGACTACCCACTCAGTGAATGTCCTGAAAGCCTCAAAGGCTGCAGCTGATGGAGCATCCCGTTGGCACTGCTTTGTCGTAATACCATGCACCAGAAAACTTGAAACCCAGCAAGCAGTGGTCCTCTGGGTGGACCAGGAGGAGTCAGAAGGCCGACAGGATGTCACACTTTGCCAGAAGAGCCCCCGTACCACATGCCCTGATCAGTTGAACCACTTGATCAAAGGAGGCATACCGCACCGAGGAGAACTCCGGTGGAATGGCGTCATTAAGCGACACCCCTCTTGGGTAGGACAAGTGATGCATGAGTCGGAACTCACCAGGTGCTTTGGGAAAAGGAGGGTCGGGAAAGGGGCCGCGACATGCCAGTAATCTTTGGGATTTGCTACACCCCTTCCTGACTCACCCCCAGATGTCACACTGTCAACATTGCTCCTGCTGCACCTCCTGCGTCTTTTGTTCTTGCCCTTCCGGCTTCTTCGCCTGCTGAGGCTTGCAGTGCTGACATCCGAACTGGTAGAGGTGTCTGGGGCAACCGTGGTGCAATCCTCTTGTTGCTGCTGAGGAGGCCCAGATTCTGGGTTAGGGGGTGCTGCCGCCAGGCTGGACTACAGTTGCTCCATTTTTTCAGCCAGCTTATCCAGAGACTGCGCAATGCCTTCCAGGACCATGTTGCCAGAAGACGAAGCTGGCCAAAGTGGAGGAACCCTCCCAGAACTGGGGGCTGCCTTGCGGCTGCCAGAGAACCCTAACTCAGTCCAGGATTTCCGAGCTTGGCCTGCCTGGCCCCAGGTTCTGGAGAGCGAAGACAGGCTTGGCGCAGCCACTTTTTGAGGGGCATGGTGCCAGAGGGAAACAGCAGCCCAAAACGCGCAAGGGGGGACACCAAGTGCCTACTGGCCTGAGTTAGCAGGAAATATCACGGGGCGAGGGCTGCAGGTGGGCAACACCAGGGACAGATGGCGGAAGATTGCGAGGGGAGGCCAGAGGTGTGAGGCAGAGGGTGAGTTGCCTGGCCTGACTAACAAGGGCCAAGGCCTGAAACAGGGTGTGTGCCCTGCAACTCAGCTTGAAAAAGGTAGCCCAGAAAGGGCCGTAGCATGATATCGGAAACAGCTCTTGGCACCCGCGTCATCACCACTGTCACTTTCTCTCGCTCCAGTCGTCCTGACCGCCATCTCTTTCACCACTGATCGTCGTTGCTACCGCCACCAAATGCTGACTGCCAAAAGCCCAGAGAACTGCCGGGTAAGTTCCTGTGAGCAGACCTGAGTGAAGCCAGGATGCCCTCACACAGGCCCACTCTCCCGGCCAGTGAGTTCAAAGCAAGGCACCTTGAACTCATTGGCCATTGGAGAACAAAAGGAGTGAACATTCGCACATACGCAAGTGTGCAAGTGCGAACATGGCTGCCGCCATCTCCGGGCATCCAGGGAGGGATGCTGAGGTGGAGAACACCTCAGGCACCAAATGGTGAGTTGTTCGCTGCTATTACTAGTTGAGTTCTGATCATGTCCTGTGTGAAAAAAAATGCGTCTTCTAAATTGCTGAATTTATGGATGTGTGAGTTTAATTATGTGTTTTAACTTTGTTTTCATTCTTCTTCATTGTTTAATTATATTTTACTGTTGTATTCTGTGGTTTTTAACTATGGCCATTTCCGCACCAGACTGTTATAGCACTATTATTCCACTTTCAACATCGTATGGAATCCTGGGGTTTGTAGTTTCGGGAGAGGCCAGGCGCCCCTTCCTGAAACTGCAAACCCCAGGATTCCACAGAATTTTGAAAGTGGAATAATAGCACTATAACAGTCTAGTGCAGAAATGGCTTATGTCTTTTTAATTATTGTAAGCTGGTTTGAGTCCCCAACCTGGAAAATAGCAGGGTATAAATAAAGATTCTCCTCCTCCTCCTCCTCTTCTTCTTTCTCTTCTCTGCTTAAAATGGTCCTGACATTTGGGGCTGCAGCCCTCAAGTCCCCTTCACATCATCCATTTGCCCAGCCTTGCGTTAGAGCTATTTGTCTGCAGTAATGCTGTATTATCTCTATCTCTGTTTCTATCTGTGTCTATTACACAGTATGTTTTTATGTGTGTTGTATGTGTAATATGACACTGCAAGTGAAGCCTGGTAAATAGTAACCTAGCCAGAGGCTTGCCATAGGCTTTTATTGTACTTTTCTTAAAGCTAAGGCAGCTGCTCAAGTGAGCTGTTAAAGAGGGAGAGGAATTTGGTACCCTTGACTGATGTTCTACTAGAAAGGAGAGCCCTTTGGTCTCTCAGGGCCTTTCCACACTACACAGTTATAGTGTCATTATTCCTTTTTCAACATTCTATTGAATCTTGGGGTTTGCAGTTTAGGGAGAGGAATTTAGAATCCTCATCCAGAAAGCTCTTTGGCCTCGGTTAACTACAAACCCTGTTATTCCATAGGGTGTTGAAAGTGGAATAATAGCACTATAACTGAGTAGTGTGTATAGGCCCCCAGTGAAATGGACAGAAGATGTAGGGATATCAGCAATACTTGGATTTCCTATAGTCATGTCCACTTAAATGGCAATTTTAAAAGCATCCATGCTGGAATGTAATGGAACAAAATGTGTAAATACCCAGACATTATATGTAAGAAAGGAATCTGGACAATCACAGTATAGGAATATAAGGGCTGGGCCACTAGTGCTAGTCTCAAGGTCACACGGTTACATGCCCCAATACAGTCAGTGTGGACGTCTGCAGAAGAAAAAATTGGGGCTGGAATACTATATCATGAGATGTAGATCTGGCACATAGGTACAGTGAAGTAACCACATCTGCTGTTTCTTTCCCTTCACCACCCCCACAACAACAGGAAAAAAAGGAGGGTTTCTAAACAATCAAAACACCAACCAAGAATTGGGAGAAACCTTCCAAACAGATAATGAAAGAACAGATTAATATGCCTGTAAACAAAGAGGACATAGAACAACAGAAACCTATAGAGAATACAATACAGATGAATACCAATACAGTACAGTACAAATGTATATATAAAACAAGGGTAGCTTCAATATTGATATATAGCTCAAAACCAAATATGGAGTTCCATCATGAATGATGGAGTCATATAAATATAGAAGTCCATTAAACCTGTGTGCGTATAGGACAAACAAAATATAGTCGGGGAGCTGTGTGCCATTGAAGAACTGAAATTAAGAGTTGTAATATGACTATTTCCAGGAAGGTGGGAATGTTTCCCTAAGTCTCCATCAGTAATTTGACGAGAATGAGTGAAGCTACTTCCAACCTATCTTTTAAGCAATGCAGCCTCGGCAACATGGCCCTCTCCATTTTGTTGGAAAATAGCTGAATTGTGTTTCAGTTGATCCCTTCACTCTCCAATGATATGGAAACAGCTATGTGGGGCAGGGATACATCATTTAAAAGGAGTATTGAGGGAGATTTTGGCTTTTGTCTGGTGGGTGAAGAAAAAGTAGATTATGATAGAAGTGGATTATGATACTATAAAGTGATTTTATGATATAAGTGGATAAGTGGTATGTGGAATATGATAGTGTCAATTGGACTTAAGCTATCATAAATATCTAACAAGATGCCAGCCAATTTGTGTAGATTTTCATGGGAACTAGAACTCTATGTGATCAAAATGTACAGAGAAGTTCACACACACATGGGCTTTCTGCCATAGCTACATTCAGTATGTGGCTACTTGGAAGAGAGTGTAGCAGTGGTGTGGCTCTTTTTACTCATGTAACCCATGTAGACAGTGTCCCTTCTTGTGCATATAGTTCAGAAGAGATGCACTGTAATGAATGTATATTATTATTTGATTAAATGATTTGGTTGGAATAAATATTGGAACAAATTAATGATGGCAGGCCATCTAATCCAATCCAGTGCTAAAGTATCTTGCTCAGTGGCCTTTAACTGTCTGTCTGTGTGCCATTAACTGGCATGTTTGTCAGTGAAGACAGAGTTCAGTATGCTGGTCTATTGCGATCTCCAGGTTTAAGCAGACTTAACTCACTGCTAGATTGTGGCTTATGTGGAGTGCAATGTCAACTGGTTAGAGCTCAGGAAGAAAAGTTTCATCCAAATTGCTTCATTCAGAACTCAGAACAAATCCTCTTTCAAGATCAGTGATGGTAATAGCAAAAAACGCAACGAATTTTGCTAACAAATTCCTCTTTATTATTTTACCCTCTGGGACTTCAAGCTGATTACAACTCTTAAAGGACTCTGCAGCTCTGATCCAACAAGCAGAACTGCATGCACAGGCAGAAACACAGTAAAATAGGAGTTGCATCTTTATTTATATTCATATACACTGTACATGCACGTCCAGCTGTTGATTAGGGCTGCAGAATTTTGTACACTGCACATAAATGCCTGTCCAGCTAGGGACACCTCATTAGAAGCCTGCTTTAGCACCTTGTATAATTGGTTTAGGTCATGGGAATGGAACCAAGAAAGAGACACACCTACCAGTCTTTCAAAGGAAGAACCAAATGTTTAACAACAGCAGCAGGACAAAATAAAAATGCTGAACTGCAGACTTGTTTTCATTTTCAGTACAGTGGGGTATTTTGAAAGCGAAGGGACCACTGTATTTCATTTCAGAAAATACTGGGTTAATTTAAACCAGTGGTTCTCAACCTGTGGGTCCCCAGATGTTTGTGGACTTCAGCTCCCAGAAGCCCTGAGCATTGACCATAGTGGCTGGGGCTTCTGGGAGCTGAAGTCCACAAACATCTGGGGACCCACAGGTTGAGAACCACTGATTTAAACTGACTTGGCAAGTAGGAAGGAAACATCCTTCATCATGCCAGGGGTTCCCAGGAAGTTCTTTGGAATGAAGGAAACCTTGTGTGGATTTCCAAAATAAAATCTGTTATTACAGGAACAAGAAACAGAGACTTTCAGGGATTTTCTTCTTACTTGGAGGGGCTTTCATTTAATTAATAACCATATTCTGAAATTAAGGCAGTGCTTAGATTCCAACTTCAGTTAATTATTTTCTTCAGAAAATAAATGTAATTAAGGCCCTTTCCACAACTTACCTGTTCTTGGCGCTGGGGCACAGGGATCGCGCAAGCAGCCTGTTGCGAGAGGCTCTCGCATCCCCACTGCTTCGCCTCCTCAGCTGCTGCCTGCTAGCAAGCAGGCAGCGTGAGGGCTCCTCCTCTTCCTTCTGCAATGCAGCCTGGGATATTCCCAGGCTGCGCTGGGCAGGAAGCATGAGCGCCGTGGCTCCAGAGGCTCCGCACATACGGTAAGTGTGCATGGGGCCCTGGAGTGATGCGCGATCGTGCACCATTTTCAGCTAGAAGCTGAAAATGAACTAGTGCACGATCAGCACCTGCCAGCCCCAGCAGCATTGCACAATTGCAAGGACGTCATGTGAATGGCTCCTCACAATTGCGCGATGCTCCAGAGGCCCTTTCGCATGGCGAATGCCATGAGAAAAGGGCCTAAGTTACCCTGATGGGAAGTTCCTTAGGCATAAATATGCCTAGCTCTCAACTGCACAAAGTGTATTTAAGTATCTCTTTCTTTTTCACCATGGATGAATGACACCAGCAAAGGAGACAATTTGGAAGAGGAAGCATGGAGATCTTATATTCAGATTAGGAAATGGTTTGAAATGAAGCTGATGATTTGATATTCATTATCACCCTGTTCTCCCTCACTGGTCTTTCTTGAAATTGAGACAAGGCTTCTTCTTTCATCCTTTACTCCAGCTGTTATTTGGGATGGTTTTAATATTAATTTGGATCTATTCTCTAATCTATGCCATTATCACCTATCTTCTGTTAGGACTTTTAATCATTCTCTTTCTCCGACATACTTATTTTTTGTCAATGTTCTTTTCTTTTGATGAATTTATTTCTTCAGTTCTTCTTTACATTAGTTCTCCAGTTCCTTGCCTTCACAGCACCATCCCTGTACATCTTAACTTTCTGTTTCCTTCATATCCCTTTAAGACTTTTCCCCTCCTTTTTTTTTTTTTGTGAGCATGACTATGAGTCAATAAAAATGAATTTGTTTTCTTCTTATTTTATTCCTGTCCAGTTCAGCTATCCTTGTTCTTCCTAGTCAGTTTTCTTCCCGTCACAAATGATTATATGCAGAATCACTTCAATCCACCTTTTCTGGCTTCTCCTCAGACTTCTTCCCATCCTGAGTTCATTCCTTTCTTCATTATCTCCATTGCCATGCTTTTGGAAATTCACAGAAGAAAGGAAAAGAAGCTAATAAGAATATATACACATATATTTACTCATAGTTAAGGAACAAGTACTGAGACCAAAAGCAGAGGAAGTCAAAAGGATAATATTGAGATATTACGAATAAGAGAGTTTAAAGAATAATGGCTATAAGTGACGGATTAAATGTGACATTGATTCTATGAATTAGAGAATGATATCCAAAATCAATAAAAATTATGTTTATAAAACATGAAATTCACAATCTAAATTCCATATCCTTTATGAGCCTTTTCATTTTTTTACTTTTTAAAAACTTCTTTGTTCTATTTTCGTCTAAGCAAGGCTGTTTGTCAAAAATTATTAACTTCCAGTGGTCTTCCGTTAGAACTCCTTTTTAAAGACAAATAGTTTTAATTAACTTCTTTAACATCTTTCCTTGTCATTTCCCTTCTTTTCCCCATCAGGCCCTTGTCTGGGACAGGGAGGAGCTGCACATTTAAGTATCACCCTCATGCCCTCAAAATCTGGTTGTTGGCCACTCATCCACAATGTGGGAGTGTGCAATTCTCAGAGAAGAACCAATGCACTGGAAAGAGCAATTTTCTTGCTGCACAACAAGTCTCCCAGCTATTTTATATATTATATTAATTATATTACATTGTATGTGTATGCCCCCTTTCTCCCAGGTCTACTTCACACTACACAATAGTGGTACTATGATTCTGCTATAACTGCCATGGCAGCATTCTGAAGTTTAGGGAGGAGCATTTAGAATTCTTAGCCATGGAGATCTAGTGTATCTTACCAAATTACAAACTCCAAGATTCTATAGGATTCAGTCATGGCCCTTAAAGTGTAATTATAATGCGGTCATTGTGTAGTGTGAAAAAGCCTACACTGGCAAAGATCTGTTAAATTCATCACCAGTCTTGCTCCAGACTTTATGAATGTTCTTTGAGAAAAATGTATCTTTTTCACAGTCTAACAGAAAGTGCACCATGAATTTGGAAAGCACAAACACAGAAATTGCAATTGCTGTTTCATTGAAGCTAGAAAAGGACACACAGATACATGCACATACACATAATAGTGAATTTTCCCTATTGTTTATTTCAGAACTAGCATCATGTTTTTGCATCATATTTTTAAGTTTCTAGAAAAACTTTATCATCCCAGCTGCATTGGTTATGGATAGCTTTATAGGGCCCTGCAAACCAACAGCCCCATATGTCCAGTGGCGTTTCTTGATACTGTACCTCTTGCGGCCATGCAAGGTTCTTGAGGTGTGCTTATAAACCCACCAGTAAATGTACCAGCTGTACTCATAAGCCTGCTTTAGTGGTCTCATTTCAGCTGCCTTACAAAGCACTCATGGCAATAAATCTGTGGTCAGTCCATATATGTATTTGAAAGTATTTTTAACACATTTGAAAAACAAGGGAAGATAATCTCCAGCATGTTTCATCTTTATTCCTTATAGGGTATGCAATAGAACAAATAAAAATAAATAGATAAAGGCCATGGGATGAAAAGAAAATTCCCCAAAGAATAGAATCTTCTTCTCACACATACCCTAAGCCTTTTCTTCTGCTCTATAAACAGAAGCTTTTTTGTATTAATTATTCCACAAAATGTAACCTTAAACTTAAAGGCTTTAATAGTGGATACCAACTGACAGCTCAGAGTCAACTGAGCCATATCCAGTTTTACTTGCACTGGGAAATGCTGGTTGTACATGCAAGAAACCTACATAATGCTGGGAGTTGCTGTGAGTACATGTGAGAGACCCACAGATTTTAGATTATGATGTAAACCCTGAGGATGACTATGAAAAATTGCATGTGTAGGGTGCCCTTTTCAAGATTCACCATTCCACCATCCCACTCAGTTTTCCAGTTTGTTCCCCAACAGGATTTCATTCCTCATTGGCTGAATGATTGCCCTTGAAACCACACTAAATAAAGTTTACTGGGTGGTATTTAGCCACTTTATGGCCACTTAGCTTCTTCAGTTATCAATGGGGGCACATCTTCCAACTGTTCCTCTGCTGTTTCACTTTTTCAGCTGCTTTTAATACCCCAGTTTTCTTCCATTCCTTCTTCATTCCCTCTTCATCCTTTGCTTACTTCAATTGCTGCAAACTGAATTCAAAGTGCAAAAAGGGGTTTGTACTCAGCTAACTCATCAGAAGAGGAGAGAAGAGGGATGAAGTGCTGCTATTCCCAGTAGGCTTGGGAAAAGCAGACCTTTTTTTTTTTTTTTTTTTTTGCAAACTTGCTGCAGTCTTTCCTAGCTTTGGAATAGAACATTTTGTGCTGCATGACTCTGAATAGCATTCTGGGGTACGAAAAAGGCGTAAGCAAAGAAAGGGGAGACCCGCTAGTTCAGAGGATCTTACTTTGAGGAGATCCCCTTTGAATTACAGCACCACTGGAACTGTGCATCAAGTGTTCTCTCAAGAGCTCTTTCTTACAAACACATGGAACCCTCATCTCAATTTTCCTTAAAATGCAAAAGAGCATACCTGATTTGAATTTCTTTTCTTCTACCTTCAATTCCTTTTCTTTTCTTTTCTTTTCTTTTCTTTTTTTTGAGATTTGTGCAAACCTTCTATTTTGAAGTTTAGTTTTACTAATTTTCTTCTCACCACCATCCCTTATTTCTTACTTACAAATTCCTTGTGTGTGCCAGGGCTGCATGACCACATGCGTGGTCTGTTATGGGGAAGCTGAGATTTGACAAGATCTAAAATGTGCATTGGACAGAGTGTAAGGATATGAACACAGAGTTTATGCAGGGGATCTTAGAAAATCTGTAATTTTCAGCATGCTGAAAATTACATTTTGATTTCAAAATAATGCATTGTATAATGGCTGGAATTCACTAAGGCAGTTAGTTATGTAACTATGTAGTGTCTCCTGGCCTGATTCCCCAGTCCCTACTTACTTAGCAGCAGCTGCAGCAAATGACAGAGGTCTGTTCCCCTATTGATGAGGAAGCAGCTGAGGGCTTACCCATAAAAAAAAAGTTGCTGGAAGTATTGAGACTTTCTACTTCTTTTTCTTTTGCATATTCATGGTTTCTTGAAACATCACAAGTTTCCCTCACTCCCCATTCCTCTGTGCCTTTCCTCATTCCCCTCCTACTGATCGCATGTCACATCTAGACTCAGGCAATGTTTCAGAAACTGACTTTCACCAGTTTCCACTGTGCCTTTTACATTATCACTCTGGAGTTATAATCAAAGTGTTAAAGTCCTATAGCAATATTGCAGTATTTAAGTATTAGGAACTTTATCACATGCTTTTTTGTTGCACGATTGTACTGGCTTAGTTCCATTTTTGATCTCTCCTTATCACATAATGTCACCACTATCCCTTTATTGAATTGTATTCTCACTGTTATTGGATTATCTCTTTTCATTCACAGGAAATACCCAAGAATAACTCCAACAAAGCTGCATCTCCATGTTACTCCACTGGACAAACCCTATCCTGGGGTCTACAATTTTAATATTAAAATATGATTCTGTGTGCCAGAGAGGTCCCCTGAAGGGGCACGTAGGCAGCAATGGTCAAAAGACTGAAAACCAGATCAGGCCAATAAAATTCCCAGTCACATAGCCCTAAGAGACCTCAAGATGTGTAAACCCACAATAAACAAAGGGTCCACAGCCCCAGGAAACCGACTTGAAGGGATTAGCGTGTCTGCCTCAAGTTGAGCAAATATTCCATCAGGTGAGGACCATTTACATAAAGTCACACCACAGAACACAGCTGAAGATCCTGAGACTTTGGCAACACCTTGCAATCTCATCACACAAAGGAAATTACCATGGTGGAGCTTCGTTATCGTTCCAACACCCATTGTTCTCCCCGGGAAAGGATTAGTCCTCCAGGTACTCTTTCCCCTACAAATAGTCCCAGTTTTTGAGCACTTCTTTGGATCACTCCCACTCATCCCAGCAGACTCTTGCTCCATCCATTGAGTGATCCCCTCAGCCCTCTCTGTGCTGGGTCCCACTTCTTTGCTGCCTTCTTGGACCCAGGACTTCAGAACAAGGTGCAGCATTACCTCAACAACAACCCCCTCAAAACTCCCCTGTCCAATTTCCTCTCTTATATTTCTTAATAGCTCTTGGGTGAATGTGTGTGTGATTGCATTGGTGCGTGAGACTTGCATTCAATAAAATCCATTTTTTGGCAATTTGGTGTGGTTTTTAGCTTGGCCTGACTCCGTAAACACTGGGTAAAAAGACCCCGCTAGATTACCCTGTCTCTCTCATTGCTATTGCTTGTGCTCTGGCTAGTTTCCATTCCCCATCATGTGGAGCACATTGAGGTGCCCCCCAAGGGACCCCAGAAATCAGGGTAACATCCACTATTGTGTATTGGTGCAATGGTGTCATTCCGCTGCAGTTCCAATGTTGTGGCAGTCATGTGGTGTCAGCAGGCATTGTTCTCCTCTACCTATCCCCAAGCAGGGCTGAGCTCATTGCACTTCTGGTGTCTGGACAAAGATGACACCATGGTGCAGGTGAACAATGTTGCTTTTACTCTGTTACCCTCTGAGAGTGTGTGTATGTGTCTCTTCATTTTGGTGTAACTGCTTAGTTGGGTTGCCCTGGTAGTCGCCAGAATGTCACAATTACTCCAATATGGCAAAATAGCTAACTGTGACTCTAGAAGAGCAAAATGCTAAAATGGAGGCACAGCAGATAAATGCATTCCTGAATAACAGGAGGAAGTCTCCCAACATGCTGAAATCGTTCTAAGAAAAAAAATAGAGTATAGCGCATGTACTAGGTAGTGTGGACAGGGGAAGGGAGTTGAGGTCAGAGGAGTGGTGCAGAAGACTGACTGTGGGAACGTGCATCATCAAACCAGCAGCAAAGCGTTATTGCAGAGATGGTGTGATAACGGTTGTTTCTATACTAGTATGTTTTTATTTCCTTAATGTAATTGATGCAAGACAACAGGCTGGTGTGATAAAGCACTAGGATCATTTTCTTTTATTGCTAACATTTCTCTTTCCCTTGTTTGATCTCTGTTGAATCTGGATCTTGGAAAAAGAAATCTTGGCAGTAGCCATCTTAGCTAATTCTGTAAGAATACAGACAGACACACATGAAGAGGCATTTCTTTTTGGGAAATAGCAGAGATTAGAAGACTTTCAGGGTCCTTATGTATCCTCTAAATCAGGGAGTATGTACGGATCACAATTACAAACAGTCAAGAGTGTGTAACTCTAGGTTATGCATTTTTAACTGCTTTTGTGAATAGTGGCTAATATTTATTGTTAATCATTCTGTGCACATGCCTGTACCAGCACAGAATATTGTATTTATTGATTTGCGGGACTTTTTTTTCTCCTTTTCTCAAGCCTTCCTGAACTCAATACATAATTTCCAGGGTTTCTCTTTTTAATCTATTCTTCTTCATTCATAACTTTTGCTCTTTTGTTGCCTGACCATGCCCTTTTGACTATACTGCAATGGCCACAGACATCCAGGCTTTCATCTGTGACATGTTGAAGCCTATGTGGGTGGCCTGGAGGCTGGTCCCTCTCCTTTATGGTATATTTTTTCCTAAAATGTTATGGTATTTCTGCAAACTGGTCAATAGCAAAAAACAGAAATGGTGTGATATCAATTCTGGGTCACTGAAAATGCACTGGTGCAGCATACCAAGGACGCGGTTGGAAAGAACGTGTGTGGTGTAGTGGTTTGGACACTGGAGTAAGATTCCTGGAGACCAGAGTTCAAAACTCCACTCATCCGTGGAAACCCACTGGTTGACCTCAGATGAGTCACACTCACTCAGCCTAAGAGGAAGGCAATGGCAAACCTCTCTTGAACAAATCTAGAGAAAATCCAATGAAAAGGTTGCTATTAGTTGGAAGGCACATAGCAACATCCCAACATAGTAGCCCACTCTGTTTTAGACACCTCTATCTTTTCAAAATGCTGATCCTAATAAATCAGTTATGGTTTGTAGATTCAACAAAGCAAATTTAAAACAGGTTCACTTTTTTTTTAATTCAAGGGTGCACTTGCACCATAAATTTCAAAATATCTCTCTTGTTATCATCAACAGCAATTGACATTCATGTTTGACTCCTGCTAGTTTAAATGTAGGCTTTTAACATGTTCATGTGGCATGTAAATTATCTGCTGAAGAGCATCCAAAGATGCCAGGTGAATAGTGCAAGAGATGTCAGAAGGGATTACATTCTGGAAAGCAAACGTCTATCTTAAAATAGACCAACTATGAGAATCATAAAATAATTTCAGGGGAAGTTTTAAACCACTGCCTCTTGCAATGGAGTCAGGCACAAACTTTGGAAAGTTCAAGGTCCAGATCGTACTATTACTCTGAACTGTTATAATAATTAGCAGAAAAGGAAACCAGCTGCTGTGTTTTGTCTATGTTTCACAGAGTGCATTATGAAGCAGCTATAAATGACAGCTTTTATGTTCAACAAGTGGCAGGGCATTATTTTATTATGGTTTGAGGGTAAGCTTTTGAAGCATTCTGCAGGGCAACTAATATTTCAAGCAAAAGCAAAAATATGTAAGACCCTATTAAGTGACTGCAAAGGTGCCAATACAGTCTTTGAACACACTTTCCCCTCTGTCACACTGCTAGTAAAAAGCTTTGGGTATAGCAAAAAAGCAAAAGCTGTGAATTTATGTTAGAAGATAGAGGATTGCAGACAAAATACTTTCAAAATAAAATGCAAAACACACCTAAATACGAGTCAAGCTTGAGAAGTAGAGAATCTCATGATGCAAAACATGGAAGTAGGGTTGTATAGTACAGTAGTCATATTTCTAATGACTAGTGTGATGAGGAGGAAAAAACCAATTATAAAGCAGTGGTTCCTAAACTTTTGTTCTCCAGGTGTTTTGGACTTCAACTCCCGGAAGCCCCAGCCAGCTTATCCAATGGTCAGGAATTCTGGCAGCTAAGTCGAAAATACCTGGAGAACCAAAGTTTGGGAACCACTGTGATAAAGAGTTCCCAAAAATCTCTATAAACTGAGAGAATGGGCTTTAAAATGGTCAGTTACAGTTTAGTAAAAACAAGTGTAAAGTGACTGTATTGGGCCACAAAATCCCAGCTGTCAATTATACTGATGGGATTTGAGCTGGCAGCAACTGACCTAGGGATTTGACAGCCATGGCTGACATCTCTATCAGAATATCAACCAATGTGTTACGGCAGCAAAAAAAAGGGGGGCAAAGTGCAAGTTGGGCCTAATTAGAAAAGGAATCAGAAACAAAACTGCCAGTATCATAATACCTGTATACAAATGCATGATGTTTTCTGATTTACGTGCCAAAATAACTTGGCTGGCTTTGGGTACGGTGTGTACCTTATCTCGGAAGGGTGAGAGTATCATTTGGTGTTCCGCTTTAGACAGCAAAATGTCTCAGGACTCCTATACGTCTTTGCATGTCATTCCAGGCAAAATGTTTGTGTAGTATGTACTTGTTCAGAGACTCATTGGTAGCAGTTTGATCATTGCTGAGCCACTGTGTCAGGCCCAGTCTCTTACATTAAGAAGGTTTAGGGAATAATAAAAATACATTTTGGGTATAAAGTGGCTAATAGAAGTAGAAGGTTCACACACAAAAACATTGTGTACCAAGGTCAGACTTTGCCAATCATAACATTTCTTCAGAAGCCATTCTTGGCAAAATAAATGTTTCGCCAGGAGTGGAGATGTGGAAAAAGTAACATTTTATCAGAAGTGGCATTACATTTAAAAACTTTATCAGAAGTAAATGCTGCCACAATTTAATTAGGCTCAAAGTGGAATTTTGCATAAGAGAAAAAAAAATGTTCCATAAGCAGTAGGACTGTTCCAAAAATAATGTTTTATTAGAGGAGGAGATTGGTGAAAATAACATTTTTATCAAAATTGGAGAGCGTAATGGAATGATGGATTTAGTGAGAATAATGTGCTAACAGTTCTTAATTTCCAGTGGTGGGAGGGAAATTGCTCCTGAGAAAACATCGTTTCCACCTAAGTACTTGGTCTAGCTAAAATGCTAGTTTTGACAAGCTGTGAAGATGATAAAATGTTATTTTTGGCAATTACTGCCCTTCAAGTGGTGCTTTTCCCAAGCTCCCATCAAAGGAAGGAGGTGTAAATTGATTCATACACCTGTAGCTGAGCCAGGTATCCCATCTATGTATGCAAGATTTCTCATATTTTAGGCTACAATCTGATAGATATTTTGAAATGGCCCTATTATACTTTGCTTTCTGATTTACAGGGTCCATTTGGACAATCAAATCCTTGTTTTTGTAAGTCAGGATATGCACAAACTACAAGCACCCTCATGGAGTCCCTTAGCTATTGTCTTGTTTGCCCCTCATGTAAGTGGTGAGGGGAAAAAACCCTAGGAAGCCATAATCTCCCATTACGTCCAAAATCGGAAACTATGATTTATAGCTTCAAAACAAGCCATTATTCAGAAGCCAATCAGAGACCACTAATTATAGTTTTCCAATTCATATAACATGAAATTAAACTTTACTGTAGTGTCCTGGTTTCTTCACTGACTAGGAATGAGAAAATGTTTCATAAATTCATCTCTGATAAGAATTTTGTAAAAGTCATATTTTTTTTAAAGAATTTGGATAGAATGGCCTTGAAGTTGTTGTTGTTGTTGTTGTTGTTGTTGTTGTTTTAAAAGGAAAATCAAATGTGAGAGAAACCAAAAGTGACAGATTCATCTGGTATGAACCAGTGCTTTGGCTGCTTTCCTTTAATCTCCATGTATTCAATCATAATGCTAAATTAGTGTGGCCACCTCTCCCCCACTTGGGGAGTTGCAGCTCAACAACATCTGATATATTGCAGTTCACCTGCCCCCCACATGACACTCACTTAGGCCATTTCCGCACGACACTCTTATAGTGCAACGATTCCACTTTCAACCTCCTATGGAATCCTGGGGTTTGCAGTTTCGGTAGGGGCTGGCCGGCCCCTCCCGGAACTGCAAACCCCAGGATTCCATAGGAGGTTGAAAGTAGAATCATTGTGCTATAAGAGTGTCATGCGGAAATGTTCTTAGTCATAAGCCGGTCTAGCTAGGTCTGGTGGTCAGTGCCTTGAAGTGAGACAACCCTGAACTAGAGCATGGGAGAATGGTAGGATATTATAAATGTAGTAACATAAATTTTAAAAATGTTATATAATGTGTACCTTTGTTATTTTTTTTGCTGTGTTTGTAACTTGTGATTGGCTGACGTTCCCATAGATCATATGGGAGACCACAGGCAGCAAAAGCAATAGGTTTTAAAATATGAACCAGTAAAAAAAATGCCACAATTGCTTTGTTGCTATCATCCCACAAGAATCATACTGAAATCTATAAGAGCACTCCAGGAGGTATGTTCCAGATCCAATGGCTTATAGTAAGCAAAATATAGGTCCATTTTGACTTCATCCTTTCTACATAATTTTAAATATGATATGTATGCATTTGATTTTAACACACCTGGGTCACAGTCCATAACCCTACTTCATCAGAAATATTTCTGCTTGTAAACCCCCTTCCCACACACACACACCTTGTGAAATCAAGTTTTGTGTAAGTGGTGTCTTATGGATTGTACTGTACGTGAACTAATCAAAGAGCAACTGATCAACATCCAACTTAAACTAATTGAGGTTGAAGTCAAACTAATCAAAAGCAAAGTAAAACATTCTGAGGGAGGTAAATGTGAATTTGAGTATTTGTTAAAGAATACAAATACTCAGAAGTTTATTTATGAATTTGAAAAGCCCTTTTCAGTTCAGCTTTATTTATTTTGGTTTTGTTCCAAGTGAATTTTTTACCTCCTGAATTTCACATTTGAGTCTCAGGGTTAAATGAACAAAAATGTAATATAAATCCCACCTGAAGCTACTAAGCATCACTTGCCTTCACCCTGATGCCATATGAAAGCCAACTCTGCAAACTTATATTTTATATGGCTTCAACTGGAAAGGCATAAATTTATTCATTTGTGACGGTGCTCAGGCTTATGAAAGAGATTTTGAAATGCACAGCAAAGCTCTCATAAATCCTGGAGCAGGATCTCAGTTCAATCCCTCCTTGCTTGAAAAATTCTGCTGTTTCTTCAATATAAAGGTTGGTTCATGCATGGACAAAATTTGGGTGATGGCAATGCTATCATTTTAGAATTAATAGGGGAACCCTTTGATTGAAGGTATTTCCAAATTCAAATGTACAATGAACAAAGGTTACATGCAGGACAGGCGTCTCACATAGCTTGTTCTTTAAAATATAAACTTTTCCCTGAAACATGACCTGGACAAGAATTTTCAAGTAGTATATCTGTATCAGAAGAATGGATCATATTAGAAATAACGTGAAGCAGTGCCATGTCTCAAGTGGTTAAAGTGCACAGATGCTAGCTCTATAAATATTTTTCCAGTAGCAAAAGACTGTTAATAACAAAAGGACTCTGAGAAGCGTAGTTTCCCTGGAAATAACTTGCCAACTACGTGTGCTTGGGGAACCAGATTATGGCATCCTTAAGAGGGAGAAAGATACCCTTGGTGCCCAGTAAGAGTGAAGACGATAGACATCTAGACCCTGGTCTTCTCTCTGACTCATATCAACCTGACCTGATCAGGCAGAGCCTTGACAGACTCTAGATATAAAGGCTTCAAAGGCTGCTGTCACTGCAGAAGTGCATTGAGAAAATCTTAGTGGGTCTTCTATTTGGCCCATTTCAGTTGCCTGGATGTGACCCCAACTAATTGCAATTATAAAGACTCCCGCTACTGAAGGTGCTTAGGGATTGTGAGGGTGGGATCTTCCTTAGATAGACATCCTGGATGAAACGCCATTCAGCTGTGGATTATATGTGTGTGTGTGTGTGTGTGTGTGTGTATTTGCTGCTATTTTGCTTTCTTTTTTTTATTATGTGATATCTCCTTCTTTTAGATGTGAGTTATTAGTAGATTGTTTCTTCTTCTTCTTCTTGTGAGCCTTCAAGTCATTTCTGACTTATGGCAACCCTATCACAGGGTTTTCTGGGGCTGAGAGTATGTGATGTGTAAGAAGTCAAATTGTAAAGGTTCTCAACGGTTAAAATTTTATTTTGTATATTTTAACTTAGATTAGGTTTTATCTTTAATTCTTTTACTTGTGTGTATATCTGTGTAAGATCTTATTGACTTTGTTACATTTGTATTTATGAATAAGATTTAGATTATATAGTGGTAACTTTCTATTTTATCTCTACTATTGTTATTTTACATTTTTGGTTCATGATAGAAATAATGTACACGGGCCTGATCAACTTTTCTCAAAATTCTGAGTTATAACCATGTTTTAGGAGGTTGTTTTTAGCTCTACTTTTAACTTGGAATTATTATTATCAAATCAATTGGATTTTATTGGATTTTGAAAAATTGTATTTTACTGTCGGATCTTCGCCACTTACCTCTTTTATTCTGTATGCTATTTAAGTGTTTGTGATGCTGGTCTATGACCGTAATAATAAAGATTCGATAAGTGATGTGCCTAAGGTCACCCAGTGGGTTTCCATGGCTGAACGGGGAATAGAACCCTGGTTTCCAGCTTTACAGTCCAATATTCAAACCACTGCTCCACACTGGCTCTCTTGTTTAATCTTAGTGGATATCTATTCCTATTTATTCCTTAGCCTTTTTTTTTATGATTTAAATCTTGTAGGTGTTGAATTATCTTGAAATGTTATTTGTATGATGTAATGTTTTTCCGATATTACTGTAGGCCACTAAGATTTTGTCATGCAAAAGTAACATACAAATAAACATCATCCTGATAACTGGGTTGTTTTAGATCCCTCAAGCAGGATCTCAGAGCCTGTCCAACTACTGCAAAGAAGTAAGATCTCTCACTACAGAAAACCTCACTTACCAGTGTCACCAGTTGGGACTTCCTTGAAAAGAAATTTCGGTCCACACGGACCTCTGCAGCCAGCAGAGAGGGGAGGGAGGAGGTCCTGAGACTTGCCCCTGGATGTTCTGTGAAAAGGGGAAAAGAGCTTGCAGATAAGGGACAAGAAAGAGAATGTCCTGGGGTGAGGGTGGACTAATGGGTTTTTCCACCCAGGCAAAGCTGGACAATTTTGCTGGTTCCCTTATAAAATCTTCCATGTACAATAGTTTAGAAACCTTGCTACAGGGCACTGAAAACAGGCAGTTTACTTCAAAAGTATGGATGACAGACAACTACAATTTTACACGAAGTAATTTTTGTAGCAGATCTTGTAGGTGGTTTAATTCTATATTCCGCAGTAAATTTAATTCTATGTAGAATGAAAATGCATTTACTCCCGGAATTCTCCTGAGAATTCTCTTTTGCTAATTTAGATCTCCCCAAGACTTTCTTGATATTCCCAGTTATTAGTTAAATATTTTATGTCTATATCTCTCACCCAATAATGTTTACCCTAGGTTTTGGCATCTGGAAGTTTGTAGTTGTTGTTTCTGCTGCTGTTGCTAAAATACGCTTGTATCCAAAGTTCGCATAGTGATGTACAATAAAATCAACTTAAACAGATTAAAACAATTTAAAATATTAAGAAGAATATAAACTTACTAAAAGCATATTAAAATAATTTAAACAGCTAAAACAGGACAAATTGGAATCAGTTAAAACAACTGAAGACAATTTAAAACCATGTACTTGAGTAAATTGGGAAGAAATCAAGGAAGGCCCAAAAGCTTTGATAAAAAGCTATGTTTTTATTTGGTGCCAATATGATACCAATATGAGCACCAATCAGGACTCTAAGAGAAAGGTATTCTGAAACTGTGTGCTACAGTAGAGAAGCACACAGTATACCATAGCAGACTTACAATATAGCCCTGTTCAAATGTTACTTTTTCTCTTCAGCATATGAAGGAGGAGCAGGTTGTATATCCATTGGTGTGGTCTCAATCCTCACTCAGCTGAATATCTAAAAAGGGCACCTAAACTGGTACAGCTGTATGTGTGTAGTAGCCCTACACAATAGCATTCGTCAGCTTACTGGAGAAGCAGTGTTTGTGAGGGCCTGGACTCAGTAAGGGCCATCTTCTTTGGCACCAAGGAAGATGGCATGTTTGAAGTCCAAGCAGGAATATTTTTAGCAGGCTTTGGAAATGAATGGGAATAGCCATCCAACCAGTTTTGATTTGCTGGTGTATCTAGGAGGCCAAGTGAAGTTTTCACTTCATTCCACCTCCTGGCTACGTAAGCCAGGGTTGGTGTCCCTTGTCTCAGTTGGTTCAAGTTTTACTGGAATGATATTGGCATATGTATGAAGATGGAATTTATGGATAGAGGGCAAAATGAGATCTCCTCAAAATATTGAAAGTTTCCAGTTCATTTTGATTCTATCCTGTGTAATTCATGGATTGCACCCAGTCCTCTCTTGAAAATATGCCAGCTTTTCTTTCTTTCCTTGTGTTCTTCCTTTTCAGCTTCCCACTGATTACTTGTCACATTCAGTATTGTGAAACATTTCAAAAACTGATTTTCACCAATTTCTACTGAGCACATGCACCTATACACACAGACACAGACACAATCAGAAGTTATAGTCAAAGTGCTAAAGTGTACTAGCGAATTATATTGATTAGCATTGGGATTTTTTTTTAAGAAATTAGTGTTAACATTTCTCTTTTCCTCACTGGATCTCTGTTGAAACTGCATCCTAGGAACAATAAATGTGTTTACTTGGTGGCCAACTTTAATGGATCTAAGACAGCAGAAACACATGGAAAGTAACAGATTCAATTGAGAAGGTAGTGTGTAAATTTAAACCACTTTGCTGAGTGGGAATAAAAGATTTTTCTAATGCCAGAAGCTCCCAGGAAATACTTTGGAATGAGGAAAATATCATGTAGATCTCCAAAATAATTTTTTTAAATGCATCTGGAGGTAGTGAAAGGCAAGCCAGATTTCCTGGACATTTAGGTTTTTTGGGCGTTTAGTCTCCCAAAAGACTTTCATGTGGACATAATGGGGCGTTATACATGGCGTGGGACTGAGAGCTCAGCAAAAGTGGACATTGTTAGGTGGAAGGTGGCAAAAATGATTGGGAACTTTATCAATTGCTTGGAGAGGGTGGATCCAACATCACGACTGAACTGGAAGTGATCTGTTGAGAAGATAAGAAGCATCCGTCAGACTGGGGTCAGATTGGGGTTAAGCCACTTGGTTATATGCATCTCATTATGAGTTGTGAACTTGGTTGGTGCTGCAGTAGGCTTGGTGGAAGGTGAATTTGATAGCTATACCTTGTGTCAGTATTCACAAGCGGCCTAGATCCAGTTATTGACAGAAACTCTGTGCCCATCAAACCCAGTAAGGAAGTCCTCTTATTTGAGGGTGCATGCACCCAAGGCACACCTGTCATGGACTTCCAGGGCCTAGACTCAGATTGAGTCTGAGGCAGCAGAACCTGCTCTGAGCCCTGACACAGAGATTGTTAAGCAGAACCTGCAGAGCAGACAATACCACCACCTGTCCCAGGGACAGAAGTGTCAGCCCCAGCAGGGAGCCTTGCTTATTCTGACATAGAGAATGATCTATCCATATCTACCTTTGCCCAGCGTAGACACCAGAAGGGTCTCCTGCATTGCTCCCAGCGAATTTATGCCAAGCTCCAATTAATCAGGCACCAGCTGCGCTGACCCTGGAGCCTATAAGAATTGAACCTTTCCCCTCTAACCTTTGTCAGCAATCAACTGGCCAGTTCTCCCGTGCATGCTTCTGTTCGCTGCCCTTACCTGTGTTTCAGCCTTTGACTTGTGTTTGTTTTGCCTGCCTCTGATTTATGGACATTGTTGGGACCCTTATTGCTTCTCATTTGCAAAGCTGTTTCCTTGCTTAAGTAAACTGACCATTTAAGTTATTGCTGAGGTTTCTGGCCTGTGTTTGTCAGCTTCTCCTTGCTGCTAGCCCAGACCAAGCTTGGAGAACAGCCAACTCAGGGGCAGGTGCTCTGTCCTGCTCCAAAGTGGCAGAACAATTACACAAAGGCTTCTGCCTATGTAGAATCCCACATCTTTCTGTCCAGACATTCCCAGCAAGCAGGCTGGTTGCATTGGGTTTGAGCACTAGGAATGCATGTCAACCAATACGTGATCTAGACGCATGTTGGGGTGAAGCCAGCTGTAACCAAGTGAAATCTTTTTTTTACCAAGTGAAATCTTGTTCACCAATGAATCTGGAGCTGAGGTTCCAGGCTGCATGGAGTGCCTATTTGTATAGGCACCCCTTTCAGACATTTGCAATAAATATGGGAGGGGAGCACTATAGGAATGCTGACACTGTGGTAGAGCCAGGAGGCACATTCCTGCTCTTTCTCCATATATTGTATGGAGGATGCTTCTGAAGGGAGCACTAGCGTATATCCAACATGGATTGACAAACACATAACAGAGAATATTTTCATTGCGCCATTTGTAGTCCATGTTCCATGAGGGAAAGGAAAGTGTTCATTTGTCTGGGATTCAAACTGCATGTAGACTTTAAGGATGGGAGTAACTGCATGGGGTTACTGTGAGGACTGGGGAAAAGTTTTAGGAACTGAGAGCCAGGTTGTGGAAGCTGGAGATATCTGAGAGCCAAGGAGCACTCAGAAGAAATGTGGTTGAAGTAAGAGTGTAGGAAAGACAGTGAAAGAGAGGAAAAGGAAGATGAAGAGGGAGGAAGAGGGCTTAAGGAAATGATAGTGTTGGGAAGAAAGGAGGAAAAAAAGATTTGGAAAACACAAGACGGGGCCTATATATTAGATAAGAATTCTAAGTAAGATACATGAAGGCCTGCTAAAGGACCTGCACTGAATGTCCATGGCAGAGAGTTTCCTGGAGGCATAGGGAAATTTTAGATTGCTTTCAGTATTTTTTGGGGAGAGGGAGGGGGAGCCATAAAGCAACAAAGGCTGTGCAGACTCCCAAGGGTCCACAGTGTTTCACTTAGGTTAGGCAAGCAAAAGGTTTAGAATGGAAAAATTATGTGGGAAGAAAAGAAGCAATGTAGCCCATGCTCACAGATATGCATTGGGAAATACAAGGGAGGTACCAGAGGATGGGAGTGACTATCATACCTGGGGATCAGAATGACTATAATATGGGTTCAAACAGGGCAACATCCTGTAAGATGTATGGAGAAAGCAAATTGAATTAACCACAAATCTCATTTGATTTCAAATGACAGATGGACGAGTGGGGAATGCAGACAGCCTTCCACCAAGAAACACCCCAAGTGTTCTCCCCTACACTATTGTATGATTTCTGCATAGATTTCTAAAACTGGGTATAACTTTGCCCTTTTTACCTTACTATGAGCATCCAAAGTGCTTACTACTGGTTTATAGCCATTCCTGTTTTTATGACTAAAAGCTCACAGCACTAGGCAGCTGTATTTTCTTAGCTTAAATAGCAGATACTTGTAGACTTAGCTTCCCCACAGCAGGCCAGAAATGACTTTGTGCATAGGTTTGGGCCAGTGTGCATACACAGGGGAGAAAGACAGCACTGATCAAGAACAATTGAGATACAGAAAGTTAGCAACTTGCCATGGCTGAAATGAGTCTTCCATTTCATCTTGATTGATTGATTGATTGATTGATTGTATGCAGTGAACATGACATTTTGATTATTTTTGACAAGCAAATGTGGCAGGTGAACTTGGCAGAGGGTTACTATGGTGGCAGTGGAAGCAGAAGGTTCATTCACTCAAGGCCTATTGACTCTTCCTTGTGATCACAGACAACTGGACACAGACTGGATGGCATAAATTGGATTTACGCCTTTTTGGGACTTTTTTGGTTTTTTTGGATGTCAGAATTCACTGCCGACTTGCAGTTACCAAAACCCCCCAAAACCCACCTTTTCTCAACTATGTCTGCACCCCCACAAACCCACACAATTCTTAGTCAGTGGTGGAAGGGGGAGTCCCAAAACAAACATTCAGCTGGATGCAGAACAATAACTTTTTTTACGGGGCAGCTAGATAATTTCCGGAGGTCAGTGTAGATGCCTGTGTATATGCACCCCATTTTTGGGAAAAGAGTTCTTACTGCTTCCTTCACTCTCCACTGACCAGGGTATGGGCTGTGTTCGTTGGGTGAGGGGGGGGGAACTTAGCAAAGAAAAAGGTGAGTTGGGGGACAGAATGGGATACTGTCATAACTAGGTCTTCTGGGTACATCTTTTGACAAGGTTTCAGCCACAATTTTTTTCTGTCCTTGAAAAGCGACCGGGGGAATCATTTTCCCAAAATGACATAGCAATTTTTCTGGGGATCTTTTTTGGGGAACAAATTGGAAACTGGTAGCCAGTGTCCACTGGGAAAGGGGGCTACCAATGTCCATTGTCAGATTGGCAGTAACAGTGATGGGTCAGGGGAGGTGAAGAAAGGGGAGAATTTTGTAGCAGAAACACCAACACAGAGGCCTTTGGGAGAAGAAAAAGAGATAATTTTATTTATGCGCGGGCTGTTGGGGGAAATTCCCCCCTAAAAAGGGAAGAGCCCCGTTTAGGGACACAGATTCTTATAGATTCATTTTGGGGAAAACCGCCCCCCCCAAAGCTTTGTCACAGCCCTTCTTAGCCTTGCAATTAGCACAGCCTGGGTTTCCCCCTTTATCAAGACTATTGTTGACATTCTAGGAAATACCCTCTGTAATTTTTCCCTTTTTTAAACCCTTTTAGATACTTCCTCTGTCTGGAACATCCTTGGCAAGCTCAGCATACCGCGGGTTGACACTTCACCTACATCTCCACTACCCGGCTTCAGCAATAGCAAGCATAATTTTCCAATACTAAATCAAGGCTGCTACTTTCCCCCCCTTAAATGCATAATTTCCCACAATTATAGCATTTCCAACATTCACTTACAGATCAGCATTATTATTAGCCATCAAAGCATACAGAGCAGCAGTCTTGCTGGAAGTGGCATGTACCATATTAGAAACACATTGTATGATACAGGGAAAGCATAAGCATAATAACAACGTTATTAATAATTATAATAACAAAAATAGCCCTCAGCCATTGGAAATCAGGAAGCCACGATTTTAAACCCAAATTTTCCAACCATCCATCACTGTGGGTTTTTCATGTTCTTTACTATTTTATGCAAGGTATTAATCTGTATCTCTATAGCTTTTACTATTATCAGTTAAATTAAAGCAACCTCTTTTTATGCATTTCACCCCCCATATGATGAAGCAAGAAGAGATAAAAAAACCCCGCCCATTCCCCAACACGGCACCTCTCAATTCCTGCAACTCTTTATTCAACAGTGACAATGCCTTTGAGGTGGCATTGATATTTTTCACGAGGGGCGCAAGCAAGCCTTTAATCTCCAATCCATCCTCCGGGGTTTAAATTTGTAACTCCCAGCAAGGAGAGTGCTAAAGCTAACTTTTCTTTATCTGACCACAAATGGAGTTGGTCGTTACAATTCTCATCCAATGCGGTTTCTCGGATCTTCCGCTTGGGCTTTTTAGGCCGTGGGGGAATTGGAACCAATCGACTAAGGCAACAAGGCTGAGAGTCAGAAAAATTTTGCGGGAATGTAGGACCAAGTTCGCGACCCAAACATGTCCAGAACCATCCGTGGGGCAGAAGGACATGTCCCTTGTAGTGGGATATTTCTTGAACCTCCTGACATAGGATTGGGGGTCCAGGTATTACTTGACACTTAGTTTTACAATTGACCATTTTTGCCAAGTAGCATTTGCTCCAGCCACCACAGGGGTCCGCAGAGTAAATTCTCCAGCTGGAAATTTTAAAGGTGCCCCAATTTGCACTATCAGCGTAGGTGATATTAAATTTGATCAAATATAGCACTGTGATACTGAGTACTGTCCTGAATTTGGCCAGGCTGCCTGCACACAGGAATTAAGCAGGTACTAATAAGCCTATTAGGGGGGAAAACTCCCTGCGGCAAGCAAAAATGTTTCCACTCCTGTGATATTAGCCAGATGTAACCAGTAATTATCCGTCCACTGCCAGGAGATCGTTCCACCTACCCCCTGGGCACTCCCTTTCCCCCAAAAACACATATAAAGAAAAAATATACACCAAAATAAAAACCAATTTCTTGGGTCTTTGGGGTTTCTGGTTGTATGCTGGGCTACTAACCCCGGGACAGCAGCGATAAAACCAGCCCCCCCTTTTCTCTCCTCTCCAGCTGCAGGTCTGGCTGTACAAACCAATTCCCCCTTCCGGGGGTGGTAACGGGTAGAGCCTAGCCTTTTTCTTTTTTCTGCCTCCTCAACGTGAGCTTGAATGGATTAGTTGGATTTTCCCTTTACTGTCCCCCCCCCTTTGGTTCTCTTTTTGGGGTCCAATGTATCCAGGGTTTTATTAGCTACTTTCACAGCTGTGGGGGTGGAAAGAATAAAAACTTTGTCCCTTCCACTGTGGTATCAAGGGATCCCTCTCCAATCTTTAACCCATACCTCATCACCTGGCTAAAAAGGGATGAATCTCTGTGAGGGGAAAAGGGGGAACTTTTCCCCCAAAGCATGGTGGCTTTAACTGCAAAACTTTGCCTAGGGCTTGAATCTCATGCTGTTTTTTAATATTTCCTAATTCCTGCACACCCCCCCTAGCCCTGAGATTCTTGTGGGGGTTCCCCATACATTAATTCAAATGGGGAAAATTTTAAGTAATTTATGTGGAGTGCCCCGGGATTTGGGGCCAAAGGTAAAAACGTTTTATCCATTTCAATTTTGTTTCTTGGCACAGTTTTGCTAAGTGTGATTTGAGAGTTCAATTCATTCTTTCCACCTGCCCAGAGCTTTGTGGCCGATAGGCACAGTGTAATTTCCTTTGGGAAATTCCGAGTAGTTGATTCACTTCCTGCAACACTTTGTTCACATACGATGGGCCTTTTTAATCTGTTTAATCGAAAAAGGCAAACCGTGCCTCGGAACTATGTCTTTTAACAATGCTCGGCTCACTTCCTTTGCCTTCTCAGTTCGGGGGGGGTTTGCCCCCCCCCACCCCCGGGGGAATGTAAAACAAAACACCAACAGATGGGGAATATCCATTTACCCTGGGCATCTCAGTAAAGTCTGTTAAAAATTTCCTCGAAAGGAAGTGTCCCGTGTGTCTGGGTTAGGGGGGGGGGCCCTTTCACCTTCCCTGGGATTGTTCTTGACACACTCCAGACATCGTGCTGAGGCTGAATTAGTTAAAGCATGAAGACCATTTATATACACTTGCTTTTGTAACAGAGCTGCTAAGGCACTTTTTCCCAAGGGGGTCCTTATGGGCCCTTGCACCACCTTCCAAGATAGACCTGGGGTAAAAAATTTCCGTCCTTTTAGGAAATTTCCCCCACCATCCCCGGAAATTCCGAGTTGCCTGCATGGGACCCCAAGCCAATTGGTCCTCCTCTGCGTTTTTTTGGAGATACCTTCCCAAATCCACGTTGAAAAAAAGGGGCCACCCCCCTTTCTTCTGGTCTCCTCCTTTAGAGCTGCTGACTTGGCTGTCTGATCTGCCCCCCCGGTTCCCTCACCACCTCACTCCCCCCCCTTTGGTGTCCTCGGCAGTGCATCAAAAGGCCCCCGTTTGGGTCCCCATACGGCATCAAATAATTCTAGGATCTGGTAGCATTCTTAACCCCCTTTGGCCCCCCATTTAAACCCAAACCCCCTTTTTCTGGGTAAAAAGGCCCCATGGGCATGGAGAGTAGTGAAAGCGTATTTAGAGTCAGTATATATGTTCACAACTAGCCCAGCTGTGAGAGTCAGAGTTTTAAATCAAAGCAATTAATTCTGCCTTTTGTGCTGAAGCCCCCACCGGGAGGGAGTGTGCCTCTATGATCTTATCCCGAGTGACTACTGCGTACCCAGCGTAACGTGGCCATTTCTTATGAAACTACTTCCGTCTGTGTAATAAACAACATCAGGGTATGGCCGGGGGTCCCCCGGGATTTTGGTCGGTTTTAAAATTTACACCTCGTCCATTGTTGCTATACAGTCATGGGTCACGGGCCCTCCTGTTTCAATGGGCACCCGGGGGCCGGGATTCGGGGTTTGGTGATACTTCTAACTTGACACGGGGGTTCTCACACAGCATGGCTTGATATTTAGTCATTCCTCATTGGTGAACCAGTAATTCCCCTTGTACTCCATCAAAGTTATTACCGCAGGGGGAAACTCGCACCCCCAAGTCCTGACCCAGTGTCAATTTGTCTGCCTCCTTGACTAGCAACGCGGTGGCAGCGATGCCTTAAACATGCCGGCCACCCTTTGGTTCTGAATCTAATTGCTTAGATAAATATGCCACCGGACGTTGCCGGGAACCCAATGACTGAGTTAACACCCCCACTGCCATGTTTTCCCGCTCATGTACGAACAAAAAGAATGGTTTTTTTACGTCTGGGAGCCCCAGGGCTGGGGATTGAAGCAGCGTTTTTTTTAATGCCCAGGAAACCCCCGGGTTTGCTTTTTCCCCATAGGAAAGGATTTTTTCGGCTCCCTTGGTGACTTCATACAAAGGTTTTTTACAAGAAAAATTTGGGACCCAAAATTTTCTAAAAATCCCGCAGCCCCCAGGAATTCCCTTACTTGCCTTCGGTTGGTGGGCTCTGGCAAGGCACACACGGTTTCCTTCCTTTTGGGTCCCAATGCTTTTTTCCTTGCGAAATAATAAATCCCAGGTATCGGACTTCAGTCTTACACCCGCTGGGCTTTCTTCCGGGAGACTTTATATCCCCGTTTTTTCCCCTAAAAGTTGCAGTAGCTCTTGAGTGCCCTTCCCCGCATCCTACCTCGGATGGTGCTGCCAACAATAAATACCCCCATACTAAACAAAACCCTCGTTTCTGGTTTTGGAATTGGGTTTTTGGAAATCCTGGCTAAGAGCTGTGCCGAAAATGGGGGTAGTTTTGAATCCTTGAACCAACCTTGTCCAGGCGGAGTTCATCCTTCTTCCTGCTACGTCTTCCCCTTGAAAAGCAAATATGGGCTGGCTTTGGGGAGCTAATGGAACAAAAAAATCGTTTTTAAATCTAATATGGTAAAATCAGTTTTTGGGGGAATAGTCCCCGTAACACATAAGGGTTAGGGACCACAGAGTGAATAGTAATAGTAGCCTGGTTTACTAAACGTAAATCTTGTAAAGGGCGATATTCATCTGTCCCGGGCTTTTTGACAGGTAGTAAAGGAGTGTTCCCGGGGACTGACATTTTCTCAGGATGCCGTGTGCTAAAGGAATCCAAGTGCCTCTGGATTCCTTGAATAGCCTGTGGGGCAACGGATATTGCCTCACATGTTTGGGTAGCCCCCGGCTTTAACTCAACCACCACAGGGGGGAAAAAACCTTGCCATTCCCCGGGGGGTTTCCTCAGCCCATACTCCCGGCACCTTGAACGCCTGCCACGTGCTTTTTTTAACACTGAGAACACCCCATTCGTTTCCCCTCCTCCTCTTGAGGGTAGGGGGAGGGTCAAAAATTTTTTCTTCCTTTGGTCCCCTGAAAAGCACCTCCAGCTCCGCCCCTTCAAAGGACATTTGTGCCCGGAAATTTTGGGCAACAGGTCTCTCCCCAGCAGTGGTACTGGGCAATGGGAAATAAAAAAATTATTTTTACTAAATGTGATCCTAACTGACATGTCCGTTGTTTCAACAGTGGTCTCTCCTCTCCACCCCCGTGGCTCCCACCACTCGCACCGTCTGTTGCGTCAAAAGGGGCAATAGGGTTTTAAAGGGGGTGGCCGGTTTCCGGGATTTTTCCCTAAAATCTTCTCACAGCCCCCTACTGCAGCAGTGACCATGGGCTCCCCGGGGCCGAGGGTTAGGGGGCCCAGTCTGTCTCAGTCGAGGAGCTCTGCCATTCCCACGAAATCTCCATAGCCCCCCTCATAAGCGCCAGCATTCTCTGCTCGTGGCATTTGCTGCCAACTTGTTCTCCATTCTTGCTGTCCTCTTCCGCGCCCTCTTGTCCTTCGCCTCCCCCCTTTCCCCCTTCTCCCTGCCGGAAATCTTGCTTCCAATGTCCTTCTTGCCCACATTGGGCACACTGGTTCCTTCTCAAAAATCCCCTTCCCTCCCCGCCTCTTCCTTCCCGGTTATCGCTCCTCGCCCCAAAATTTTCCCCTTTTCCCCCCCTCCACGTGGCCCCACCAGAGCCCGGGCCCCAAACTCTGCCTTCAGCCCCCCTCCCTCCCTTTCCCTTCTCCTCCTAATTTTATTCACGAACACCCCTTTTTGTGCAACTTCCAACAACTCCTGTAAATTCTTTGCAAAGCCTTCCAATTTCTGTAACTTTTTCCAAAACCGGAAAATTAGTGACAAACGCCTGATTAACCATCTTATACTGTCAGGGGGTTCAGGGTCGAAGGGGGTATATTGGCGATAGGCATCCAAAAGGGCTCTAAAAAAAGCTCCAGGGGTTTTTTTGGGGGGACCTTGCAATACTTAGTAAAACTTTAGTCAAATTAATGGGTTTCCTCATTCCTACTTGCAAAGCTTCCAACAACAAAGTTTGATATTGCAACAACCCTCCCTTCCCCGTGACATCATTAGGGTCCCATTGGGGATCCTGCAAGGGCTGCTCCCCTACCCATACCTGAGAGTCGAGGTTACCCTGGGGAACCGTTCCCCCAACAATCTTTTCCATTTGTTGGGCAATACGCCGCCTTTCTTTGGTGGTAAATAGTGTAATCAACAATTGCTGGCAATCTTACCAATTAGGCATGTGAGTAGCCACTATGCTAGCACACAACTCCACTAACTATGAAAGGGTTTTTCAAAATGGGGATAATGGGTCTTCCAATTTAACAGATCCGACGTAGTAAATGGTCTGTAAACGTATGCTTGTTCGGAACAAAAGGGGCCCCTTTTCTTATCCCCGCCCATCCTGTTGTGGGTTGGGGGTTTTGGGGCCATCTGAGTGCTTTTCAAACGGGAACAGACAGGTCTAGATCGAGTTCGGTGTGCCACCCGGCGAGGGCGTTTCCTGAGCATTCATCCCTGCTAGGGATTTTTAAAAAGGGCATGCATAGCCCCAGTTAATATTCAAACTGCTCTGATGGGATTCCAGAATATCTTTTAAGCAAATTTCCTTCAGAAGTGTCTTAGGCGTGGTTAACCCTTCCTCCGTAATGTGGGTGGGCTGGGGGGGCTAGGTGGGCTATACCATGGCCTGGGAGGACTCAACCGATCGGACTCCTGAATAACAATTAGTACTTGGGGGGCGGCCGTGGGCGATGGAGTAGCCACTTGTATTTCTGGGAGAGGAAGGTCCATTACGGCCCCTCCCCCCGGTGCCGCCTGGGGTTGTACATTACTCCCCCGGGGGTGCATAGGGCGGGAACGGCACAGGACCTAAAGTAGGGGACAAAAAGGGGTAAAGGCTTCCCCTGGTTCCCCCCTCTGGAGCCTCTAACACCGGTTTTAACTTTCTCGCTAACTTCTCCTTCCTCAATACCATAATCTTTCTTGGCATTCCTGACACCTTTTCAACCATTTTGGGGAGGTCCGTACCACAGTATCCCCGGAGTCTATATATGGGAACTGGGGGGTGTCCTGGATCTCCCACTATCACAGAATACACCCGAAATAAATTTTTTTTACTCTCCAGTGATCCCTCACTCGGCCATCCTTCCCTTAAAAAAAAGGCCACTCTACTTCACACAAGAAACGTAACCTCTGGGGGCCCCCGGGGGGGCCCCCTAGTCATCACTGAATCCTTTCTTAAAATTGTTCAACATACATTGTAATGGATACAGTGCTTGCTACCTCCTCCTCCCATGTCCTCCCACCTAAAGTCTAGACAGACACAAAAGGGGAAGGGAATTGGCCAGTGAGTGTGGGGGCTCCTGGCCGACACGAAAGGGAAAAACCACGCACGTTGCCACTTTGGGCCCGTACCCCTGGGGAAAACTCAAAAGAATTTGGGAAACCCCAGCAGCCAGTCACACCTCAACTTGCACACACACTCACACCGTCCCTGCCTCCCGCCGTCCCTTTTTCACAAAGGAGCAGAACAGTTTCCCCAGCACTTCTACAGCTGGGTAATAGTGACTGCTTGGGAAGTGATCAGGTTCCCCTTCCCCCCTTCTGGGTGGGTCAGCTTTGGGCTTCATCCAGATAATATACTTGCCTAGGTCTTTTCTCCCCGACGGCGCAGCTATACACACAGAAAGGGCTTTGAACAAATACAGATGAAGGGTTCAAATTTGGGGGCAGGAAAAAAAAAGGAAAAAAAAATCAATAGAGGCAGGGCTCGATTTCCAAACTCAAAGGCTCCCTCGGGCCCCCCGTGCTCGCCGATCAGACGCTGCCCAGCACAGCTCCCCCACCTTTATTCGGCACAAACTGCCGTTGGGCGCCTGGGGGAGGGGGAAAAGTGCCGAGCAATCCTCCCAGCGAGACAGGGTCAAAGGCAGGCTAATTTCCACCTCTGGATCCAAGTCACGGCACCATTTATGTAGCAGAAACACCGGACACAGAGGCCTTTAAAGTTTAAAAAAAAGAGTAATTTTTTTCGCGCGGGCTGTTGGGGGGATCGCTTTCCCCGGGAAAAAGCCAAGAGCCCCGTTTATTTGGGTTTCACAGATTCTTATAGATTCAGTTTGCAAAAGGGCCCCCCTCCCCCCCAAAGCTTTGTCACAGCCCTTCTTAGCCTTGCAATTCGGCACAGCCTCGGTTCCCCTTATCAAGACTATTGTTGACATTCTAGGAAATACCTTCTGTACATTGTGCCCTTCTTTGTTAACCATCAGATACTTCCTCTGTCTGGAACATCCTTGGCAAGCTCAGCATACCGCGGGTTGACACTTCACCTACATACTCCACTACCCGGCTTCAGCAATAGCAAGCATAATTTTCCAATACTAAATCAAGGCTGCTACAATTTCAATATTCATTCATTCATTCATTCATTCAGTTTATACCCCAACTTTTCACCCACCATGAGATCCAAGGTGACTTACAATAACACAGCTTTGCTGAAATGTTATATTAGAGAAGGTTTTAAAAAATTAAATGATAATATTATTAAAAGCAGACAGTTAAAATGTATTAAAACATAATTGCAAGCATCCAGGTTAAAAACACAGCACATCATTTTCAATACTGTTCTGCTGTATGATTACAAGTCAGTCAAAAACCTGCCTAAATGAGGATGTGAGGGCAATCTGGCTGCGACATCTGTCACCCCATTGATTGCCAGGGTTGATTCGGCTGATCTGGCTGGCTAGGTGGCTGTCCCCTTCCTCCCTCACCGCTCCATGTGCGTCCCTCCCGAAGCTACGCGCTCGGTGGAAGAAGACGACCATCCCAGATAGAAGGAGTGTACCGTTCTTCGGTCAAGGGTATACGATAGCTGCGCTCCCCTGCTAAAACCTCCAAAAAATGTGCCTAAATGAAATGGTCTTAGGCTGGTAGGGGAAAGACAGCAGGGAATGAGATAGGTGGATCTCCCATTGAAAGGAATTCCACAGCAGCCACTGAGAAGGCTCTCTCCTATGACCTCACCAAATGTGCCTGTGATAATGGTGGGACTGAGAGAAAGCCCTGTCTCAAAGACTTTATAACTTAGGCCAGCTCATAATATGAAGATAAAGTCTTTTAAACAGTCTGGACTCAAGCTGTGGAGGGCTTTAAAGGTCATAACCACCCCACTCCCATATCTCAAGCTGAAAGTTCTTCAGTGGTCTTGGCCCTAATGGCAACAGACAGTTGGGGGCCTGAGGAAGTTAGCCTTAAGAAATCCATCATTAAACCTGCATTTATGCAGTTTTATGCATTACTTGTTCTCTAATGATAGTAGTTTCACATTAAAAGGCACCATGCACTCAGTGCAAGACAGACAAATCTGTTTACTTTTCCTAATCTTTTTAGCTCTCAGCCTTCAATTGTTTATGACATAGGTTTGTCTAGCTACAGAGTGGAACCTAGAGGTCCCATAAATCAAATTACATAATCTGGCAGTAACTATTTAGAAGTCAGCAATGAGAGGCAATGGTCTTTTGGGACAATGCGACCCTTACTCCAACCAAAAGGAGGATATAAAGCAAATCATTACAGGAGGCATGACATGTACAAAATAGGCATACTGAGCATTTCGCATCCAGTAACAAAATGTGGAAACTGGAAGTTTTGGGTTTTTTTCTTAAATCCTGCAATTGACACAGCTGGTACAAGGAAGTCATATTAAACTCAAGCCAATTCAGGAGGAATATAGGGGATAAAAACCTTAACCAGAAGATCCTAAACAGAAGCTGAACAAAAGCTAAGCAGTGTCAAGAAATTCAGAATGGTTTTATTCCCCTATAGTAGCTACTATGTGCATATGCATGTGTGTACACACACAGAGGCCATTTCCTCCCTATACTGTTATAGTGCTATTACTCCACTTTCAACATCCTGTGGAATTCTGAGGTGTGTAGTTTACTGAGGCCCAAGAGCTCTCTGGCTGAGAATTCTAAGTACCTCTCCCTAAACTGCAAACCCCAGGATTCCATAGGAAGTTGAAAGTGGAATAATAGCACTGTAACAGTGTATTGTGGAAATGGCCACAGAGTGTGTTTTCTTGGCCTTTGGTGCATAAGTAAGGCTCCTAATTTTATTTGAACTTAGGTTTGCGTGGTTTATATATGATAAAGAGCTTATTACACAGTGATTCCTGTACATTTAGGTCAGCTGTGGCAATCAATCAATGGACACTTTGCCTTTGGCAGCACATGTTTCCATTAAAAAAAAACCAAAAACCAGAATCTCTGGCAGGCCCCCATTAGCTAGTAATGACAGAGTAACCTCTGTGTCAAGTAATATACTTGATAAATTTTGCATGTGCTGTTGACTGACAGAAGATCTGGCTTCCTGTCTAAGCAGCACATACAGGCTTCAAAGAGCACAGAAACCCCTTTCTTCTCCACAAGTGAAAAGCCCTAAAAATAAGATTTCAGTTGAGCAGGAAAGCTGTGCTTCCAAGATGCTGGTGGGGAGACCTGCGGATGTTTGTGGGGCTAAAACTTTCTCTGTTGCTCCCCCAATTCCCATTTCCCCTCTGTCATTGCGTTTGGCTGTCACTTGTAATCACTTTGCAACTCAGCTGGGGTTCTGATGTGGTACTTAGCATGTTCAATTACATGAAATAACAGTCTGACTGAATGATCTTGCAGAAGAACAGGGCAAGAATCAAATGCGCACGGCCAAGGATTCCTTGTCTTTTGAAACTGGGAAGAGTGGAGGAGCAGCAGTGGGCCTTTGTTTAGTCTGCGTGGAAATGCTAATTATGTGCAGCTGGACCTTCTCCTGGGCCTTGTTTCGCTTTGATCTGCTTATAAGGTACAGCCACAGTTTCAGCAGTTCTGTAGGCCCCTTTGGAATTATTTATTTTGGTGGAGGGAGAACAATATGAATGTCATCCAGCCCTTTAAGGTCTCAGCGAATGAAGGGTGATGTGGACTCACAGGCCACTGACTTGTACGTTCTGCGCTTTCTTCAGGTGAAGGGATGCCATCTTCTCCATGGGACTCAATGAAAGAATAGGGAAAAAATATAGAGAATGAGGCGCTTTATGTGAGATTCAACTTCCTTGTCTGCCATTTTGAAATCAACGCCAAGTTTCTATCCTTTGTGATTGCAAAGGTGCTTAAGAATGTGCTCATAATAGCTGTCAAAATGTCTAAAGACTAATAGTTCAAGAAATACTGTCAGTGTCCTGCATACTTGCTTGTTGCACTCTAGGACAAAAACCCAGCATTAAATTTGAAAAAAATATGTAAAATTGCCTGATATGCATCATTTTCCAGTTTGTTATTTAATCTAATATATTTTATTAAAAATGCTCACAGAGGCCATTTCCGCATGGGGTAAGTAGAGCGGCGCGGTGCGACCTCTGACGGAGGTCGTCCGCACCTTGGGAGCGGACTGGGTCAGACTACTTGTCGAAGTTCCGCACCTCAGTCCGCTCCAGAGCGACCCGAAGTGGTCGCACAGCGTGCTTTTTAAAAACCTGCTTTTACAGGTTTTTCAAAAGCACGGAGCGTGCCACTCCGTGCCACTCCGTTCCCGCGCTCCGGTGCAGATTTGCAGACGTGCACCAGTGCGAGCCTGCAGATCTGCCGGAGGCGGGCTTTAGGCTGGCGAGCTTCAGCGGTTGGTGGGGAGCCTCCACCAAGCAGAAGCCGCCATTTTGGACGCCAGAGTAGTGCGGAGCGACGAGCTTGCACTGCTCCTCATCAGGACGGACCCAAGCGGACCCACCAAAAAGCCGGTGAGTAGCGGCAGGGAGCGTTTCCCGCGCCACGTGCGGAAAGGGCCAGAGTTGCCCACCTCATTGTTTTCTGAAAGTTCTCATATCACTTTTACACTGAGCCCTTGGTTATCTTCACTGAAGAGAAAAACATAACACACACACAGAGAGAGAGAGAGAGAGAGAGAAGGAGGAGAGGAGGAGAGATTTACATGTACACACAGAGAGATGTCCTAAGTATGCATACATTCCTCTATGGGAACAGCTGGATGCTTTTGTCCAACATGGAACACCCATCCTTAGTTCAAGATCTCACTTGCATGTGGAGTTGTGAATGTAGATATGCATATACATGGATGCTCATGGATCATATTGAAGTGCTGCACATTTGGTTGCATGCTCAGCTGACTTTGGGGTGTCTGTACAGTTGCACAATATTGCTATTCAACACAAGGGTACTATAGTACAATTAGTGCATAACTCCACATGCATGAAGATTTACATTACACAACAAAGATGCAGGATCTTACCCCAAAAGTAGACCTTCCCCACATTGAACCAGAAGCATAGGAAGCTGCCATAATGGGTACATTTTGGTTGGTGTATTCATATACTTTCATATACTGCTGCCACTATAGCAGATCTGTAATAGGTGGTTATTACCAAGTCCATTTTTATCCTTATCACTATGAAGAGATTCATTTCTTAACTTGATTTACAAAAGCAGAGAACTAATTATGCAATACCATTATTTCTAATGCTAAATATGAACTTTGGTGCAGTTGTATGATTCTGTGTAGCTGTCCTAGAAACAAGACCAGCTCTCTGTTTCCAAATTACCTAACAGCCCAGGCATTAACCTTGCTTTTTTTCAGAAGTAACAAATGATAAGACCAACAAGACTTAAAGTAACAGAGGAATGGATTCTAACACTGCAGTTCTGCCCATAAGGAATCTTCCTTCCTTATTCCTTGGCTTCTAGCATTAACAGTCAAGAGATATCTTTTTGATTAGGGGAAAAAGAAAACCAGAAAAAGCAGCAGTGAAAATAGGTGGTTATGAACAAAGGCAAAATGATTCGGACATCCCATGGAATTCTGTGACTAAGGCACAATAGAAGTCTAGGGTAATATGCATTAGCCTGCAAGTACACTTTCCTAAGCAGATGAGGATATGTTTACATATTCCTTCCTGATACATCCACCTAGAGAGGCTTATAGCCACAGTTGCTCCCTTACTGATTTTCTGCCATATAGGATATAAAGGCCATGATGACACCAACACAACTGTCTCCTGGATGTTAGCTATGAGGCGCCTTAGTGCACACACCGTCCATCCATTGCAACAAACAGGTTATTGCTGTGATGCCATGGCTTGATATATGTGAACAATAACAGAAGACAAAACAGCAAAAAATGATACATTTTTTTAAAAAAAGAAATATCAAAAATCTTCCTTCTAGAAGTCTTTCAAATATCAGTCCAGTAGTATATCTAGCTTCAACAGTGCACAGGGCAAGCGTGGAAGTTGCGCCCCAAGTGCTGCTGCTCCTGCTTCTGCCACCCCGGCCTGAAGATGTCCCTGGCAAGGGTGGTGGTGGCAGTGGCCCAGGTGGAGGGGCTACCTCTCCCGCCACCTTGGGCTCGGGGGGTCCATGAGGCTTCCCCCTGCCCTTTCTTTGGTGTTTTGCTTCAGTGTGAGATCCCCACACCAAGGCAAAAATGCCTGCAAAAAGCAGGAGGGCTAAGGGGTTCCTCCTCCTCTTCTTTCTTCTTCCTCCTCCTCCTCTGCTGCCACAGTCAAATCCCCCCAGTCCAGCATGGCTTTTTGGCAGTGTGTCCCCCTTGCCCCATCCCTGATATGCCTGTGTATCAGCTGATAGAACCAGGAGAATAATCTGTTAGGTTTCCTGAACTATGCATCTTTCATCCTGTTGGGGAGGTTTTCTATCCTTCGACAAGCGCTTAGCTCACCTCACCTAGACAGCTTGTGGACCAGGAAGAAGGATTCTTTTTCTTTTTGACAAGATGTTTTTCTGGTGAAAGAATTTTCTTTTCATGGGGAGTAGCTAAGCATCCAGCACCTTCCTACACCTTGTTCTGCCACATATGTAAAAGAAATCATTCCTGTAGCCTGAAGCGGGTTTTTAAAAAACCTTCATTATTTGATTTTTTTTGACTGTAAAAATCACAGGAACCAAGTGAAGTGTGATCAGGTTTGAGCTAACACTTTGGTATTCAATATGGAATATGTATTTATTTACCCACAAATCTACCATCAGATGATAGTTCTTTCTGAACTCCTCTGTGGCTCTGTTATCAGACATTCTTTGGGCCAAACCAAGATACTTTGCAGTTTGAGGAAAAGCCAAAAATATCTTCTCGCCTCAGTTATTCCATTACAGAGGCTAGAAGCTGAATTTTACTCTAATTCTGATGGTGAGATGGGGTGTTTCACTGCATCTAAGGGCAGCATCCTAATTTAGGGGATGCAGTGTAGTCTCTGCTCTCCAGCATCTCATCGCTGTTCCCACTCCCCACCCACAACCCCAGCATCTGCTACCTGAAACAGGCACCTTACTCTTCCTAATAGATTTATGAGTATTTTGCATATTTGAATTTTTCTGTTTATGTGTGTTTTGCTGTAATTCCATTCCGCACACCAACAGGACAGAAATTACTTTGCCCACATTGAAACTTTCAGTTCATTTTGCATAATAGTCCTTGCTAAAAAGTCAACAATGCAAACCATAACAAAATCCATAATTTATACTGAGACCACAGAAAGCACTTTCTCCATTTCTGCTTAAACTTACTATGGAAGTATTCCCTCTGCTACTGAACAGTCCCAGCACGCTATAATTTGTTAAGTGCAACTTCATAACTTCAGCAATGATAGTTGCTGAGCTTACAATACAACACATCTGAAAAACAAACGAAGTGGTTCGAGTTTACCGTATTTCAGTAGGAACCTAAGCCTCACTTATCAACAGATGTCATTTATCGTGTATCAGTCAAAATGATGGTGTTTATGGAACAAGAAATTTAAAACCAACATTTGTGTTGGAGTGCTAACAGAAAAATGGCTTCTCTACACCAGCAGCCAAGACTGGTATATCGGAAAACAGCAAGCTCAAGCCTAACCAAAGCCATATAACTATATGTTTAAAAGATCTGCACAGAGATGACATTTGTTGCTTCTGAAAGAGCTCACTTTCAACTCGTATAAACACAGCTGAAAACAAAGTATGAATTGCTTGTAACCGCAAGGGCCAAATTCTTTTTGAATAATGGCTAAAAAGTTTGTAATATTCTGTTTTTTAAAAAAATTATTGCTTCTCATCATTATACTACCAAGAAGAAGGCAAACTCATAATGAACTAATAATTAAGTATACTAATTAATGTGGTTCTTATCAACTGTTACTTGTATTATTCCATTTCTCTATAGGGCATAACAGATGTCTCTGCAAACATTTTTTACGCTAATAGCTACCTATTTCAAAATAAATTGAAACATAATTAAATACATTTTATATGTGCAAATTTAACTAGATAATGAATTTTGTTACAAACTGTAGAGGACACATCTCTTTCTTCTGCAGTGGGTTAAAGTACAATCCTAAAATGTCTACTTAAAAGTAAGTGCTACTGAATTCCCTGGGAGATCTTGCAGAAATCTGTTTATTGGGTTGCAGCTTGAGGGCAGGTTGTTCCATGTATTTATACTCTTCGGGAGTATCTTTTATTCTCAGTGAGACTACCTAATCCTCTGTTGGCTGTTGTACTAGCCAGTGACATAAGAAAAAGCTAGCGTGATATTGGAGGAGCTTGCAAACAAGCACAGCTTCCAGTAAGCTACAATATGGTGTGGGAATTCAAAGATGGAGCATGTGAGGGGAATAAATGAAGCTTATAGTTTTTGCTATGTGTTTTCCTTGCAGTCGTTCCCACTGCCAAAAAAGTAAGCCACTTTACCCACTTCCAAAAAGGCAATCCAATTTTATAAACAAAAGAAGTGGAAAACAGCTTGCATAATTTGAACTGAAAAGGCATTTCATGCATACACATTGTATGTACTTTCTTTAGATCCCATCAATAGAAGTTTACATACAAAACACCAAATGTCACCTACGTTCACAACTTCTGTAAGACATCCTTTATTTATAGAAAATGTTTATTTCTTTTTTAAAAAGGGGGGCTATATGGGGCCATTAAAAGGCCAACAGCCCCACCCTCATACTCCTGGGCACACAATTTGTTATTTTCTCACCATTCTTTTCCACTTTGGGTGAACATAGGTCATGAAGACTGTTTGGAGGTCCACAGGAGGCCAAATGTAGCAAAAATGGCCCATTTTGAATTTATTCACCCCTGACTTGACCGAGGATGCCTCATCTGAAAGATTTTAGAAGCTGTTATAAGACAGAGGGATTTGGGCATTACAAAGACTGCCCTGGGCCGGCTATGCTAACCTTTCACCCTCCAGAAGGGAAGCACTGATGTCAGATTCGACTGCCACCCTGCTTGGCTTCTGTACATGGAGTAAGAGGGGTCGGTAGCTTTGTCTTTTGAGCCAGGCAACAACAGCCCTGCTTTTTTAATTGACAAGTAAATTGCATTGTGTCCAGTGTAGCTTAATCTTTAAAGTAAGTGAAGGATTTTACCTTTATTCAAATTCTCACAGATTTGAATCTTATGGATTATATATTATTAGGACTCCTTACTGTATAACAGAGTTGGAGTAGTTTTTATTTTCCCCAAGCAGGATGAAAGTTTAAACAAACAGAAAGCACAAAGCAAAACACCTACTGGCACATGCATTTCATACTGTATAATCCTCACCCAATCAATGTGGGTTTTAACATATTTCCATGAGTTTAAATAGGAAAAACATCTTAAAGTTCAGCCCCTGGGAAACACAAGCCTGATTAGTTTCTCTTTTTTACTGCAGCCTGCAGAGTGTAAAACGCAGCACATCAGAATTGAATTTGTCATCTCCAGACCTCACAGGAATTTTAGGAACTAAATAGTTAGGAAGCCATCCTGGTCCTTCTCGTTGCTTTAATCATAGTCGAAGTTTCAATTTAAACATTCAGGAAATCTCCCTTATTTAAAGCAATCAACTCACTGCTGAGAGGGGTCTGGCTTTACTGTGTTTAATTTCTTGGCATCAGGCAGAAGTTGATTGGTTGCAGCTAGTGCATGAATAGGTTCTCCTCTCTCCTTTGCCTCCCCCCACCCATAACATTTTAAAATTCCAGAGCATTGCTGCATCATTTGTATTCAGCCCTACATGGACTTATATATCGGCAAATCAGTGAGATAGTAACTCAAAACCTCAACTGGAAAATAGACATAATGCCGAAAAGTCTAGGGAAAGCCTGTCAAACAGCTCTTAAAGCCGTAAGTCTTGGGGATGTAAAAACATGACTGGGCTCCATGTTAAACTTTTTACCCTGTGTTGCAATGCACTCTTATAGGGACTGACTGCTGTCATGCCAAACACCGGAACTCATTTGAGACAACCTAAGATCAGTAACGTTGGACAATATGGGAATGACTGGGAAAAATGGAAAGTGTCTGGATTCAGTTTTTATCAAATGCTTCTCCTGTTCTAAATTTAAATGGTCCTCAGGAGCTGAGATGTTCCTGCTGTGAACAAAAGAGCACAACGGATTCAGTTATCGCTGTACAAAACAAATCTAGTGTATGTTTTAGAGATGTGATCTTTCTTCCTACAAGGCATATATCTCACACCCCTCTATTTTAAATATGGATTGTTCTTCTTGGTGTGTGCCTTCAAGTCGTTTCTGACTTACAGCACTGCTAAGGTGAACATATAATGGGGTTTTCTAGGGCTAGGAGTGTCACATGCTCAAGATCACCAAGAGTGTTTCCAAGGCCAAGCAGAGAATAGAGCCATAGTCGCCAAGGATGTAGTCCAATGCTCAAATCACTGCACTACAGTGTGTATATACGGCTAGGATAGATTTTAATCAAAGTAAAGCATTTTTGTTGTCATTTATTTCAATGGGAGATCTAAGTATGTGCCTAAATTTCTTCCATTCAGATCAGAAGGAGCTGAGATATTTACATTTAGCTATATCATTGCCATTTATCCTTTTTGTGTATGTTAAATATGGTTTGAAAAGTCTATGGATATTTGCATTTTTCCCACTTTCCTGGACCCATAATGCCTGTGAACATGGAGGTCCAACTGATTTGAAATGGGTTTGAACATCATGTTTGAGGACAATCTTAGTTTATTTCTAAATATAGTTATTCCCCACCTGGATGTAATCAGTACTGGCTTCCATAATAATACGGTAGAAAATTCACTCTGGGTTTTGGTCTGAACCAAGTTATCCAATGTACTGAACCCTTTCTGCAAAACTGATCTGGGAATCTGAGTAGCTCCTATAAAGTCGAGATCAGCTAGCTACTGCTACAATGGTTGCAGCACACCAAGAAAGGAGAGCATGAGAGAAGAAACAGGAAAGAAAGGGTGTGTGAGTACAATCTCCAGAGCATGATCTAGAAATCAGGAATGGAAACTCTGAAGTGTACCTTTGATACATCTAGCCTGTGGCAAAAGAACTGTGAAATTAATTCCATATACTCAAGGGAGGTCAGGAGTTGTATTTGTCAAAATACATCCCTTTATGCAACAGAATGTGTTGGTTCTGAGACAAAAATAAATCTAAAAACAAACAAACAAACCCCAAAGAGTTATGATATTACTGAGGGAACTGCTGTTCAAAGCAGAGGGCAATCTGGTTCATCATGACTAAAGTGCCTCTTTGGATTTTGGCCTCAAGTTATATCAGGATCTGGATCACATTTTTCCTTCCTAATGTTCCTATTCTCTGTTATTCTTGTTGCTTGATCCTATCTCATTTGCTTTGTATGCTTTAACTTGTTTGAGCTGTTTGAATCCTTGAAAGCTTTCTTTTTAAAAAAGGAAATCCATAAATGTCATGATTTTCAGTATTAGCATTATTATTTCAGTAGAATAATGGAATACAGAAAATAAGCTAACAAAGGATCTAAGACCATCTTAGGCCGTATTCAGTCGTCCTCATATGATGACTGGGAGAGGACACTGCTCTTTCTGCCACATCTCTGTCTTCTGGCCCCAGCTGCCTTCCTGCAGTAAAGAAAAAAAGAGATGTGGCTGGGAGACAGCTCCATCTATGAAGGCTCTCTGCACAATTTAGAACCTTGTATGACCAGAATCTCCCAGTCAGTCAGCCTCCTGGCCATTCTGCTTAAGGGACTTTGGGAGATGTAGTTCAAAATTTTCTGAGCATAGGGAACTTCTTAAACCCAAAATTACATGATGGCCAACTTTCATGTGCCAAGGAGACCCCATAAACATACCTACTGTAGAGTTGATTGTGGGGGGAAATGCACTTTTTCTTTTAAATGGAAGGATTGTTCCATGTATACCTTGTTTACAAACAGATATACTTCCGGGAGGTAGAAAGTACATGTCTTGTTTTAAGGCCAAAGTAGTACCTTTCTTTTACAGCAGTGGCTGCCACGTCAGCCAATGCAATAGTACAAGCTATGGGTGGAGTTAAAAATCAACAGGGCGCATGTTGACTGGAATAGTTCAACTCTGTTCTAAATCCTACAGGGAGCCTAAATGACTACAGAAGCATGCAAGTATCCCTGCTGTACATTTTGCCTTGAATCCTATTTGTTAGGGTAGACTCACCAAACCAAGAGGATTTCCATAAGTGTTGAACAATTTACATAAGTTTACATAAGTGTTCAACAGTGGATTCAATGGGTTTACTCTAGGTAGATAGGCTCAATTAAGGAAGCCACGGCCCTGAGTTTGCAAGACCTGAATAGAGCTGTTGATGACCGAATGGACTTGGAGCTCTCATTCATGCAATATTCAGAAAAGAACAAGACAAGGGTCTCCTCTTTATTGTATATTCTATCCCTTGAAGTCCTGAACTGGGCAATAAGTCATGGTGAAAAGAATCAAGAGCATAAGAATTAAAAAAAGAAGTATACAAATTAAAAGGATTTAGAGATGACTTAGTAACCATGTCATAGAATCCTTTGGACATTATAGAAGTGTTGTTGTTGGAGACACTGAAAGAATTTGGACAGTTGACTAGATTCAAGATTAACATGCAAAAGACAATGATGTTAATAAAGAACATGAGAAAATAAGACCAAATACAATCGATGAATAAGTTGGACTTTAAAATTGAGAAAAAGGTAAAGTATTTAGATATTACTATGGCAAATATGAACTATTTGTTACTGAAGAAATACTGTGTCAAGACATGGAATAATATCTTAAGATGGATTTGCAAAGATGAATTAAACTTAAATTATCTTGGTTGGAGTGAATCTCTGTGACAAAAATGAATGTTTTGCCAAGAATATTGTTTGTGTTTCAGACCATACCAGTTTTGACCAATGATGTTTCATTTAAACCAGTGGTTCTCAACCTGTGGGTCCCCAGATGTTTCTAGACTTCAGTTCCCAGAAGCCCTGAGCATTGACCATAGTGGCTGGGGCTTCTGGGAGCTGAAGTCCACAAACATCTGGGGACCCACAGGTTGAGAACCACTGATTTAAACAATGGCAGAGTAACTTACAAAATTTATATGGCAAGGGAAGAAGCCAAGAGTTAAATATAAAATTTTACAAGACACAAAACAAAGAGGGAAATTGGGGGCACCAGATATGAAATTGTTTTTTTCTGCATGCTGTTTGGTTGGTTGAAAGACTGGATTGTGTTGACAAAGAAGAGATTGTTGGATTTAGAAGGACACAAACTGAGGTTTGGGTGGCATGATTTTTGTGGTACAATAAAGCTAAAGTGAATGCAGATTTTAATAATCACTATGTGACACATGCCTTGAATATGGTATAGATACAAGCCAAGGTTATGTCCTCAGATACCTTAGCTGGTTTCATCACAAGAAGCTTTTTACAGGGAGGCAATAACAGCAAAGGAGAAATGAACAACTGATTAAGATCTCTTAGAATTTGATCAAGAACAATACTGAATTAAGTCAAATGAAGAATTATTGTCAGAAAGTTAGAGTTCTACGGTTCTCTTATAGAAAAATAATAGAAAGATATAAAATGTACCAAAAATTGTATGATTTTGAGGTGAGTTAAACAGAATTTAAGAAGTAGGTATGCTCAAATAACATTTGATCAGCAAGATAATATGTCAGAGTCCAACTCCCTGCCTGTGCCTCACTGCCAGCAAGGAGGAGGAGGCGAGAATACTTGCTGCGAGGGAGAGGAAGAGGCAACAAGGAATGTCCAAAACAACAACTATTAAGGAAACCACAGAGCCGAGCCAGGTTGAAGTCCAGTCCAACAGTCTAGAAAGTGGAGATCCATCCAGAGGGGTCAATGGAACCAGAACACAAAGGTTGTGATGCTTGCAAGTAATTTGCTGCAAGTAAAGAGCAAGCCATGCTGACAGATCTAAATAGCCACAGGGATGGTGTTAATTGTCATTGCTTCCTTAATCTAGCCAACGCAGCTTCCCTTTGAGCTGGCCGTTTCAGCCTTCTTCATGACTAGAGGCGAAGGGGCTCAGGTGACTCTAATTCTTCCAAATCACTGCTAGTTCCTGGGGCAACTGTGCCTCCGCTTGTCCTTCAACTGCTGGGAATGTTTGCAAGTTGTTTTGGTCAATCACTGGCTCTTTTCCCGGCACAATCAGTTGTTCCTCAACCTCAGAGCCATCATCTATTACAATATATAAACTTTTTGTTAAAAAATAAAGATAGAAGAGGAACAGGTCAAAGACTTCATAATAAAGTGGGCACAAAATGTTGGACATAAGATACAATTGGAACAATGGGAAAAATTGTGATTAAAGAGAATGAAATTAACATTATGATAACTTTATGATGATAAGGAAAACTTTTGTAAGATGATGCACTGTTCATGTTTGACACCAGAAAAATTGGCCCAAAATGCACAAAGAGGTTTCAAAAATGTGCTGGAAATGTCAACAAAAGATGGGATCTTTTTATGATATGTGGTAGACTTGTGAAAGGGCCAAAAAATTCTGGAATCAAATGCCATGCAAAAAATTCAAAAGTTAATGTTCAGATGAAACCTGATTTAGGTTTGTTGGGACTGATGGGTGAACAACTGGAGAAGAAGGATGGTAAGAATTTATGATACATGACCACTGCAGCAAGAGAATTATATGCATAGAAATGGAGGAATACAGCCATTCCAATAATGATGACTGGGTAAAAAAACTAATGGAACTAGATGAAATGAATAAATGGCCAACACTGATAAGGTCATCATCAATGACTTTTTTGAAAGACTGGGAAACTTTTTTTTTTTTGGCAAGGAAAGGAGTATAATTTAAATGGTATTTATAATTGGAGATTTTTTTTATATAGGCATGTATAATCTGTGTTAGGAAAAGTGGAAGTCAAATGCATGTTCTTTATTATCTTTGTTTTTTAGTTTTCTTTTTTCTCCTTTATCTTGCTTGTTGTTTCTTTTTTCTTTGTTTGTATGTCTTGATATTCTTTATTGCATTGGAAAATGTTCAATAAAATTTACAATTAAAAAACAGATCTTTAGGCTACTTGTGATTCATTCAGATCTCATGTACTTTTTAAAGCTTTTTGGCCTACTTTATGCCGGGGTCTAATTGACTAAATATCAAAGTTTATTTTAGTTCCAGTCCACATTTTACTTATTACATTTGTATTTGTCAGCAAACATTCACATGCTGGCTCAGCATATTTATGCCCTATGACCCTTTATTGCTCACTTGGCAGACATATTCACAAGCAGTGGTCAGAGACTCGAAAGTCTGGTTGTGGTTCATTGTGTTTTCAAGATTTTCTGTGTGTGAGAGAGAGAGAAAAGGGGGAGAGAGAGAGAGAGAGAGAGTTTTGTTATCTTTATCATTTCAGATAGTCTGTAGAAACTTTTTTTCTTAGCTGTTATCTCACCCACTATAATTTTTGTTGTTTTTGTTGTTTACTGCAGGACATGTAGTGGAGAAGCTTATTCTGAACAAACCAGACAATAAGAAGGAGAACACGCAATAAAGCCCACAGAAAATACATATCCTCTCATATCACTAGCATTTGCTTTGTTTGTTCGTTCAACTTAATAAACATCAGTTGTGTTTATAAATAAGATGCATTTTTTTAACATCATCTGTTTGTATGTGTGGTATAAGTGTGTGTTTTTAACATTCCCATTCAGACTTTTTTTTTTTTTTTTGGTGAGCAATTGTTATATCCACTAGAATGACAAACAGGATGGTCAACCTGACCGGTCCCTCTCAAGCTATCTGATGTGTGGGACTGGCAATTTTCTCCTCTGTCTGACAGGGGCTGATATATTTGTACCCATTGGCGACATTCATTTCTCCCTCAGAAACTAGTCAGAGATCAGCAGTCTGTGGTTCATGGACTAACACCAGCCCATATACCACCATTCTGAAAAGCACTGATATTGGCCAAAGCAGATGACACATTTATACCAGTAACAGGTATTTCTTGCCTTTCCCCTGTTGCACAGCTTTCCTTTGCCAAAATCGGTCTCACAACAACTCTGTGAGGTAAATCAGCGTAAGGAAGAGTGATCTGCCCAAGGTCTTCCAATGTATTTCATGGGCTAGTGATCAATAGAATCTGGATCTCCCCACTCCCTCTCTTTTAAGGAAATCTTTCCTTAGAAGGCACTTGTTACCTCTTTTACCTAGCTAAAAATATCTCAAATTTCAATACTAAGTACTATGTTCTTTAAAACTGCAGATAGTAGCAGCCATCCCCACTCAAAACTTGAGAGGAGCTGAGATGACTGGAGGACAAGAATCAGGGTTGTTGCTAGTTGTTGTTTTTTAAATCTCTTTTCCACAGCGTGCCGTGACTGATTTGAAACAAGAGACAGGAATCCCTCTTATATCTCATCTAGTCTGGTCATAATTTGAAAGCAATTCTGAGTCATTTTCATTGACACATCCCTTGAAAAGGAAGTTGCTAAAAGCAACTATACTCCTGTTTGGCACCATTTCAGCTGAGATATGAACAGAGGCCTAGAACTTAAATGTATTCTCCCCATTCCTTGGTAAGAGTGCACCATAAAATGGAACCAAGCTGAGAGGCCACAGGGATGAGATTTACCTTGAACTGGAAGTCTTGAGATGCACTCAGAATGGTGCACATGGTCTCTTCATCACCAATGTCACTGCTTCAAGAGCACAAGATTAGGATATGCTGTTTTCATAAAACTAAAATAGAAGAAATATGATTATTATATTATACTATATTATAAATAACGTTACAATAATTTTAAAAAAAACTAGCAAACTTGAAAGCAAATGGTAAAAATTGGCTGCCTGAAGTCCAGATAGAGCAGGCACTTTGTCTGCTTCTTTGGAAAAGTAAACTTTTTCTCTGTTTTGTTTTGGAAGAGTTTGAATTTTTCTGGCTGCACCATTGACTAAAGTGATGTTGCTATCCAATTTCTGACAGCTGGTTCACATACCAAGGCTGATGCAACCCAAGTGCCAGTGTGCTATTTGTAAGTCATACATGACTTTAACATTCTTTTTTTTTTAATAATGTTGAAGTCTATGCTCAATGTGGGTGTCTCTGCAATTAGGAAGTCAATGTGAGGAAAGGGAATCCTATATTGGAAACAGTAGTTTCTACCAGCTCAGAACATCTGCACAACATAGCTGAAACAGCTGAACATCAATTTCATGCAACATTTTCATACAGTATGATACAAAATTTAATCTTCTTGAATATGAACATGAATTAGTCCACTAGCCCTATCAAAAGATGTAACTCTAACCCAATTCCCCCAGGGTTAGTCATACCAATTTGCTACATCAAAACCAGCAAAGTCTTGTGGTTCTTTAAAGAGGAGCAAATTATTAGGACATAAATTTTGTGGATTAACCTTTAAGGATAAGTTAATAAGAAATTTATTCCAGTATTAATTCTCTGCTTTTATGTTCATTCTCTTCTTTTCCATTAAAAAAATACCCAAGATGGCTTTGGGGTATCAAGTTTTGGATTTCTAGTCCAAACAGTGACCATAAGCCTGCCTCAGGAGATGTAGCTAAAACTTTTGGCTACAACAGACTCCTGTCCAATTCTCCCAACCCAATTTTTCTCACTGCATCCCCCCAAACCTGGCCATTTCCTTGTCACAGTAGAGAGCAGAGGGAGCAGCAAACATCCACCTCTTTCCCAGTAGCTGGATGAAGAGCAATGACATCTTCCACAGAAGCCCCCAGAGAACTTCAGGAGGTCCACATAGATGCCTGTCACTGTGTGCCCAGGACAATACCTGGATACTCACTGACTGTCTCCTGCTCTCCACTGACCAGGAAATGGCTGGGTTTGGGGAAGTGCATCTGGGAAAGATAGTTTTTGGGAAGGGATTCTTTGTTTTGTGATCAGTAACAGATGTGACCACTTTAATGACTAAAAAGGTGAATTGTGATAGTGTAGGTCTGACTTACACCATCATAAATCACCAACAGGATGCCACTGTTTTGTAGCCAAAATGGGACTCATTTTGGAAATATAAAATGACAAAACATACCTTTCTATCTCACACAAGCATTAATGGTCTTAAAGCCATGAACCTTAGCAGCTGCTGCCCATGTCAGCTGGAAGATTCTTTACTAATTTTTCCAAGGTCTAATGGTTCCTACATGTACACAGCCTATCTGTTCCCTCTTTTTGCCTGAGTGGGTAAAACAGCAGACATGCCTTTCAGTACTATCATTATTTTATTTATTTATATCCTGCCTTTCTCTTTACAGTGGGACTCAAGGTGGCTAACAACATTTAAAATAGTACAAATTAAAACATCCATGCAAATATACATTTAAAAAACAACCAATTAAACTATTTATAAAATTAAAACATTTTGTATTGTAAGTATTAAATACATTTTAAAAATATCCTACATTTAAAACAAACTTGCACAGTATCAAAACCCTAATTCCAGTAAATACATAAAAGCTGGACAGTAAAAAAATGTCTAAACCCGGCCTTTCTAGGGAGGGAGTTTGAAATCTGAGAGCAGCCGCTGAGAAGACTTTCTCCCTTGTTCCCACCAGACACACCTGAGAGGGTGTATCTTTCAATAGAAACCTATGCTTCTTAACATGTAATTTAAAAAAACAGAAGTCTATACAAACAGGGGGGCTAAACTTTAGCTGTGCACAGGTTCATGCCTTTCACACACACAAATACAAGCACTTATTAGTAGCTTTTCTCTGTGCTGGGACTCACTTCCAGATTGGCAGGGAAGAACATCGGTGTGGCAGATTGATGTTTATAGGATGGGGAGGAAAGAAAGGAAAAAGTGGGTGGAGTGCTCAGCATCCCCCTCCCCCAGTTCACTTGTCCTTTTGCATTTCAGCTCTCACATGCTGCTTTATTTTGCATGGGAACAGATCGATATTTAAAGATATGAGCTACTCCTCTGTGATATTTGGCACTTATAACCCTGCCTGGAATGAAAACAAAAGACGGAAAGCTGATAGATAGTGGTTTGCCTATGGTCATCTAATGACTTCATCACTGAAATGGAATTAGAACCTGGAATGTCTCCACAGCCAGTTCACAATATTAGGCAATTTCTTTCTGCTAGAGATGGGAATCACATGGCCTCTAGAAGATGTTGAAATACAAACATAACCAAACAGTATTGGTTATATTTTGCCAGATCACCAATGGTGAGAAATTCTGAGAGTTTCAGTCCAGTAACATCTGGAGGGTTTCATGATTCTTTTATGCAAAGCAGCTTGAGAGCAAGTCCCACTGAAATCAGTGATCTTTACTTAGAAGTAAGGGTGCATATGATTCAATTGTATAGCACTAAAGGACACCTGTCCAAAAATGAGATTCCACTCTTTTGGACTGTTTGCTCTTGGACTGCTCAGACTTTTGCTCAGTTTGAGGAAGAAGATAATGGACACATCAATGCCCTGCAGTCTCTGATACCTTGAGTCTTTCTGTACTCTGCTGATCAAACCAAGGACATGATGTTCCTTTGGATGTCACACAACTCACGGACAACTCAAAGCAATGAAAAAGATCAAGGATTATCACAGTGTATGATCATCTTCAACAATAAACTGCCTCCTAACAACACTGTGATTCCTTCTATTGTGAGAAGGACTTCATGGATCTCACCACCCCCCATCCATTTCAACATTTTCAGAAGACAATGAATGTGAATCCACTTAAACTGGTTTCATGTTTTCATTTCACTAATGCTACTCAAAGTGGTGGTCCATGGACCAGTGGCAGTTTGTGAGCCATCAGGTGTCAAGAAAAGAAAGAAAAAGAAAAGAAACAATTGTAGCCAGTGGGCACAGATATAATACTAGTCCTTGGTACATTAGAAAAAAATATTGCCAGTCTTCCACATCAGACAGTCTGAAAAGACTTAGATTAGAACAAACCAGGTGTTTTGGTTGTATGGACTCATTCAAGAGAAGATTGGAATACTGCAGGAAATGGCACCATGTTAGGTGGGAGCACAAATTACAGCCACCATGATGATGCCAGTGATAATGAGCCTTCTGTGTCAACTAACTCCCTCCTGTTCTATGGCATAAATATTCTTACCCTGTGGAATACTGTGTAGTGTCTTGTCTCTAAATTTCTTGTTCCACATCCATAAAGGACAGTTGAGAATGTGGGGAGATTCAAAGCCTGACCAACTGTGCTCCATATGGTGTTTCTTTTGAAAAACTTATATGACAACATCAACCTAGTCTCATTGTATCAGGCACTTTGTCAGAAGGTGGGGATATTACTGGAAGTCGTCTGTGATACTCTGTCAGCAACACAATCTGCCACATACCGCAGATTAGGAGGCACTTTAGAGGCTAAGCCATTATATTCACCATAGGGATCCAGGGCCTAAATCCAATAGTGGTTGTACCTAAAGCAGACCTATTAGAATAAATGGAACAGGGTAGCTGCAATGAAGCCCCACTGATTTCAGTGGGTCTGCTCTAGATGGAGCTAATGTGAGGTTTAGCCCTTTATGGAGAATTTCATGGACACTCACCTAGTGACTCCAGACGTAATTTAGAACCATGGTGGATTTTTAGGGGGTCTAAAACTCATTGACTTATATAACAGGTGGTAGCATCCATTTCAGTCAGCTGGTAATTCTGCTTTGACTTTTAGTCTAAAAGACTTATCCAGGGTGCTGAACCTAATTTGTGGGAGGATCAAACACTTTGGATAACTAGTTCAGGCTGAAGGTCAGATGCAAACTCAGAGAGGATCCTTCCATTGACATAGAAGTCACCATTTGAGAGGAGGATGACTTCTAAGAGAGAAGACACACGGCTCGGAGGAAGTATCAGGAATGCTGATTCCCGTGGCTCTCACATCATGAAGAGATGAATCAGGGACTAGACACACACACATGCTCCCAGTAACCCACGTATTTGCCATTAAAGCCAGATGGTATGCTTTGTCCCAGGTACAAAGATTGCCCTACCAGGCCTCCTCGTGATCAGATCACTTCCACCATTACTTGCAAATTGAAGCACAAGACCGAAAGCGATTTTCTAACTCAATGTATAGCTGTTCTGAATTAAAGCAATATTGGCTTCCCTTTGTCGTTGTTTCATAATTAAATTAAATGGGCCTCCTGTGGAAGAATTTGTTCTCTTCTAACATGTTATAAGCAATGGTGGTTACCAGCTCCAGCTGCTTTTGCCACATGAAGCATGCCTTTACAATAAGCAAGCAAATACATCAGCTTTCTCTAAAACCACAAGCAAATGCTGGGTGGCTAATTTGTTTCTTTTTGTCAAGTATTTTCCCCCCTTTCCTGGAATCCAACAGCACTTGCATAAACCAAGAAAAGTACAATAGAAAAATATGTTTAGAGGTATGTTGCTGGGTCAAGGGGGAGACAATTAGATTGGTAAATTCACAGCATTGAGAAAGAGGCCAACAAAAATTCCTTTGGCTGTGCTCAATGGGATTTGTTTGACCAATTAGTTTCCCAGATTCTCCAGGGTTTTTTCTTTTCTTTTTGTTTGCTAATGTATGTTGTTCATTGTGACATGATTGCCATATCAAGTGAACATCTGTGTGTATGCAGCAACCACGCGTAGATCAAATACATACAAAGATATGCATACACTCTTTGATATCACCCTATGTCCTCTTACAATATTTTTCAGTGCAGAAATTTCACAGTAGGCTTGAGCTGAAAGCGACGGGTGCTTTTCCACACACATGCAAGATTCACATATACTTCTTTCAACAGTAGTTTACCATACGGATGGAAAGTTATCAGAAAATATTTGAAAAGTGATCAAAAATATGCTCTTTGAGTATCAGGAAACCTTGATGAGGAAAATCCAGGATGGGCAAAAATCTTCACAGCTTGGGACTTAATTCTGTGCAAAAAAAATGTGGTATTTTTGCGCAGAAAACAGCATTTGCTGCACAGAAAATATTTTCTGTGCAGAAATTGATGTCTCCAGTGCAGAAAAGGCTGTTTTCTGCCCAAAGTTACCATGTACAAACTTAGCACAGGATAAATTCTGAACTATAACTGTTCCTTTGTGTAGTTTTCAAAGGCTTTCTCACAGTACGAAGAAAACTATTCTGATTACTTGTTGCCTCTTTTTTTATATAATAATTTTATTAGGTTTCACAACATAAAAACAATTTTTAAATTTGTATTCTTACATGTAATATTTCTGATCTTCCAGCCTGTTTTGGTCCCCACCTCCCGAAGTCCACTCAAAAGCATTCATGTACCACATTACATTTTTCCCCCCATGTTTCCATATTTCCATGTTTGAACATGCTTCTCACTTCCCCTTCCATGTTATGTTTAAGTTAGCCTCTGCCTTTCACAATTTCAATACAGATCTTTCAACTGACAGTTCCCAGCTATTTACTATTTTTGGCCTTTCTGCTTCTCTCTACACCACCTCAAAATTCTATTTTCATTCTTTAATTTAATTTAATTTAATTTAATTTAATTTAATTTAATTTAATTTAATTTATCTTATTTAATTCCATTCAAAATCTCCATCTGTTATCTTTTCCTCTTAATGAATCCTCCATGCATCCCTCGATAATAATCTGGCAGTCTGACCTGTTATACCATCAGCTTCGCCTCCAAATTATTATTATTTTAGTGAGCTTTTCCTGTTTCCCACTATTTATCATTTCCTGTTTAACCTCCTTCAACCCTTTGGCAGTTTCCCAATGTCCCTATTAATATCCAAATAACGATTATAAGCTTAGATGTGTTAAAGTATCAGCTGCTTTACCTAGATCAAGGACCCATCTCTACGCCCATCACTCCTTCCCTCCCCCGATCTGGGATTTCACAGCCCGGGACTCAATTCAAAAGATTCAATATAAGCTTGTATGCTTAGCGTCGCTTAAGAGTCCCAGGCCGTTACGTCCCAGAAGTTAGGGAGATAGCATGAATATCATCTAACACCAGCTCCTCAAACACACAAGTCCCATCACCCCTTTAACATCATCATTGTCCATACTGATTCCAATATAATATTCAAATAAATAATCTTATTTAACACTGCCAAAGTTCATTACATTTATCAAATCTGTGCCATAATCCTCCTTGTATTTGCACCTCCCTTCCTTAACTTGTTACCCAGAGTTCCTTTGTAAATTTCCTTTGTCTTCTCATAGTCGCTTTGAGTCCAGGCACTCGTCCAGTGAGAAAGATTGTTTTGCTTCAGTGACTTTCAAGCACAGAGTTACAGCCACAACAATCACAGGAGACCAGACTCAAACAAAGAAAAGCAGGAAACATTTTACATACAAAAAAAAACATTGCTTAACAACTGTCATATTATAGTTTCCCACTTATATCAATGCCCTGTCTAGCCCCCTTTACTTAAGCAATAATATCATGTTCATATTAATAACAACATACCAACTTGATGAAATTTTAGATTTATTAAAAAGCACACTATGTCATCTAAATCAGAGCACCGTGTCTATACTCATCTCACCTTCCCTCCTCCCTTCTGTAACTGAGCCCAGAACTTATCTCAAATAATTCAACGCATGCTTAACGTTGCTTAAATAGTTCTGAGCCATTCTGTCACCAGAAGTAGGAATATTAACGACATCTAACACAGGCTCTCCATTCTCACTAACCCCATCAACTTTAATATTATCTCAGTGACCACATAAATGACAGTACGTAGTTCTCAGTAATTTACCCAACATTGCCAAAAATCATTACACTTAACAGGTCTGTGCCAAAGTCCACCTCTCAACTCCCCCTCCCTGCCCATGCTGCTTCTATTTCTTCTGGACTTCATCTGTTTTCTCATGGTCGCTTTCAAAGTTGCTTATTTGACTTTCCAGCAAGAAATCACAGTCACTGCAAAACACAACAATCCAAGTTCCCAAAGAAGAAGAAGACATAGGCACAGATTCTTGCAACTTCAGAAATCCTCAGTCGCTTTTCCAAGATTACTTAGTTGACTTTCCAACCCGAAATCACAATCACAGTCACAGCAAAACGGAACAGATTCTTGCAACTTCAAAGTCAGCATTCCAGATCAGAATCCACCAACAGAAAGTTCTCTGCAGACATGGAGGCTTTTTAAATCTTATCAAATCAGATCAAGCCTTATTAATCAAATGAATATCCAATCTACAATAGCAGATCCAATCCATCTATCATTTTTGACCTTTAGCAGCTCAGTCCTCCAAAAATAGCAGAATAGCCTCTCTCTTCTTTGCATCAGCCGCCCCTTTCAGAAAGCTCACTGCCATGACTCACTTCTTACAGTCTCTGGGTCCTTCCATCTTCGCTCCTTCTCATCGTAACATGCCAAATCCGCCGTGGTCTTTGCGAAGTGGGGAGTCAAAACAGGTTTCATACTTTAAATTTTTTTTGTAGCTTCTTGTTTCTTGATTTAAAAAGTCATGCGGCGGTGCTTGTGTCGCTCCTGCGACGTCCCCTGGATCCGTTGACGTCCTTCGACCCCCTGGTGCTTTCGGCTTTCCCAGCCGGGCAGAGGCCTGCACCAGTTAAGGGGTCCCCTATGGACCACTTCCGTACCTCCTGTACCGGGCGGGTGTTTGGCCACCCCTGGATCTCAAAAGAGGTGGCTGGATTCCAGCGGGAGGAAGCCCGGAGCTGTGCCATTGCGCAGCTTCTTTCCGAGCTGCCGCTCGTGCCCGCCATGTGACCGGAAGGTATTACTTGTTGCTTCTTTTGAAGAAAAAAATAGCAAAGTACATCCCTGATTTGAAACATTTGCAATATGGTGCAAAGATGTGTGTGAAACTGTGGGAAATACCTGAGCAGCAGGACTGAAAGTCTCTCATTCCAGCCCAGATGTTCTCATTTGGCTCATTGTGACAGAATGAGGATGACTAGTATCCAGAAGGTGATGCCTTACACGAAGATGACTTCAATGACTTATTTTGCTTACAGCTGAAATAACTCAGCTGTTTCCTAGTTGATGAGCTCTTGTGGTAAGAGATGGAAGCACTATGCAGTACATAACTGACATTTCATTTAATAGAAATACATTTCGATCTGAATGGAATCCTTTCTAACTTGATTCTCCTCCTCTCACTTTTCACAATGTTTGCAATTAGAGTGTCCTTCACACTGCCACCTTGCTTATAATAATAGACCACAAAATGTCATTTGTCCACAGGAAACCTGTACATGAACCCTTTAAAGGGGCTGGCACCTGGAGGGAAACAGGGGATCAGATCCTGGATCCGGTTACATTTCAGTCCTTACTGTTTGTAAGGCTCATGAAAGAAAGCCTTTGAGGAACATAGTGAATCATTATCTCAGGCCTTTTCCACACTTTGTATTAGCGATGGGCCAGAGCGCCCTCCAGCAAGGACATTTACACTTGGGGGCAAACTGGGTCCGGACTACTTAATGTTTGTCCGGACTTCAGCTCGCTCCAGAACACCCAGAACTGGTGGTTTCCTGTGCTATTGAAAGTCTGATTAAAAGAGTACTTTCAATAGCCGGGCACGCCCCAGTCCATCACTGCCCTAAGTGTAAATGTGCAGGCTCACGCCAGTGCGAGACTGCAGATCTTCCAGGGGTGGGCTTCCGGCTGGCGAGCTTCTCCGGTTGGTGGAGAGCCTCCGCCAACCGGAAGCCTCCATTTTCATCTCCGGAGAGTGTGTAGCGCGGGCGCACGCTGCTCCAGAGCGTCGTGATCATTGGGGGGAGCGTGCCAGTCCGGTGAGTAATGGACTGCCCCGTTTCCCCCACAAAGTGCAGAAAAGCCCTCAGATGGCTCTTGGCAATGATCTCCTTTGCAGCTTCTCTCAGGGAGAAAGAGAGAGAGTGAGTGTGTGAGTGAGTGAACCTAACGTTCCACTAGCATGGAAAGACAGAGTTAGTTGTTTCATTGCCATTCAGGGAGGAAAGTTTCTGGAACCTGCCTTGATCCAGTAAAAAATGACTACCTGAGTCAATGTCCTTTTGGTCCGATAGCAACTCTGTTCTTCATAGAATAAATTTAATTAAACAACGTTTACAGAAAGAGGTACATTGTACTGATTATTGATGTTACTGAGGCTTGAACTTTCAAGCCTGGAAGTATGAGTCTTGAGCTCATAATGCTTACCTTAAATCCTGCCCCTGTATTCTTTTCCAGTTTGGAATTTTACTCTGAATTCGAATGGCTGCTACAAATGTATAATGCAGGCAGACAGATGTATAGTGAAAATAGGCAGTTGCTCCTCCACCATTCCGTCCTTGCGAAAGGTTGGATCATCTTGTTCCTCATTTACTCTAGAAGTGCCTTTTATTTTGGAATTGTTGTTAGTAACCCTATTGGGCAGCATGTTTACCACAGACTGAGGCAACCTGTCCTTATGTTTCAGTTTCAAGAAGCCAATATAAGCTGACAGTAAGAACATTTCCGCATGACACTCTTATAGTGTGATGATTCCACTTTCAACATGTTATGGAATCCTGGGGTCTGCAGTTCCGGGAGGGGCGGCCTGGCCCCTCCCAAAACTGCAAACCCCAGGATTCCATAGGAGGTTGAAAGTGGAATCATCATGCTATAAGAGTGTCATGCGGAAATGGCCTAAGTCTCAGGAGGAGGAAGGAAGCATAGGGAGGTCCAATCCAGGAACCTAGTCCTGCTAGGAGGCAGCACTTCACAGATACTCTTTGGAATAACTGCAGACAAACAGAGGAAGGTAGTCAGATGATATTGTCCACTCACCCTCTAGCCAGAGTTTGGGAAATCATCCATTGTGATCAGAATAGGTGGGCAGGTACACCTGAGATCTGTGGTCTGAAAAGGTATTTTTCCAAACTCTTCAGTCTACCTGGACATGGTCTGTTCTTCTTCCTTTCCTAACAGAATAGTGGTGCTGCTGGTTTCTATATAAACATCATCTGGTCAACGGGTAGATATTGTGTGGTCCTCCAGATGTTATTGGACTGCAACTCCCATCAGACATAGCCAATATTGCCAATGGTGAAAAATGAAGGGAATTGCAGTTAAACAACATTTGGAGGACCCCACAATCTCCCTCCCCCACACTTTAAGTTGGTTATATACACCTTGTTTTACGTATAACAGTAACACATGCCTGTGTGTGCGCACACACAGAGAGCCTTTAGGCCAAGGCAATTACAGTGGTTTACAACAGTGTTACTCAAAGTGGTGGACTGGTGTTGGTTCAAAGAGACGTTAGCTGTTGGTTCATGGTAAATTTCCAGGAAAGGAAGAAGCAGTGATAGCCACCCGACACAAACATGGTACCAGTCCCTGACACGTGGGTAGAGGTGGGATTCTGCTCTTCGGCTTCACATTCCTTCACATCAGATAACTTATGAAGCACTGGTTTACACAATTTAAAATGTAAAAAAACAACAACAAAAATAGTAGCTGGAAACAACAAAAGAATGAAAACTCTACCCTTTTGTCTCTTCAGGATAAAAGATTTTCAAATTACATGGGCAGAACTTGACTGCTCTTAGTTATTCTGAGGGCACCCCATTCTTTACGTACACCACTGGGAAGACTGAGGAAGTGTCCCAATGGAACTATCTCCTGCTGTTGGTGGTCTTTTCAGGAGCTGATGGGGTGATCTTTTTGGTCTTGACTTATCTTCTCTGTCTGTTTCCTCAGAGTGAAAAAAAAATTGTGTGTATTACATAGAGGATTCTTCTGCTAACTTACATGTAGCTCTCCATCCTGTTTAATGTGTCCACTTCTTGTCTGAAATCTTTGATTTATTTCCTTCTTTGAAGTACATTGTTCATGCTTGACAGATAAAGAATCACAGTAAATTTCCCCCAAGAATTCACCACTGAAAAGCTGCCTTTGTTAGTAATGTTGCAGGCTGGACCCACTGCAGTCTTCCAGGTCTCTCTCTAAATCAGAACTCACCACTGATTTTATATATATACTTGCAAGTGTAATTTATGCATCAGTTCATACTTAGTCCCTCATTTCACATTATTCTGTAAAACTAAAGGCAGATTTATATTCTTTCCCAGTCAGATGTTTAATTTAACAGAAATTGTCATATTCCAGAATGAATTATTGTTTTGTGTGACAATGTCTTGGCTGCAAGCTGTGTGTTGAGGGATAGCCTGGTGGGCGTTAGTCTACAGCAGTTTGCTGGACTCTGGAAACATTTTGGGGTTTATTTTTCTGGGTCTTGCTGCAGCTACTCCAATTGACTCTAGCAAATATGTCATGATACCAGGAAGAGGCAGTCTCCAGAAAAGGCTAGATTCCATATATTGTACTGATAGAAGGGCTGTACTGTTTCCTCCCTTTCCTGAACCCAAGAGTAGTGGCACCCTACTTTTGATGCATTGCCTCCCTGAACCCACCCATATTGGCACCATACTTCTATGGCCATCATGAGACTCCTGAATTTTTGTTCTATCAACAGCAACACACAGCCATTTCACTTTAATATAAAGCACATAAGTAGTGTCCACTGTACTTTTAAGCTGAATCACTCTTCTCGGAGGCTTCCAGAATCTGGCAGCAAAATAACAGCTGGACCCAAAAGAAGCTCCTCTTGAAATATCCTAAGGAGTGGACCAGTTTGTTTTCTGCCTGGAACCCCTCTTCTGTCAGACTATCCACCCCTTCCAATTGATCCTGGATATACCCACTTCCAGATTAGGTTGGCAGAGGGGATTTACCTGTTCCTGGGCGTACTATATTCTAAGCATGTCAGTCTTCACATATTTCATTCTAACATGCAAGAATAAAAGAGTGACAGGATTAAAAGACATTTTTAGATGATTTCTCAACTTTGCTCAAATACGAATAGGGGTTAGGTTGGTCAGAATTAATACATTCCTTTGATTTCAGTAGGAGCAATGAGAGTAACTCTGGTTGCCTTGTACTGCCAGGGTTAAATTCAAGCAGGATACTTTGGGAAATTCATTCACCAATTTAATATCACCTGCCTGTAAGATTAACTATTACACTGTGTTTTTATTTAAACATCATCACTGAGCAGTCACTCTCTAAATTTTTTAAGGAAACACCAAAAATTGATTTAAGGTCACCAGAAGGATGTTGGTAGGTCAATATTACTAAACATTATAAAGCCTGGAAGATTTCATTTTAAGGAACTGTAATAACTCTGTTCTTTGGCATATGTAATTCAATATTTTATATTTATGAAGATAGACATTTCTGAAGAGGTTTAATGAGTAGCAATGTAGTTTTCCCATTAAAACCCAGGGACCTCTACAATTTTTAATAAACAGTAAGTAATTCACTGCCATATGTGTCTGTGGCTTTCCAGCCAAGAGCATAGCAAGTTATTTTGAAAGCTACCTCAACATTCGGCACATGAGCCAAAACCACCAATGTGGTACCGGTGTACTTCATGTTTTAAGAACCAGCACACTTTAAGAGATTTTTAAAAAGGTTTCTTTATGCATAGCCAACCAGCCTTTTTTAAAAGTCTTCCAAAACTATAAAAACATCAAAGCTTTAGATGTCAAATAAACCTGAAAAATTTTCAATTACTAGATATTTTAGTAATTTACAAACATTTAAAGATGCACTGGAGCTCCACCAATGAAATCTAGCCATCTTGGATCTCTGATATTGGTTCTGTTTCCCAGACTAGTGGCCCTTTCACACCACACGATTCTAGTGCTAGGATTCCATTTAAACTGTCATGGTTCTATCCTGTTCCCTAGAATCCTGGAGTTTGTAGTTTAGGGAGGGTTCTCAGTAAAAGAGCTGTGTGTCACCAAACTACAAAATCCAGGTTTCCAAAGGATACTGGCATGACAGTCAAAGTGGGATCACAGTGCTATTACTGTGTACTGTGAAAAGACTCTAGGAAGCAAAGGTCTGCATCTGACATTGCACTAGGTGTATAGCAGCAGGAGAACAAAACTTTCTTCTCTTCCCCTCTTCTTTCCCTCTGCAGCTCTCAGTACTACATAAAATCCATCTTCAGGGATTTTCCAAACTGTCTAGGACATTTTGGGGTGTGCGCACTGGGGACTGCAATAGAAAGGAGAACAAAGCTCCATTCTGATTCCACTGATCATCTTTGTTGATTCTGGTGAAGATTTCTCTATATGGCTGTACTGATGTTTCAGTATGGAAGCTGCATGGACAACCTGCACTCCACCACCCCACCGCACTCACCACACATCTTCATTCTATGTAGCTTTTTTCATTCCATCCCAATTCATTGGCTCCTCCAATGAACTCGGATGGTATAGGATCAAAATTCAAAAGGACCTAGACAGATTAGAGAGCTGGACCAAAGCTAACAAAATGAGTTTTGACAGTGAGAAAGGTCCTACACCTAGGCAGAAAAAGATGGAATGCACAAATATAGGATGGGGGACATGTATCCAGTTCTGGGCACCTCATTTCAAAGAGGATATTAACAAGCTGGAACGTGTCCAGAGGAGGGTGACCAAAATGGTGAAGGATCTGGAAGCCATGCCCTATGAGGAGTGGCTTAGAGAGCTGGAGATATTTAGTCTGCAGAAGAGAAGGTTAAGAAGGGACATGACAACCATGTTTAAATATTTGAAAGGATGTGATGTCAAAGAGGGAGCGGGCTTGTTTCCTGCTGCTCCAGAGACTAAAACAAGGAGCAATGTACTCAAAGTGCAGGAAAAGAGATTCCATTGAAAACTCAGGAGGAACTTCCTGATAGTCAGAGCTGTTCAGCAGTGGAATATGCTACCTCAGAGTGTGGTGGAGTCTCCTTCTTTGGAGGTTTTTAAGCAGAGGCTAGATGGCCATCTGTTGGGAGTGCTTTAATGTGAGTTCCTGCATGGCAGGGGGTTGGATTGGATGGCCCCTGTGGTCTCTTCCAATTCTATGATTCCTTGAAGCTGCAGTGACACAGAGACACCCCACATGTGATGACATTATGCTTTATCTTGCCAAATGTCACCAAAGAGAAATGAGGGCATGTATATCTGGAGACAACAGTCATTAGGAAGTACACATCTCATAGGCCAAGACTCAACTTGGTTGAGTGTAGCATAGGAGTTTTGCATGGAAAACTGTATTAATGGCTGCCCTGTCACCACTCCCAGGACTTATTGTTGAACTGTGATATGCCCCACAGACACTCTGTCATTTGTGGATATTCTATGTCTCCACAGCTAGATGCACATGGAGAACATCTTCTGTCAAGATCTGCTGGCGTCCTCCTGGTATAACTATGGATGTCATTGGTCAGCATCTGGCTGTTTCCATGGAAACATAGCCAGATGTTTCTCCAGTCCCCTCCATTCTTCATCAACAACGATGAAGCAATGAACTGCCAGGGAGAGGTATACTGCAGAACCAAAGTGAATTCGGGGGGGGGGGGCTTTGGGCATTGTGGAGAGAGGAAGTACATATCTGCACAACAACCCAAAAATCTGCACAACAACCCAAAAATACATAAGTGCATTACGGATGTATATGTATGTATGTCACTAACAGGAATCACCCATAATGTATAATTATGATCTGATTGTAGTGGAATTCTTTAAACCTATCTTAGGACAATAAAGTGGTCAGCAAAGGCTATATAGCATGTGGAGCTTTCTGCTCTGACTGTAAGAATGCCAAGGATGATTTCAAGTGTCGTCTGTTTCTTACTCTTGTTAGCACTCTTCTTTTGCTTGACCTTGTGATGACATAGCTCCCCAGATCACCTTGGCCTACCATAGAAGTGCGACCACTCAACCCACTTGGTTCTTTCAGCATCTTTCTCACAGTTTGCATCTGACACAGATCAAACACAAAGTGGTATCCAATCCAATCTTTGCTTATATTCAGATTCCTCAGCAACTTCTCTTCCATCTTGCTTTTTCCTGCAGTTCATTCTCTTTCTGAACATTTTAGCAAAGCTAATCAGGAGAGCGAGACTTGGAAATGCAAGCAAGCAAACAAACTGTTGCTATTTGGCTTTATTAATCTTCCCAAAATGAGTAGCAGGAGGCACTTGTGACTGAGAAATCTCAGTGAAAATACTTTCAGCCCCTTCCTAGCAAAAAAATAAATAAATAAAAAAATAAAAAATAAAAATTGCTGCCTCTCCATATTTCTACATCAGTACTGCTGGGTGGGATGCTGAAGCTTCTAAGTCAGATTTCTTTAAGATTAACCTTAATAAATGATTGGGATAGTATAGTTATTAGAATTTGCAAAAGATTACACTGACAACAGTAGCTTTTTCCTGTGCATTTTTAGTCTAAATCCAATAATGTTGAGAAGGGAAGGAGGATGGAAATGAAAGAGAAGTAAATGCAACACAGATGTTTCAGAGAACTCCCCACACAGCAGAGGTGATGTGCTGAAAAGCTAGAACTTGGACAGTGGAGGCAGACAATAAAGGTACATCTGTCAAGAAACAGCCATATGGCTGAGGAAGGAGGAAGGTAAGAAAAAGGATGTGTGACACTAATAGTGAAATTCTCCCAACACATACATAAAAGATTTCTCTGGAACTTGACATGTCTGTATGTTTTCCAAAGACTTGGGCAATTCTGTTTCAAATTAAGCAAAACTATTTCAGAATATACCAAAGAAAGTCAAGGTAGAGATTAGTCTACAGTGATACAGGATTTTGTTTGCATAGGTATATATATACACTGCCTTTTCCTAATTTACAGTTGCAAAGCTCTGAAGACCTGCCACTAATTCTGTCCATCATGAGAAGCCTTTTCTCTTGAGCTGTGGAAGTATTCCAGCTGCATCCAAAGAAAGAATTAGTAATGCTAGTAAAAGACAATGGCACACTCAGTGGGCAAGTGTATGTCCATGCAGCAGATGCTGTTGGATAGGAAAGTTTGAAGATGCATGAAAATAACCATCAGATATCTGTCACTCATGAGCAAGCTTTTCAACTAGACTTTTGGTTAAAATGTGGTTGATCTTCCTGAGAATGACCAGTGCTCAAGTTTATTTGCTGCTTAGCCAGAAAGGAAAGGAAACAAAATGAAATGAAATGAAAGAGAAATATGTTAATTTGGAAGGCCTTGGGTAGAGCTGTGACAGGAGAAGAGAGAAGAGAGAGAGAGATCTCCTTATAGACCAAGACAAGCAAGTTTAATTCATTTTAATTCTTTAGTCCATTGGAATCAATGAGACCAGGACACTTTATAAACATATAAATATGCTTGTGGATTAAATTATTAGTTAAACCATCCTGTTTTAATGCTTATACTGTTGTTGTGTGCCTTCAAGTCATTTCCAGTTTATGGCAAACCTAAGGCAAACCTATTGCATGGTTTCTGGGGCTGAGAGTATGTGATGAACCCAAGGTCACCCAGTAGGTTTCTGTGGTGAAGCAGGGAATTGGACCCTGGCCTCCAGGGTTATAGTCTAACACTCAAACCACCACACTATACTGGCTGTCTTTAATGTTAATGCATTAACTTTCTTATTAGTTAGTTCATCTTTTTCTAATGCTAATGCACAGACTTTGTTCATGGGTAGGGAGAGATACATGATGATACCACCAAGCTGCTGAAGTGAACTGATATGTTATGCAGGAAACAGGATGACTCAGCATGGAGTTATGGGGTCAGGTAGCAGTACTCTATTGGGAGCTCAGTCCAGGGAAGTATCCTATGGTGCTGACTCTTTCTCTACTCTTCCACCTACGCCAGCACCATTCTACTAGCACTATGATTTCCAGTGACACTAAACTCCTTTTTCCATAAATACTAACTACATATCCTATCTTTGTGATAGGAGGCCATCATAAAGCATTTGAATGCATCAAAAAAAGCAGAGGGGGGAGGTTTTTATTGTTTAAGACTGGATGATGTTCAGTGGTAGGTGTTATAATGAAATCATAGAACTGATCATTTTTGAGGAATCATGATTAGTAATCATTCACACAGTTGTGGATCACGATCCAACACATTGTGGATCATGATCCAGCATATTTGAAGCTCTTTGATTTCAGTTAGGTGGAGCTGAGCATTTCATTAAGTCTCTGAATTAAACCAGAAGAACTTCAGAGTGCTTAATCTTGACCCAGTTATACCCTTTGCAATCACATGATTCAACAAATAGGTATATTTCCCATAAATTATGCTTTATTTAATATTGAACTAAAGAGCTAGATGTAACTTGGTACCTTAAATGATTACTTAAATCAGGAATGAGTAACTATGGAACTCCAGCTATTGTTGGACTACAATTCCCATAATACCTTGTCAGCATAGCCAAAGGGGAGGGATGCTGGAAACTGAATCATAGAATCATAGAAGTACAACAACATCTACAAGACCATAGTTTCTCTTGATCTCACCTCTAAGCTTCAGAGCTTAGAGATTAGAGATTCTTGGAACCTGAAGGTAATAATTTAAGTTTTGGGAGGTGTGGTTATCTTTGATTCGATAAAGTTAAGGCACATGCTGAATTTAAAAATTATTGTATTAGAAAGGCTCTTCTTAAAAGTGTGGTATAAATATAAGCAGAAACTTTTTCCTAGGCTACATTGGTCACTTTACCTCAGGAAGACTTTTTCAGGAAAGAATGAGTTAAAACTGGAGTTATTTTTTTTAATGACTTTGTATTTTGAACAAGACATCTGGAAATCTAAATCAAGAGAGATGCTTTTTAAGGAAGGCAAGGATCTTAACTGATTTGCGTATGTGCAACTCAAAGATAGATTTAATGAAGATAAGAGAGATTTCACTATAGAGGTTGGGGAAAATTAGTTTTATTTAGAGTTGTATAAAACTAAATGACCATGTAATTTAAAAAGTGTACAAATGCTTTTTGAAACTAAAGACAGAGGATGTACCTATTAAAGAGTATATGATATGGTGGGCCCAAAATTTTGGGCACAATGTTCAAATAGATGTTTGAGGGGAAATGAGATCTAAAGATGTAAGATTTATTTTATGTAGCCATTTAAAAGAAACATGTATAAAGTGATGTACATATTGTATTTAACCCCAAATAAGCTGTCAAAAATGTCTAACAATGTTTCAAATCAATGTTGGGGATGTCAAGATAAGGAGGTCTCCTTTTCCCACATGTGGTAGACTTGTAAGAATGTGAAATGTTATTGGTCAAGACTTGCATGTTAATCAAAAATATTTTTAAAGTGGATTTTGTAAGGTCATCAGAAATGTTTTTGCTGGGTGTTATGGATAAAGAATTAGACAGTGAATATGGAGTACTTCTTTGATATATGATAACTGCAACAAGAATATTGTTTGCTCAAACTTGGAAATGGACTGAAGCACCAACAATGGATGAATGGATTGTTCAGGTTGCTGAGTTAGCCTAAACTGCCAAACTAATTTGGGTCTTAAAGGATAAGCCGATTGAAGATTTCTTTTTTCTGAAAGATTGGAAACTGCTCATGGATTTTACAGCAATAAAAAAATCCAATGAAATAACAGTTTGAGGCTATGGTTACTAGTAATTCTGGTAGGATTACATGGTTGGATCTGTAATGGTAGAATATATAATTTTTTTCTTTTCTTTTTTTCTTTCATTGCAGCTTGGCTTGTGGGAGGGGGTCAGAGCCCTTTTGTGTTTTAGTAAGTTAGCATTTAGTGTTTTAGTTTAGTGTGTTATTGTTGTGTTTTAGCTTTTTCTTCTCTCTACATTTTTAAGGTATATCTCTTTGATTGTGAATTAGATTGTTTTAAAATTAATAAATGAATTTTTGTTCTTTTGTTTTTTTTAAAAGAGCAAATATGGATATAATGTTTGGTTTCTTTCTGCTTTTCTTCCCCTAGTAAACACTCCATACTAGCTATGAATGTAGAATCCATTTATGCTTATTCAGCTAAATCCTACTGGATCTTTTTCTGTTGACTTGAATTCACTGATAGTCCTTCCAGATAAGAAAAAAAAATTCTCTGAAAGTCCCAAGTTTTGTTCATGTACAAACCAAATTTATTTAGGAGATCCATATGGCATTTTCTTCATTTAGGAGATTTCTGGCATTACCAAGGATTTTTCATTCCTACTTCACAGATCATTTTACAAAAACTCGGTGTTTTCCAAAATGAAATATATCCCCACTTGGTTGTTTTATCCCAGAATGATCTAAGATGGCCACTTCCAGTAAACCCAGCTATTGTTTCCAGGAGACAGATTCAATAGAGATCAAGTAAGAGAAAGGAGGTTTGCACCAAAACAACTGATCCTAATGTTTAACTAGTGTAATATTGCTGAAGCACCTTGACTATAACTCCTGAATAATAACAAAGAAGGCTCTGTGGAAATCAATGAAAGTCAATTTATGAAATGTTGCACGAGTCTAGATGTGTAATACAATCAGTAGAAGAGGGAAGAGGAAGAATATGAAGGAGAAGGGACATCAAGAAAATCCAGTGTATTTTGGGAACGGTTTGGCTACAAACTTGGGAACACACGGGTAAAATCACAGCAAAAAGAAATGGAAACTAAGTCAAATCGGGGCATTGTTCCCAATCAACTGCGGTTATCAACTATTCAGATACACACGCATTCTTGCCAGATCCTTCTGTGTATCCTTCCTTGGTGACTGTCAACTTCCAACTGAAAGCTCTCACAGCTGTCGGGCAAGTGGACAATTCAATTCAAATCTCACTTACAAGGGAGTCGGATGAAATTATGAAATGCTAACTCCTCGTGACCCACTAGTGATCAGATAACACACGTGCAGCTGAAGTAGAAGAGATGATGTGTCAAGGAAGACTTAATACTCTTCAAAGGGGCATCTCAGTTACCATAATCACTTAGAGTGTTGTCATGGGAAGAAGCAGGAGGGGTTACAGTCCAAGTGGTTCCTTGCCTTGCCATGGCAAAGATCAGATGAATGCAGCAGAAAATGTAGGCTATATTCTCATAGACTTCATATTAGATCATGTATCTGGTACGACAAACATAGCTTAGCTTTACAGAACCTCAAAGAAAGCAAGAACACTGTTTTACTGAATGTGGGCAGATGAACAACTGAGTATATGTATAACATGCATATTTAATCTCAAAAATTCATTTAAAAAATAGAAACTATACACTTCTTAAACTTAAATTATTTGAAGCGAAATTAGTAAGGAATGTAATCACTGAATAGTTGCAAGTGATGAAAGGAGCTTCTTGCAGATTCATCCTCTTTCATTTGCCCTCTGAATTTTGGCAATTCCACATACACACACACACACCATTTATCCTGCATACCTGGATGTAAGCAGCTAAAGCAAGATTCACAGGTTCCCTTTGCATGTTGTGTCTGGAGCCCAGCGGTGCGGTCTTTGTAGAATCCAATGACAGGTACAAAGAATAATTTGTGGGCAATAATTTGCCCCTTGTGGGCAAGGGGCAAAATCTGTCAGAAACAGGAAGGAAGACAGGGGAGCTCTTGCCAAAAATGAAGCAGGATCAAATGTTGTCCTTCCACCAGAATAAGGACGTCAGGCAACTATATGGCCACAAATATATTGAACCATAAATATGCAATGTATGGCCAATGGAACTGTAGACACCAAGGTGAGAGTTTGAACAAGCCAAAACTATCCTTGGGTGAAAGCTTCTCTGCTCAGTACCAGGACTGCTAAAGGAGCCTGGTCCTTCTCATGTGGGCCCAGCTTCATGGTACTGGTCAGCATTCTTAGAGACCTCTGGCACTAGTGACAAAGAATACTCCACATACATTCTTTTGATCCAGAGGTAGGGGAATGAGGTCCCTTCGCCAGCTGTGCCTCAAGAAGCTCATCAGGGCAGCTTACTATCAATCATGACAAAGGAATACATATGCAAAATTGATAGGTATAGCAAGGGGAAGACAAAAAGGGCCTTTCCACACTACATTGTTATTGTGCTGTTATTCCACTTTCAGCATTCTATGGATTTCTGGGGGTTTTAGTTTCCTGAGGCCAAAGAGCTCTGGTTGAGAATTCTAAATGCCCCTCCCTAAATTGCAAACCCCAGGATACTATAGGATATTGAAAGTGAATAATCGCACTATAACAGTGTAGTATGAAAAGGCCCCAAAATTGTGTTCGCATGTCAATTAGGGCACAGCAAAAAAAATCCTAGTTGGCCCCCAGCTGGTGACCAGAGAAAACCCAAACTACATTAAGGAGGGAGGGAGGGACTGCTCATAAGGAGAGAGGCAACAGAAGGAGAGCAGTAGTATCAGGGGCATTTGAACTAATAGATAAAGTATAGCATACACTTTAGACAGCCAGTGTGGTATAGTGGTCTGAGTGCCAGATTGTGACTCTGGAGACCAAGGCTACAGTACCCACTCAGTCATGGAAACCCACTAGGTGACCTTGGGAAAGGCACATTCCCTCAACTCCAGAGGAAGCCAATGGCAACCTCCTCTGAACAAATCTTTCCAAGAAAACCTTGAGATAGGTTCATCTTAAGGTTACCATTAGTTGGAAAGGTCTTGAAGACACACAGCAACCACAAGCTTATATTTTGAGCAAGTATGCAAGAAATCATAAAGCTCCCTGAAGATGCATGCATTCATCTGAATAAATGTTTGTTATCCAGAAATATAGCACATTATATTCAAGCTGTGATGGCTTTGTCCTTCTCCTCCCTTCGTTGCCAGAGACTGTGGGACTTGAGGCAAATTAACACAACTACCTTAAACAGAAAATAAACATTTTGTCATCTGCCAGTTTTCACTGCTGGCTTGCAAATGGCATTTCCCATGGCTAGATACCAGCTTTTTTCTGCAATAAACTGGTTGTTTGAACTGGCACTAGTCTCTCCTTTGTAGATTTGTATAATTAATTAATGCCATCTAGGGACTAAACATCAGTAGGAATAAGTTCATTGATTAAAACAAATTCCACTGTTGCTAAAGTCTAATTCTAGTGCTTTTTTGACCATATGCTCATTTGCTCCAGCTTTGCCTTCTCACACAACCACGTTGCACATTCTAGTCATGCTGAGACTCTGAGGAATCAGGGAAGCTGGAGTCAGCCTGGCATACGCAATCATTCTTCAAGTGCTACAGTATGTGACATGAGGGATCGTTCCAGCATCTTGGCTTTGCCTTCAAGACTTTGTTTAACAGGTGCAACAGATGAACTTCTCACACAGCCTACTTGCATGTATGAGACCAAGCTGTCGCCAGTCCTGGATGCCAAGCTCTTTAGCTTCCCCTGCGTAGCTGGGCCATTGGAAATTCACATGCAGAAATGCAGTTGCAGAATAAGGGATGTGATTCAATGGAGATACCACATGCAGTTCTACTCAGCCGATCCCATCATCCTGTGTTTATGTCTGACATGTACAAAAATGCAGGCAAAACAAAGATTTAAAAAGTAATGCTAAATTATTTCCGTTACTAGTGGAAAAATTACACATCTGATCTCAGCCCTTCGTATTGTATTCACTTGTGCAACTCATTCTCAGAGGTGGATCTCTGTGTAACAGCACCATCCGTGAAGAATGAGCAAAAGTGTCAGAAAGAACCACAAGCATATCAAAGGACAAAACTCTATAGAGACAGAGAAAACCTAACTGCATTGAGGAGACAGTTCACTGAAGACAGAGTATGCTCCCTAGGCACAGAATAGTGGTAGAGTTTATGCATGCATGGGAAACAGGAACTGGTGAATGGAATGGAATATTCTGGAAGATACTATGATTGGCTGTTACCATGATTAGGAAGCATTTCACACTGCAAAACTTTGTTGAAGGTCTCACTTCTCTGATACCAGATAATACTGTGGGGGTTTAAAAAAAAAACAGAATTCTGAAAGAAATATCCGTGTTAGCCCATTTCAGTATGGAAATAAAAGAAGTGAGAGGGGGAAATGAGTCTTGTGGTGCCTGTGAGACTAACTGATTTATTTATTTTAGCATGAGGTTCTGTGGTTTAAAATCCAGTTGGTAACAGGCCATTTCTGCACTACACTGTTATTCCACTATTATTCCACTTTCAACATCCTATGGAATCCTGGGTTTTGTAGTTTAGCCAAAGAACTCTTTGGCCTTCATAAACAGCAAACTCTAGAATTCCATAGGATGTTGAAAGTGGAATAATAGCACTATAACAGTATAGTATGGAAATGGCCTACAGACACTGAGGATTCAGGACAAATTCTACCCCCCCCCCTTTTTCCCAGCTTATCAAAGACAGACATGTTAAAAATGGTGACTCTTAAGACAAGATGAATTTTTGTACATGAACAGCAAGAAGCCTTTGATGATGTAGGAGCCAATAAAAAAACGGCGTCCATCTAGTTGAAGTTACTGTTCCATGTTCCAAGTACCTGGTGGCAAAGAATACCTTCCCTATCCCAGAGAAGGGGAAACAGGTTATTACATAGGAATTTTTGTACCTCCAAGATTCATGAAAACATCCCCACAACCTGGTTTTCTACATTTTTTCCAGGCATTTCTTTTGAAACTTCTGAACAGTTACAGCTGGATGAAAAATGTCAAAACTCTGCTTCTGGAGTAGCAGTTTAACTTTATTTACAATCCCTCAGACAGACACCTGAGGCACTTTCACATTATACATTAATAGTTCCATGATTCTACTTTAAGTGCTATGGAAGGGATCCTGGGAGCTGGAGTTTAGTGAGGGACATTTAGGGTCTTACTGCCCTACACTGTCATAGTGCCATTATTCTACTTTCAATATCCTGTGGAATTTTGAGGTTTGCAGCTTAGGGAGGAGCATTTAGAATTCTCAGCCAGAGAGCTCTTTGGCCTCAGTAAACTACAAATCCCAGAGTTCCACAGCATGTTGAAAGTAAATAATAGCACTATAAATGTGTAGTGCAGAAGGCCCCTTAGACATCTTAGCCAGAGGGCTCTAGAGGCTCAGCAAACTGCAGACCCCAGGATTTTGCAGGATGCTGCCAGGGCAGTTAAAGTGGAATTACAATATTATAGTGTGAAAGGGCCCTAGGCTTAGGTGAAACCAGAAGTCCTAACTACAAGTGATTTCTAGTTGAAATATTCCACTTTTAAAGCTTGCCACAGGGATGAAAACTAGTCTCTGCAGCTCCTACAATTACCCACCTCGACATACAGTTGTAGTTAATCTATGTGCCATCCAGTTTCAAAGTAGTTTTGAAGCTGGAATGACTCATAACAAAGCAGTTATATTCACATGGCCAAAAAACATATTACCAAGTAACAAAATTCTACAGAATTTTTGAACTTGCTGTCCATCCATTAACAAGTGAAAGCTTTTCTGTTTCAATAAACTTAGAAATTGATTGCCAGGCTTTTAACAGAATGCTATATTGCTAATTTTTCATATTTTTCTGTTGATTTGTTTTAAATGGGCATGATTCTATGAGTAATTTCATTGAAATTTAATTATATTTTTACTTATGACTTTGTCTTTTTAACTGTACTTAAATTTTTTATAAGCCTCCTTGAGTCTCACTATTCAGAAAAACACTGGATATTAATGAATAAATAATGGTGATGATGATGATGTTCCATTTGGAATGGATCGAATTTATGCCTTGTCTTTTTGTTCTGCACATGGTAATCAAGGTGGTCAACAGTAGTAAAATTAAAATAAACATCTGTTTATTGAATGTACTTTGTAGCTCTTAAGATCCACTGGTGAACACTGTAAATTGTTTTCAGCATTTACACTTCAGCAATCTAGCCAGTGCTGTAGTGATTTCAGCATTGAACTATGACCCTGGAGACCAGGATCTGATTTCCTGCTTAATCATGGAAATTCATTGGGCGACCCTGGATTCATTACAGACGCAGCCACAGAAAACCCCGTGATAGGTCGCTTTAGGGTCACCATAAGCTGGAAATGACTTGAAGGCACATGACAACAACAACATATAAATATCCTTTATCAATAAACAACACTTTTACTAGAGTTGCCTTTACATTTACTTGTAAAATGTCAACATTTCCTAATATTTCCCACGGCACTCCAGAAATCTCATGAATTGCTAGTAAAGGATTCTGACATTTCCTATAATGTACATAGATGCAGTGATGAAAACAAGAGTTTTATACAATGAGTCTCAGAAAGAAAATGTAAGAAATTCAAAATGAGATCTAATCAGGGATAGTTTGTCCCAGCCTTCAGGAAAGCAAAGATTAAAACTAAATCCCACTAATTTAAGTGGAGCTAAGGTAAGCCCAACTCATGCCAAGTACTGTTCAAAAGCGGAGGGTACTTTGACTTTTACTGGTTCAGCATAGCCTAAATGTTGTTAAAAGTCGATAATATTGTTTTACTAAGTGTTTTGTCTGTGTGTCTATGTACGCCCTATTGGGCATTCATTCCACCAGATTTTCTTGATTCTTTTCCTAAATTATCCATTAAACAAAACAATGCCTTGCTATTTAGGCTGAGGGACATTCCTGAAAAGCTCCTTCTTAGCTTTAGTTCCTACATGGGTGATGAAAATGAACAGCTGGAAAAGTTAAATCACCCAAGAGACACATGGGAAATTCCATTCACTAGTATAATTTGTTTACATAGTAATAGTTAGACGATGACTGACATTTTCGCTTTCCTTTATCTCCAAAATTCATTTCAGTCCTTCATTTCCTACCTTAATTTCTGAAGAATCATTGAAAATAAAGCAAGACTTTGAGGTAAACAAGAAAACTGAAGTTGACTGTAAAGAAAGATTTCAAAAGCAATTATTTCGATGTGTATGGAAAGAATAGAATGGCTTAGCAAAAACTTCAGACTTCAGACTTTTCTTAAAAAGAAAAGGATTCATAGAGACAGATGGATGAAGAGACTAGTCCTGTACTAGCCTAAAACCTCAGAACAAGTGATATTACCCTCTAGTGACTAAGCTGCATAATAATAATTTCTCCATAGATATTTCCCCTTTTCCCTTGTTAAAGTAAACAATAGGTATAAAAACCCACAAACATTTTAACCCAGCACAGGAGTAAGCTAAGTGTGGCTTGCAGGCTGCATAGGTACCCTAGGGCTGTTTTTTTGTGAGCACCAGGCCCCCGGGGTCAAAAATATGGACCTCGAATGACCCCAATTGCAAAGGGTGCAGAGGGCATATTTGAAGGCCCCTGGCCCTGTGGGGTCAAAATCAATTTTTGCTATTTTTGTAAAAAAATTGCCTCAAAATGCTACACAATATCCACTAGGGAGTTTGGAATGAATTTCCATCCCATTATGTGGGTCCCTGGACCAATTTAGGCCAAAGACAGGCCTTTTTTTAAACACAGAACATGGTGAAAATGCCCTCATACTTTCAGAAGCATTTTGGGAAAATGTAATTGTCTGTCTGTCTGTCTGTCTGTCTGTCTGTCTGTCTATCTATCTATCTATCTATCTATCTATCTATCTATCTATTTGAGGGAGCAAGTCTGGCCCTCAAAGGCCTTTAAGGACTGTAATATGAAACCTTCATCAGCTTCCAGATTACTTGAGAGGATGGATGATGATCTACTTATGACTGTCACTGTTGTTTTTTTCAGTAGCCTCTGGCTACTTTCTTTATTAGGTATCTACACCTTTTTCTTCTGAAACAAACTGTGGTATAGTCACCTGAGTACTAGGTTAGGTCTGTGGGAGCCCAGGGTTCAAAGCCCTACTTGGCCGTAGAAACCCATTGGGTGACATTGAATAGGTCATACTCAACCTCAGAAGAAGGCACTGGCAACCTCCTTGAACAAATCTTCTCAAGAAGCACCCATGATAAGTTCATCTTAAAGTCACCATAGACCATAAATTAATTGAAGGCATACCACAACAGCAATCTTCTTCTATAGGTAGTTATTTCTGGTAATAGCAATTTGTGTCATCACCCCCACTCCAAACCAAACATGAGCTAAGTATTTCATTAGAGGCCATCCTGCCTTCTTGGATTCAGTTAAACTGTGATAAGCTTGAGATTTTTGGTGGTGAAGTCCAAATTTTCTCTCCACTGTTGTTTTTGACATTGTTTATGGTGCAACAGTGCCCCCTTGTAAGCACTCCTCATGAGACCCTGCAGATGACATCCCTGCAGCTCTTCCAGCTATACTAATATAACTCCCCCCCCCACTGACCCCAACTGCTCTTTGATAAGACAGAAATGTGTTGGACAAGTTGTGCTGCTTATGAGATGGATTGGGGGCAGGATTTTTGTTACTGCAAGGTTAGGGCAAAATTCCAACCTCTGCAACAACTAAAAAAGTAGTGTTTAGTCCAATTTTCATCCTTGTAATTTACCAAAAGGATACCAGCTTTTTCCAAGACAATCTGATGTAAGACCAGAAAAACTGGCCATCTCAATCAAATATTTCATAAGAACATGTTCAGTTACAGGGTTGCACCACATTATCATTATCAGAGCAATAGTTTCTTTGGCAGACCAAAAGTTTCTTTGGCAGACTGAACTATGGCAGACCAAAACATGTATCTATAAATCTATCTATCACATGCCCACACACTGGTCAGAAACTCTGTTTGCTTCAGTAAGAGTTCTGGCATCATGCTGTTAAAGTAGTGCACAATACACAACTGCTTGCACTAACTATTTCAAGACTGCATGTCTCTATTTATTTATTTATTTATTTATATATATCTCTATCTATCTATCTATCTATCTATCTATCTATCTATCTATCTATCTATCTATCTATCTATCTAAAATTTGCTGCCTTGCTCACAACATTGGGGCCAAGACAATTCACTGGTTAATGGGAACAATTCCTTTGCAATGGAAAGGTTTGGTTGATTGTTTGGACTGTAACGCCCAGGAATGAAATTGGTGTTAGCAAATATGTTAAAAACAGAGGTGGGAAATATTTGGATTTTTCTCTCAAAGCAGAACTTGAGAATCATTATTTGATTGGAAAAAAATTGCTCCGCATTGTTTAAAACAGTGGTTCCAAAACTGCATATGAAATCTGGGGAAAGTCTGTAAATTTCTTTTTAAATCAGGTAAGTGGTTTCTTATTGGTAAGACTTTGTGTTGCTGTTGTTTTTAATTATTATTTGAATGATTTGTCATCAATACCTGTGGTTGATCCTTACTGTATCTTGGTTAATAACATTACCAGGTCCCGCATCATGCAACCTTATCTGGGATGTCCCATGTTATATCAATGTGGTTTGCCTCCTGTGACATCATCAAGAGCTGTTCTTAGGTCTCATATTGAAATCTGAGATCCTGGAATGCTCCTGGTTTGGCAACCCCAGTCATCACAGGAAGATCAGATTATCTCCAGGAGCAGGAACAACCTAGACATCCAGGTTCAGAGCTTAATCCAGAAGAAGAAACTGTGAAACCAGTTTTCATGACTAAAGTAATCCTACCCAGAACTGTTGTCATCATAAAATTGTATTGAAGCTTTTGAAAACAGGTCTTTTCCTTTTGTAAAGACAGCCTTTATCCGTTACTATAACCGTGATGTTTGGGATCTAAGCAACAGGTTTCAGCAACACTTTCAAGAGATTGAAAGTTTCATAAAGATAACGTATCATCTCCACAAGCTGCCACCATTTTGTTCAGTGACAGTGGTTTCAATTTTTAGCTAATATATCACAGTCTTTTCATGCAAAAGTATTGCTCTACAATACCTAAAAAATCTAATTCATAAAATCAGTATAAAACAATCAAGTGAGGAGAAAGTATAAGCAGTTAAAAATGAAATGTAGAAACATGCACCATATAAAAAAAAATCTGCCAGAATAAAATAGTCTTTGACAATCCATGAAAAACAGTGACAGCATGGGCACGGATTTCTCTCATAAGAACTTTATTTCATGTTGGCAGAAAATGCCTATTATTTATGAGTCTTGATTGAAGAAGGGCCATATTTAGGACAGAGGGAAGAATGTTAGCAAGTTCTTCCAGAGATATACTGTATATTAATTGGTCATCCATGGAAACATGATTCCTGTAACATTTCTGAGGACCTTATTTATTTACTTATTTTTTAGTTTTCCCTCTAGTTTCACCTGAAATATTTTGGGAACACTTTTGGTTCTAAATGAAAGCTACTGAAACCAGCATTTCCCAGTGGCTGTAATGCATATAGTCAGTTTTGTAGTTTAGTTTGCAGAAAGGACTTTTCAATACCAACAACAACAACAACAACAATGCTTGAGGCATCTAATTTGAGGAATACTTTGGCTTCTATCATGGGAGATGAGAAGCTCCTCTAGTATATAACACATACATGTATTTCCCTTATATTTTAAATACCTAAATGAATAGCTTGTTTCCATTTTTCTTCATGATGATGAGGTTCCCTGGACTGTAAAAGGGGACTGGCTTGTCAACTTTTTAAATCATGTTCTATTATAGTTCTATTCCCATTTCTTGAACAAGGAATTCTGCTTGCATTTGTTTTAGGGCAGGATTTTTTAACAAGAGAGACATATTCCAAATGTGACAACATTAACAACAGCAGCAATTAACATTCCACAAGGCTTTCTTGGAACAAGTTGAGCGCCCTCAAATTTTCCTTCAATTTATGCCATTTTTCCTAACCATCTCACTCCAGCTCAGTTGCAAAGCCAAAAGAATAATCCAATATATGACCACTATGACACACCCCTATGCTACTTCTCTGGGTATCTTGTTTGTCTAGGTTACATCCTGAACTATATAAAACAGCCACTGTTTAGTTTGGGATGGGAGGATCTGAAATTCTCCATGGATCTCCTCTGATATATCTATGACACCTGCTCCTGAATCTATTTTGAAATTAACAGTTGTCCTACAATTTGTTGGGTTTATCCTCCCCGAGTGTTCAGTGGCATGATTCCCTGAGTTGTAAACAATGGAATCTAAGAGAAACTGGTCTTCCCCTTCTGGAATCCACTTCTATATGATCAGTATAGAACATAAGGATTAAAGTGCTACATTTTAACACTTGGTGCACTGTACTCTTCTTCATGGCAAAGATCTCTGATACTTTTGTTTTTCCTTTGCGTATAGAATGAACATGGAACCTACAGAATGAAAAAAAGATAAGTCTCTTTATGGCTGGGCTGCTTTTTTATGAGCATTCTTCTCTCTCTCTCTTTTTTTTTTCCCGTGACCTGATAACAGATTAATGCTTTTCAAGATATTTGCCTTGCTGTTACTGGTTCTAGTAGCACCGTGCATATATTGAATTATAATAGCCATTTCATTACTTTGCTAAATTATTTTGCTGCCTATCCTGCTACAAAAGTTAAACCAATGCCAGAGGTCAACAGGCCGAGTATTCTTCCTCCCTTATTGTTGGATCACCACACCTCCGCCTGTTGCAGGAGAATGCATACTATGTTTTGCGATTCTGCTTTTACTGCATAATTGTTCCTTGTTTTCTGGTACTTTTACTGAATATAAGTGTTCCTTGCTTTCTGGTAATAACCCTGGATCAGACTGAATGAGACAAGCAAAATCACCCTCAGATAGTTCTATTTCAGTGTAATGCCTTATCATGTCTTTCTGATTATCTAAATTTTGGGGTGTTCCTCTAGCTCAGTGGTTCTCAACCTGTGAGTCCCCAGATGTTTTTGGACTTCAGCTCCCAGAAGCCCCAGCCACTATGGCCAATGCTCAGGGCTTCTGGGAGCTGAAGTCCAAAAACATCTGGGGACCCACAAGTTGAGAACCACTGCTCTAGCTGATTTTTTTTTTTTTTTTTTTTTGGTAGTTGTATTTTTTTGTAGCAGTATGAAATAAGGCCCATTTGGGAAGTCTGGCAAAAATAACACTAGATTTACCAATAGGTACTGTAAAATATGATCGCACATCTTTTACAAACAATCACAAACATTGATAAGCACGGATGTCTTTTTGTAGGGGTTGGGGATTAGGTCTATTTCAATTTATTATATGCTTTTATTTAAAAACCTGAGAGATCCTTTTCTTCTACAAGACAAGAAAATAAGACATCACAATGAAAAGAAAAAAGAAAAGAAAGAAAAGGGATTTTGTGAGCTCATTGCCATATTCCCTGAGGAGATCTTAGCTTCAACTGGAAAGTTTCACAAGCTGCCCATGAAGATCAGAGAGCTGGGCCTCACTCAGGCTGCGGCTTTGGTGAGTCAATCTGCTCACACTTCATCAGAGTAGCCTTGGGATTCTGATAAAATGATAATGATGTTGTGGGCAAGCAAGAAATGCACATAAATAAGCTACCTAAGTCCATTTTCAGGACAGTGTTCCCCACTCCTTTCCATCTGTTCCAGTCATTGAACACCAGCCCTGTCTTCTCAATGAAAGAGATGGGATTAATTCTGAAAGTGATTTTTATATATGTGGTATATTTTCAGATATATGGAATACAATAAGCTGTTGTACACATCCCTGTCTTCCCATGACAGTTTCTCTGTGCTGAGATTGATATCTGAAAGCATAACATTTTGAGGAATAAATTTTGAAAATATGAAAAAGTAGAGTACAAGGGAATGACACACATTTGTTCACACACCTGGTGGTAATCAGCTGTCACAGTCATATGGCGCTGATGCGAATGAAAAGATGTAGGTATGATGTAAGTGTTCAACTGCACTAGCTGTGAGTTTCACTGGCAATTACCCAGGGTTAATAACGAGAAGAGTTCAAAGTTCTCCATCAACTAGCAAAGCACAACATCCTAACCACATAATTCTAGATATATCTTTTTTTGGATGGGGCACAACGGGTATCTTCTAGCCATTTACACTCTCTCCACTGTGCCTCAGCTTCAACTCCCATGTAGGGATGATCATATCATGTTATCATAGAGGGCTATTGTAAGGAGAATTGAATTCAATGGAACTTACTCATAAGTGCAGTAGGCCCTTCACTTTCGTGGGGGATGGGGAACCAGAAGCCCCGCGAAAGTGAAAAAACTGAATAACCGCGGACTCCCACCTGTTCAGGTGAGACTGAGGAGAAAGCCAAGCAGGGAAGCTCTTCCCTTGCTTACTCTCTCCTGTGTGTCCCCATGTGATCAGTGCAGGTAGTGGGGGCGAGAAAGCCAAGCGGAGAAGCTTTTCCCCCTCCCATTCTCTCCTGCAGCTCCTGGCAGCAGCAAGAGTGCAGGGAACAGGCAATTGCCCACCCCGCACCTTCTGCCACCCTCCCAGAGCATGCCTGCATGGGTGGTGACAGAAGGAGGGTGAAGAACAGGCAATCGCCCACTCTGCACCTTCCATCTGCTTGCCCAGGGCGCCCACATGGAGTGGCAGCAGAAGGAGCATGAGGAATGGGCAATTGCCCACCCTACACCTTCTGCTGTCAGCCCAGGGCAATCACCCTCCCTGCACCCTCCTGCCACCCATACAGGCCAGGAAATGGGAGGGGGAGAATGGGAGGAAAGTGAGCACCTCGCAAATAATCAAATTCGCGAAAGTGAAACCTGCGAATATGGAGGGAGAACTGTAATTAAGACCAAGGCCTGATTGTCTTATTATTTCACCCACATTCCAAAAGTTCAGTACAGACAGTAGTACTCTATAAACAAAACTGTAAAATGAGTGGAATGACATGTCTGTTACTTATAAGTATGGCCCTATTGAGGAATCTATAATGTTAAAAAGAACACTTATAGACACTTTTTTATAAATTCCATTGTCAGAAAGTATGTGCTTCAGAGATACTCTGTGACTCCTTCTTGGCTGATACATTTCAATGGATGCTTACTGATCATGTGATGGGATATGCGGGCAGGGGGGAATGAATAAATAAATAAATAAATAAATATGCAAATAGTCCTTTCTTGCTACTTCATACAAGAGTGGCATTTTCTGTAAAAACTCTTGCAATGAATTATATTGGAAAATGGTAGAGACCTGGGTTCGATTACCTGCTTGGCCATGGAAACCCACTGGGTGACCTTGGACATATCACACACTCTCAGTCCCAGAAAAATCTGCCCTATATTTGTCTTAGGTTCACCATAAGTTGGAAATGACTTGAAGGAACACAACAAGAACAACAACAAAGTTCTGCTCAGTGAGATTATCATCATTTTTTTATAAACTTGGCATCAAGTTTAGTTGGTGAAGAAAGGCATGAAAGGGTATATGATGGGGTATTTCCCAAAGAACAGCAATTTGAGATCCCGTCATAAAACGTGACCTAGGATACACAGGCAAACCAGTCAAACATTCATTTATCCTTTTCTGGCTGTCTGTCTTTCTCTTTCACCTTATGTGTTTATATAGAGATGAGGCACACATTTTAGAAAGTGACACAAGACACTATTTTCTCTTTCTAAAGCCGAAGGCTTCAGCTGGCCCCCAGATTTACATATGTTAGCTTTGGAGGTAGGCCCACTTTGCAAAATTGATCCATGGAGAGTTACTTCTGCTCAGGCTCTGGTCAAATCAAAGGCATATCCCAATTATGCATGCCACAAACCTACTGAAATCAAAGTTCTTCTGTCCATTACAAAGAGATCTATGCATACTTTCCCTATGTTATGTTCAACATAACAGTGGAATAAACAAAACATCAAGAATGTGGAATAATATACTGTATAGTATGACTCAATTAAAGGGAAAAAAAGAGCTCCAAACAAGCAGGACTTGGAAATATTACTTTTTTTAAGACTACATTTCCCAGAATCCTACAACAATTACAGCCAGAAGCCATGCTGCTTAGGAGATTTTTGGGAGTTCCACTTAAAAAAAAAATCTTTCCTAGCTCTACAACTGAATGCCACATGCAAGAGATTCATTACTTTCCTCAAACGTCCCAAGTGTTCCTGCTGCACTTTGTATATTTACTCTCTGCAGGACTGAGCAAAATTTAGCTCTGGTGTATCCCTAGCATGCAAGCCAAGGTTTCAAATTACTGATGAGGTCTTCTTCTTTAAATGTGGTATTAAGAGTACCTTGGAGTTCTGAGCAATATCATCCATCCCTTTTTAGATCTGTCTGTTCATCACAATATTGTGCCAGAGTTTGTTAGGTAAACATGATTGACAGATACCCATCTTTATCCTTTTCACTGCTGGAGGTCAGCACTGGGGAAAGGTAATGCTTTTTTAATTAGCTGTCAAGAGGATTGAATTTCCTTTGTGCAAATTGCATGCGGCTTCCCTGGGAGGCTCTGTCTCAAGAAACCAACAACCATGTTCACACATGATACTAAAAAGACCCTCTTCTCCTGTACTCTCTGCCACTTATGAAAGTTATTAGCATGGATTCAAATGCAGAAGATAAATAAAGGCAATTTTAGTTTGCCTCTTCAGTTGAATTGCAGTGTCATCCTATATCTGTACACAGTAGACATAAGCCAAACTATGTTTGATGGGTGTCATTCCCAGGTAAGCATACACCAGATTCCAGCCTTAAGCACAAGCAGATTTAAGACCATGTGTGAAAACACCCTGTGTGTTTGTATTCACTTCTTGGCATTATGTGTGGAAAACAAAAACAAAAACAGACAGAACAGAACAACTAAAAGTTGTACCAGCCATTTATTTTCTCTTATAGCGAAAATAAAACTTACTCTGATTTTTAGAGATAAGACAGTACTCAAAGAATAGGAGGGTTTCCAAAGCCAGAAGAAACCAATCCTGAATTCATATTTAACTGCCCAATAATAGAAAAAAGAAATGTAATTTTAAGATATAAAAGCTGCTTGTAGTTGTGGTTTCTGCTTGTTAAAATCCAAAGTTAACAAACAACAAGGCCGGCTAACTTGCCAGGAAACACCAACTGTTACCGCAGTTTCTAGCCAGACTTGGGGGGCACCAGATATCATTTTGATATCTATAATTTGGCCTTCCTTACCCATTCCTTCCCACGTGCTTGCGAGGCCCCCGGACAAGCACGCAAACAGGCTCAGTCACTAATTGCCGGAATATTCCAAACAAATACAGGCAGGCCAGAAATAGCCAAACTGCCGCTTCAAGAGACCTCTCGGCAAGTACCCTCATTATGCACGCTACTTACAAAGAACTCCCTGCCCCGAGCAGGCAGCTTGACGAGCGGAATACTCAAGCGTCAAGCACCCCGCGTTTGCATACTGGCTACCCTATTGACAATTCGGACTTAACTCAATTATGCTACATTCTGACCTTTCGGAGGCTTTGTCTCCAGCCCAAAACTCATTGTTTTCCCGAAGAACGGACTACCCTGTGGCTGCAATTTCCCCTATAAATACCCCTGACTTTGAGCACTTCTTTGGATTGCTTGAATTGCTGGACTGCCTTGCTGCCGCTTTGCTTGGCGAGCCTTCCCCTCAGTCCCACGTACTGAGAACCTCCATATCCACGAACTCTTATCTTCAGACTACCCGGGCTTCAGGACAGGTGCAGTATTTCCCATACCAAAAGCCTCCTCTTAAAATCCCTCTATCCCACTCCAACCTTTATTTCTATCGTTATCTGTGTGAGTGTGCTGCATACACTTGTTTGACTGTATTTTAATAAAACACCAATTATTATTTCACATCTGTTTGCTCCTTGACTCGGCCTGACTCCGTAGACGCTGGGTAAAAGATCTCGCTCCATTGCCCTGCTAGCTCGTGCTCTTTGACTAATTTCCCCAACTTATAATTTGAAGAGCATTTCTGGGGGTCACGGGACCCCAGAAATCAGGGTAACACAACACACACACACACATCTGACAGCAGTCTTTCTTAGCATATGATTGTTTTGAGACAATATAGTGAATCTATATTCAACATCAAACCTTCAGAAATATTATCGTAGGGAACTTCCATTAGACCAAAAACAAGTCATTCACTTCAGATTTCCCAAATGTGACTGAGGCCCTTACCGCAAGAGGCTGGTGAGTCGGTTCATGCCGTTTCTTACCAGATTTTCTGGGCTCAAAACCAGGTGGACTTTCCCTCATTTCCTTCTGCACATCAGAGGAAGGCAAAGCCAAGCCCCTCTAAACAGATCTTGCCAAGAAAACCTTGCAATGGGTTTGCCTTAGAATTGCCACAAGTCAGAAATTACTTGAAGGTAAATAATAACAAGATATGATGCAACAGTTAGAATGTTGGACTAGACTTACAGACATTCATTCTCTGAGCATTGGTCTATTTAACATAACATAAATAGCCATTTCTTTAATTTTTTTTCCAATTTTGACAGGGATGGCCATCTTCTGAATTTTTAACTTCCTGTGGGAAGAAACTCCACATCTTAGGAGTAGCTACTGAAAAGAATTATCCTAACCAAACAAACCTAAAAAAGGGATGGCGTTGAGATAAAACATTCCCTGAAGATCTCAAAAATCACATGGGGAGTAATGGTCTTCTGGGTAGCAGACCCAAATGGTGTAAGACTTTATACATCATACCCAGCATCTTAAATTGTGCCTGAAATTAGGGATGGGATGAATCCAGAATCTTCTGAATCTGGATCTGAATGCTTGGAAGGTTCTGAGAATCCATGAATCTCATGAATCTCAAATCTTTTGAATCCTTTTTTAAAAAAGGATGTAAAAAGGAAAGGGAAAGAGGGATAATCTTGGGCAAGACACACTCTCTCAGCCTTAGAAAAAGCCTAGGTAAAGGCAAACCTCCTTCTGAAGAAATCTGGCCAGGACAATTGTCATAGTTTTGCCTCAGGATCTCCTCAGATTGAAAATGACATGAAGGCCCTTTCTACATGGGCAGGAAAATGTGGATTAATGCCACATTTTCCTGCCTGTGTAAACAGGGTCACATACTACAGTACAGAGATAATTCAGGTCAAAACTGGATTTTCTTTGCGTAGCTCCTTATGGCATCCTGGGGTTTGCAATTTGATGATGCACCAGCACACTTTGGCAGAGAAGGCTGTGACACCTTGTAAAACTACAAACCTCAGAATTGTGTCTGAAAGAACTTTGCAAGGGAGCTCTGCAAAGGAATGTTTCAGCTGTCCTTGAAATCTCAAGAAGACTGTACCTTCTAGCCAGTCAGGCCTTTGGGGGGCCTCAGAGCACCAATTTTTGAAAACAATTTTTCCTTTCTGCTACATGTGGTTTGTCATGTGTCGCATGAGAAACCATGAGACACATTTCACTTCTTATCCTATTTTAGCTATAGGTTTACAACCAGGCACTGGTCTTGTGGAAGGAGGTACATTGTCCTACATGTGACAATCACTGGATGCGATTGTGTGACCTTGCCCTTTGCCCCATTACTTCTGATAGGTGTCAGACCCACTGACCCCAGGATTTCTACATGCCATTGATTTTCAGCACAGAAAATAGTGCTGAACCTAAATATTAAATGTTCAATTTAAATATATTAGAATACAATCCTAGATGTAATTTCTGAAATTGTTAGCAAAGGCCATTAGTACTCCAAGGGAAAACCTCACCTACTTACTGTTTCCCCTTATATGTCTCATCTAAGGTTTTCAAGCATTCTGGTCTCCCAGGTTTTCAGGTGTCCCAGTCTCCAATAAACTATTTGGTAGGTGGATTTGAAAGATTCAGTTTGCTTATTTTAGCACAGGGATTCGGATTCGCGAATCTCGAATCCTTCCCAAGCATTCAAGAATTTGTGGATTCAGTTGGCCCATCCCTACTGAAAATAGACTGAATAGCTGGTGAAGCTGTTATAATAGTGAACCCATGCTGCTAAACAATGTGGCTGCAGCATTTTAGACCCACTGAAGTTTAGATCCACTCTCATAATAACTCAAACAGGATGTAACCATGGCATATGTCACCATGGCCAGATTAGACATCTCCTGTAGCAGGTATTGCACTCTAGTTTTGGGCCCTTTCCCCAGCTCTCCTATTTTTGGTGCTGGGGTGCAGTGTTCACGTGAGCAGCCTCCGGAGAGAGGCTCTTGCTTCCCTGCTTCTTCAGCTCCACACAAGCTTCCTGCTCGCATGAGAGCCCCACCACTTCCTTTCGCAGTGCAGCCTGGGACCTGCCCAGGCTGCACTGAGACAGGAAGCATGACCAGTCCAGCTACTAAGGCTCTGCATGCAAGGTAAGTGTGCATACGACCCTGGAGCGATGTGCGACTACGCAGCATTTTTGGCTTCAAGCCAAAAATGAAAAAATGTGTGAGCAGTCCCTGCCAGGCCCTTGAACATCACGCAAATGTGAGTGCGTCGTGTGGACTGCTCCTCACATGTGCGTGACACTCAAGGGGCCCTTTCACATCAAAAATGCCATGCAAAAAAGGCCTTAATTGGGTAAATGCATTCCTGGCTACTGCTGAAATCTGGGCATCCAGATTTATGGCTGATCCAGGAGTACTACCAATATGCAAACCTGAAATATAAGGGAGAGCATAACTCCATTCAGAGCAAGCTGAAACCCTATTCCTTGATCTAGTTTTGAACTGACCTCAACAATACCTCTATATTTTATGGATTAAACCAGTGCTTCTGAAACTATTTGATGTGCAGGACTGGCAGTTCTTCCCCCAGTGTGCCAAGGTCCAGTGCCATATTTGTGCCTATTGGCTACATTTGCTTCTTTATTTCCTAGAAACTCTCCAGGAACCTGCAGCAGATGGTTCAGGCACTGGTACCAATCCACAGACTACCACTTTGAGTAACACTGGATTAAACTCCCATTTGTTCATCTTCACTCAGTCTAAGTTTAGCTCTAAATCTACTTCCATGGAATTAAATGGAAAGGAGGCAGAAGATGTCCTTGGCATAGAGATGGCAGTAAAGCCCAAAACTGTAGATGAACTCTTCCACTGATTTTATGTATCTGTTCAATAGCAGTCAGGACAAACTTGAACTGGGGACTTCACAGGGCAGTGGAAGTAGAGAAGTCACCCAGCACCATATTCTGAGCTTGCATCTCCAAGAAGGACTGGGACCACTGTAAAAGAGTGCCTCCAGGTCACATTCCAGAGAGGAGGCCCAGAAGTATACTATTGTTGATAGCTCTGTGAAGTCCAGTAGAACTAGTGGATATTTCATCACTGAATGGACATTTCATCACTGAAAAAATATCAGATCTGTTTGGGGCTTTTTGATGTGTTTAAATTTGTTTGGAGAATGACCTCATAGCATCTTGAAATATGTCTCTTTCCTATGAGGGTTCTCACCTTCAGACTGCTTCTTTCTATTTCTCAAGCAGAACTGAAGCAACAGAACCAGTACACTCTCCACCTCTTATTATTTACTTAAAGGAGACAATGTAACACCTGAATAGGGCTTATGCCAGGATTTGGTAGCTGTGAAGGATTTGGGGGTATTTGTTCCTGTGCCCCCTCCCCAGCAGACTGCACCTTTGGGTTTTGGCACATGCCATCTGGCTGATTTTCAGTTATTTTTGGTGGTTTCGTAGGGGGCGCTTTCAGGGTGGAGGAAGTAGAAGAGTGCATTTGAGCCAGTTTGGGACAAAAAAAATTGCCTGAAAATTGGCATTCAGTACAGATAGACAGACAGACAGACAGACAGACAGAGACCTTGGAGGGCTCCAGGGTCCACATTTTGGGGTTCCAAGGGCCCCATGTTGTCCCCCTGACTTATGAGAAGTGGACATGGGTCCTGTGAGATGGGGGAAGAATGCCCATGAATGGCAAATTGGCAGTGATCCTGCACTTTTCTTGTTATAAATACCATAATGTTTATTTGAAATGTGTGGAAGTGAAACTCTGAGTAAACATTTCAATACATCTTGATTCAAACTTAATATGGTTCAGTTGTCCCACTCTTATAACACTTTTGCTTGGAAAAAGAAAGGAAGGAAGGAAGGAAGGAAGGAAGGAAGGAAGGAAGGAAGGAAGGAAGGAAGGAAGGAAGGAAGGAAAGAAAGAAAGAAAGAAAGAAAGAAAGAGAAAGAAAGAAAGAAAGAAAGAAAGAAAATGAGGAGGGAGGGAGGAAAAGAGAATTCTGTATAGCAAAAGTGTGAGTAAGTCCACCTATAGTCTTTTTGTTTTATACGATAAACAAAATCTTTGTTAGATTCTGTGATCACACCAGTGTGTAAGCCACAAGAAACAAATTCTTTCCTGTTTCCTCTGGGCCTCTCTTCAGCTATAGTTGCTCCTGCTACTGTGACTCCAGCATGCAAAGAGAGGTAGCCAGAGAAGAGAAAATATTATTGTCCCTTGCTTTCCAGCCCACTTAATTGGTCTGAGGAAAAGATTGGGGGGGGGGGAATTTCAAGTAAGATTTATAAACAAATAGTCCATTATACTTCTCATTAGTTGGAAGAATACCTGCATAAGTGGAAGCTGTCAGTTACAATAAGTGCCCCCTCTCTTTTTGCTTATATAATAATCCCAGCATTCAAAAGACTAATCACTACACACTGATCTACAAAGCATCTTATTTCCTCATCAAATTTCCTTACTCGGCTTAGCCATGCTTGTCAGCTTCCCAGCTCCCCTTTTCAATAACCGGTTTATTCTTAGCGTCCAGCCAAGAAACATTCCTAGGAGTAAACCATGGAAGAATGAAGACCTAATTTCTTTATCTCACTCCAGGAGAGATTTCTGCTCACGCTCATGGGAAAGGTCACACAGGTAATTTGGGCTGCTGGTTCATATTAGAGGAGAGAGGCATGTATAGCTCATTGAGGCTCTTTGTGTAACTAGTCAGATGGTCACCAAGGATGAAGGGAGAACATTTCTGAGCAGCAAAAGCAAGCTTTCTTTTCTATATGCCTTTTTTTTTTTTTTTTGGAGACTCAAACACTCAATGTCCCTCTCCCCAAACTGTTAAAAATGACAGCTGTTGAGGGAGTGATTCTGAAAATATTCCAGTGAATTATATTTGGCACAATCCAGGGAGCATTGCATCCAATTAAAACATATTAAAGTTAATGGCAGTTACACACACAGGGAGGGCTGCAATTTTATATATATATACCTGGGGGAATGCCCCAGTGAATTTGATGAGGCTAATTGTTGGCTATTGATATACACAAGATACAGTCCTGGAAGTTCATCTTCTCTTTGAGATCTCTGGTTCCTTTAGGCCTTTGTACTGGTTTCTCCTTTGTTGCTGCTTTTATTTTGATGTTATGTTTTCCTCTCTCATTGTTATCATTTGGTTGTGTGTGTGTGTGTGTGTGTGTGTGTGTGCACGCACGCGTTTAAGCTGTTTATACACCACTCAGAGAACGTGAGGTACTCAAAGTAGTGGCTGGCAAATAGGGACTGAACTTTATTCTCAAAATAAGCTCAGCACGTTGGATAGCTCCATTAAAGTTCAGATTAAATCCTGGAGCAGCTTCATCAGCACCTGATACTGGAGCCACCAACTGCAAAAGTAAGGATGTAAGCCCTCAGTTATTTTGTCCTTGCATGCAAGGACAAATAATTACCATAGTTTCCCCTCAGCTGCAGGAGAAAATGAATATTTTGCAATTTTCATCCCGTATTTGGATGTCTAGAAGTGTTCAGGGAAATGCACAGATGAGTTTTTTCCACAAAAAAAACTTTTTTTTTTTTTGGGTGCAGAAAGCATGCTTCCTGTGCAAAAAGCCATGTGATTCCCTGTGCAGAAAAATCCTCTAGAACATTTTGGTATGTTTAAGTACTGGAAGAAATCTTCATGTAAGTCTTTCTGCTCTACTATCGTTCCTGATGTGTTTCCTGACTGTTGGTAAACCATTTCTTTGAACTAAGAAATGAATGATAGAGAATATCCTTTCCATCCTTACACTATGGTTTATTGGATAGTTTTAAAATGCAAAAATACATGCTGTCATACCCGTGAGAATGTGAGACAACCACACTCCAACTCAGGTACAAAACTAGATCACATTTCAATCATAAACCAGGAAGGCAATGTTGGCATAACCACAACTACTCAGAACCCTGGATGGGCTCCATAATGCCTATACCTATGTATGTAATGATGGCCTACTCATGAGGTGGTGTATATTCTTCTTCTCAGGTGACAGATTGGGAAGGTTGAAGGTCATGTTTCCCAACACTGAAAGGACCTCGCTTCACCTACAGTGGCAGAGAGTGTCTCCCATGTCAACAGAGCAGTAGATTCACTCTGACTGTTTCATCTGAACTTTAAAGGAGCTATCCAAAGTGTTGAACTTATTCTGGGGGTTCAGCAATTTCAATATCTCCTTTAAAACCTAGGCTGCAAACTGAAAAGGATTTGTTGCCCCGCTGACCAAGGAAGCCACCAGCTGCTACTTTCTCCTACCACAGTTGTTGCTACTGACATACCCCTTTGAGAACTCCTCAAGATGAAGCATTAATGACAGAGAGTCATGTTAGAAGCCAGCATAGTTCTCCAGAGGGTCCTTGACACTCCATGTTTCCTTCCTCTGAGGACTATTTTTTAAATTTAATTTTTATTAAGAGAATAAAAATAAAAAAGTAGTACATCATTCTTAGTATAAGTATATCCAATTACTTTCAACATGCATGATTTTTAACACACTTATTCAGTGATTACGCACAGTTCAAAAAATTCAGCTATATTATACATGTTGAACAAAGCTTAATCCAATATATACGATATCTGAAATATAACTTCCTTTGCAATTACTCTGGTTTATCTTTTCACGCTTTATATTTACACTTTTTATATGAAATTTCTTTTACAGTATGAAATTTCTTATACCTTCCTCTGTGGACTTTTGAGAGCAAAGCATAAGGTGAACACCTGATCCAGAGAGCCTTTTTGGCCTTATACCTCATTCTGAGAACCCCTCAGAGTTGGATGACATGGTTCTCTCAGGGTCCCTCTAAAATGTGAGGACACATGTGAATTTTGGGGTGTGAGTTGTAATGCCCCATTCTCTGTTCATTATGGTGGGCCACAGTGTGGATAAAAAGAGAACTAGAAAATATACAACATCAGTTCTTGAAAAGGAGAATTTTGAGAAGAATTTTTGGGAGAACATTGATTTCAGCTGCATAGCCATCCTACAGAATACTAACATGATCGCCATCCATTAAGAGCATAGAAACAGAGGATAAAATGCTGGCTAAAACAGAAGGGCTGGCACTCCTGAGTTATATTTCTTGTATAGTTTAGTTTATGAGGGACAGCTGTCTTTAACAACAACAACAAAAAGTCTTCTTCTTCTTTCATTTTATTTTAAAGGAGGATTTCAAATCAGTATTTGGAATGGAGGATGCCACTTTCATAATTAGATAAGTTAATAATGACTTTTGCTAGGCTGCACTTGAGTAGGTAATGTTACACTTCAAATGTGAACATTCCAGGCAGGACAGTAGGGGAGTTTCAATGCAGCCTGAATAATATTCTGTTCAAAACAAGGGCTTGGCAGAAGATTAACACTTTAAGCAAAGGCTCTTGCCTGCAGGGATTCTCTTACATATAATAGGAGCACCAACAGCGACAGCAGGAACAACATAGTTGGCAGGGGCCTGGTTGCCATGTTCCATCAAGCTAAGGTGACTGGGATGACTTTCCACAAAAAGAGCTGCTTGCAGATGCCCAGTTGTCCTTAGAAGGGATTCTGCATGCACTCACTTCTGCTGTTGTTATGCTTCTCTTAGTATTCTGAGTTCTCAGTTGAAGCTTGGTGCTGACACTGAGAATACTTTTCAAGTAAACTTACTCCACAATAAGCAGCTGACCTCCCTGGGGCCTAAACTTTGGTGTGGATTGCAGTGATGTTAGCATTATTTTAACTCAGAGGGAAACACATTCTGGGAGATCACAGGTCAATTTTCCTCACAGAAAATATGGTCCTCTAAGTGGGTGAACGTCCACACCTGTTTTTGTAAATCGCCTCTTTGGGTTGAGAAGGTTGACAAACAAGGCACATGGGGCCTTGTACCTTGTTTTAGGAATATTATTGTCCTTGGGGTTTTTTGAATGTGGAAATTCTCCTTTCTCAGCCATTTTTTTATCCTAGAGAGGTATGGGAAGTACAGGAAGAAACTCAAGCCTACACAAATGGAAGGGCATATATTGGACTGCCACCCTGGTGGCCACCTCCACTGCCACGCCAGTAGACTACCACCCTGTTTTAATCAGCAGACAAAAATATCAACAATATCAAGGTATGGACAGATAGTAACCCATCTTGGAAGAACGAGAGCTGAGAAATATTACTCTTTGGATTCCAACACACATAATCTGGGAGATTCTGGGAGATCTAGTAAAAAAAACAACAACCAAAACCCTTCCCCAAGTTCTGAGAAGAACCAGGGACAGCCCAAATGTTCCTCATCTACCTTTTGGTGTCATCCTTGGATAAAAGATCCTTAAAAAGCATAGTTACAGACTGCTCTTACATCTTGTAAATGTGTGCTTTCTTAAGAGCATTCTTGACGCTTTTTAAAACCCTTCTCTCTTTCTCACATTATGCTTGTTCATCCCTATCATGCTACTGCAATGAATGCTGAAGCTTGATGAGCTAATACTTGGCTTAACCAGTGGCCATTAGTTTGAGTCATTAGTTTGGGCATTCCATACCCAGCCTCTATGTTTTGTGCCAATGGGTTTGGGTTGTGCCAATGGGTATGGGTTACCTGTTTCCTTGTTGTTATTGTTTTTGTTTGTTTGGAATGCCACATGCATAATTCGACCAAGCCAACAGCTAGCTAGCTAGCTAGCTGCTCAGTGAAATAGACAGGCAGAACTTGGAACAGCTACTTTTTTGTACTCCCATTCCCAAGGATTCCATAGCTGGCAGGAACAGCTGTTATGTCACTTGGGGGATACTGGATGTCATAGTGCAAAGAAGTCATTTTACCAAGCTCTGCAAATAGGCTTGCCCTGAAAACCATGTCCAGCTATTTCAGGTTCATTTGACAATTTCATGCCACTGTTGTTCCCCAATGCTGTATGTTCTGCCTTACTAACAGTCATGTGCTTTGAATACAGGGTCATCTAAGTGATACCACTTCCACAAAGGAGCAAAGTTAGTGTGCAACAACAAAAGCAACAAAGAGATGCACGGCTTGTTAAAGACTATTATGACACAAGTTTTTCTGGAATAGCTTTCTCCGGCCTTTCAAGATGTTTTGAACTACAGTTCCCATAAGCCATAGCCAGTATGATCAATGATCAGGAGTTGTAGTCTACAATATCTCAAAGGACTCAGGTCAGGGAAACTGAATTTCATCATCGGTATTTGTTGAGTAAGGAAGGAGTGAAATTGGCATTTCAGTATTAACCAGACAACCAATTTGCATTTCAGAAACTGACTTGTGAACCAGAATGCAATTACTTGTTGAGTTTTGCACTTATACAAATATGTGTACAAAATTAAGGGAAATAGACTGCAAAATGCTAATATATGGGGAAGGTGTTTGCAAAAATGTGTCTTTTAGGGAAATTGATATAAAAATGGGAATGGAATTTAATGTTTTAATGCTTAAGTTAATGTTTCATAAAGCCATTTGCAAGCAGATGTGGAAACAGAATAAAACAAAATTGTTCTTGACAGAGAGCATTATAGAAAGGGAAGCAGGAAGATTTGCCCTAATGAATAAACCCCAGTCCTGTGCTGGATGTATGTGTGACCATCCAAATGCTGTTGAGCGGCTCCCCCTCATTCCTCATTCACAATCAGCTCCATTGTCCAAGGCTGATGGGGACTGTAGTCCAACGTATGTCCCCCATTTGTGTTCTGACTTATGCTGTTTATGCCACAGCAAATCTGTGAGTCTTTCAAGCAAAAGAACAAGAAGCCTGTGCATGTTTTCATAAGAGAGAGCCATACAATGATATAACTAGCACATTTAACACTTTGTGTTGATCTTTTTTTTAAATATCCCCTCTCCTAACCAAATTATTTTCAGTAATAATCATGAAAGGAAATGAATAATGATATTGGCCAGAAAAGAAATACAGACAGTGAAAATTCTCTTTTATTGAACATTGTACATATAATAATGCCATGAAAATTAATTAATTAATTAATTAATTAAAAATAGAATAACTATCACAGTGCAAAAAAAGGGAAAGGGTAATATACTAATAAGTTTAAATTGCATTTTTTAAATAAAAAATCAGGAAAACTTATCCAATGTCTGTCTTTGTTGTAAAGTTCTGAGCATCAATTTGCTTGAATGGAAGATTAATCCAGTGGTTCAATGGGTGATTGCAGTCCCTGGTGCCTTGTTTCCTGAGCTGGAATGTATATTGAACATTTCCAATCTGTAGATCATTGTTTTGTTTTCCTTATTTTTTGGCAAGATTTTTGTCAGAATCTGAGCAGATTCTGTCTCTGTAGCTTGAAACAGCTTTATTGATACGCCATGTGTTCCTGGTGGTTTATTTCTCCCAAGTGCTTTGACTGCAGCTTCCATTTAATTTTTTTAAATCATGGTTTCATCCTCAAATGGCTTTTCCTTGAATGAACCTGTTATCTTTTCATATGTTTTCGTTGCTGTTTTATTATTCCTTTTTGATCATTCTCTTGCTGGTGGTATAGCATCCCTACTCTTTGTTTAAATTTCTATTTGATTTCTCAGATTTTGCAGATGAGGTTTCTTGTGCTACTTTTTGTTGTCATCCTCTGTTTCTCTGCATTATTATAGTAGTTCTCTTTGTCTCTGCACACAAGTTGCTGAACTGTTGCATTCAGATTCTGACCTTATTTCTGTCACCTTTTTCTTTTGCTTCTCACCTATCCTTAACTGTTTGTTCATGGCCTTTAAATTCCACAAGTTCAGGCTGCATTTTGGCATGGTGATTGATTTAGTGTTCTTTAGATTTACTCTAAGTTTTGCTATTAACAGTTCGTGGCCTATGCCACAATTTGTTTCTGGTCTTCTTTTTACAGAGAGAATGGAGTTTCTCCATCTTCTGCTTCTAATTATATAGTCTATTTGTAATTCTTGAAATTTTGCACTTCATTATCTCATTACTTTAATTTATACACAACATGTGTATTCCATGAAAGATGGGAAAGATTTAACATGTCATACCTACCAATTCACCATGCACACACAACTTTAGATGGCCACAAAATATCCATAGGAACCACCTCTTTGTGCCTATCTTGATGTGGTTTCCTAGAAAGCTGGCATTTTGGACCACATATTATAATACAGATGCTTGGTTCTAATTCCTATGAATTTTTTTCTTGATTGCTGCGTAACTCCTATTTATTCTTCTGCAACTGGTGAATTTGCTAAACTAATCTAAAATGTTGGTGTTGTGGGCTATTTTCCATAAATTTTTATCTGGAATGAACAGTAGAAAGAGATTTCTGAGCAATTTCTTTGATTTAGAGTATTGTTCCCATCTAGCCTTGTGCATCTGCTAAATTTGGTATCCTTGGCTTCTTGAAACGTTAGCATCCCTGGCCATTTCCTGGCCATTTTCTGGATAGATAGAAAGAGTACAAAAATGTAGTTTCTGTGGAATTTTTGTGGCTTGTGGCATCTCTCCCACCTAGTCCTGTACGGCTGATGAATCTGGTGAGCATAGTACCTCTACTCCCACTCTATCTCTGCTTCTATAGAATCATAGAATCATAGAGTTGGAAGAGACCACAGAGACCATCCAGTCCAACCCCCTGCTATGCAGGAACACACATCAAAGCATTCCCAACAGATGGCCATCCAGCCTCTGCTTAAAAACCTCCAAAGAAGGAGACTCCACCACACTCTGAGGCAGCATATTCCACTGGCAGGACTGGCAGGAATTTCTTCCTGGGGTTCAGGTAGAATCTCTTTCACACAGCTTGAATCCATTGCTCCTTGTTCTAGTTTCTGGAACAGCAGAAAACAAGCCCGCTCCCTTCTCAACATGACATCCCTTCAAATATTTAAACATAATAGCCCCTCTTAATCCCCTCTTAATCTTCTCTTCCGCAGACTAAACATACCCAGCTCCCTAAGCTGTCCCTCATAGGGTGTGGCTTCCAGACCCTTCACTATTTTGGTCACCCTCCTCTGGACATGTTCCAGCTTGTCAATATACTTTTTGAACTGAAGTGCCCAGAACTGGACACAGTATTCCAAATGAGGTCTAACCAATGCAGAATAGAATGGTACCATCACCTCCCTTGATCTAGACACCATACTCCTATTGATGCAACCAAGAATCACGTTGGCTTTCTTGGCTGCCTCATCACATTGCTGCCTTATGTTCAGCTTGTGATCTACCAAGATTCCTAGATCCCTTTCACACATACTTCTATCCAGCCATGCGTCCCCCATCCTATATTTGTGCATTCCATTTTTTCTGCCTAAGTGTAGCACCTTACATTTCTGTCTGTTGAAATTCATTTTGTTAGCTTTGGCCCAGTTCTCCCATCTGTCAAGACCATTCTGAATTTTGATTCTGTCCTTTGGTGTATTAGCAACCCCTCCCAATTTGGTGTCATCTGCAAATTTGATCAGCATGCCCTCTACTCCTTCATCAAAGTCATTGATGAAGATGTTGAATAGTACTGGGCCCAGGACAGAACTTTGTGGCACCCCACTAGTCACTTCTCTCCAGGATGAAAAGCAGCCATTGGTGAGTACCCTTTGGGTTTGGTCAGTCAACCAATTACAAATCCACCTAACTGTAGCCCTGTCCAGCCTGCATTTTACTAGCTTCTTTGCAGATTGACTAGAGCAGAGCTTTCCAAACTTTTCATGTTGGTGACACACTTTTTAGACATGCATCATTTCACAACACAGTAATTCAACCTGAGCCTGGCCCGCCATCACTGCCACCCTTGTTGGGGTCTTCCTCGGCCCAGGGCAGCAGTGGCAGCTGTGGGGGGGCCACTCCTCCACCCGGACCTGTCCCACTGCTGCTACCCTCGCTGGAGTCTTCCTTGGCCCAAGGCGGCAGCAGCAGGAGAGGCAGCCCCTCCACCCAGGCGTGCCCTGCCACCACCTTCACCAGGGTCTTCCTTGGCCCAGGGCAGTGGCAGGAGAGGCAGCCTCTTCACCCATTATGTTTGCATGACACACCTACACATTGTAGCCAACTAACGTGTCACGACACACAGTTTGGAAAGCTCTAGACTAGAGACTTACTTTTTTAAATAATGAAAGCTTAGAATTCAGCTGAGGTAATGGTCCTAACAGGTACTGGGTAAACTGCCTAGAATCTGGATTTAATATGCCCAGTCCAGTTGTATGGGAACCCTATATCATGAACCTTGGATAACACCACCCCCTTTAAAATCTCCCCTGGACTCACCATTCTGCAGAGAAGAAAAGGCACTGAAGAAGGAAAATTGTGACTCACATTTGAGGATAAATGAAAAGAAAAAAGGGAGGAGAATGAGAGAAAAGGAATATACAGCTCCTTTAAGATTGATTAACATTTTAGCATGAGTTTTCGTGGATATCAATCCAGTTCCTCAGATGCAATGAGTGAGGAAGTGGATTGATACCCACCCACAAAATCTCATGCTAAAATGTAAACCAATTAGTCTTAAAGGGGCTATTCGAGTTCTTTTTCCCCCTCCCCCACCCTTTTTCCTTCTAGGGCGACACATCACCCCCCATCACCCCACTCCCATCTCCTCCCTCCTTTTCTGCCTTAGTCAAGGAAATTCCAGGGAAAAGATGGAGGAAAGGAGGGAAGGAGAGAGGCTGGCCTTGACACAGTGTCTCCTGGCCAAGTTGCATTCCTTGCTACCAATCACTTCTTCCCCTTTCTGGCAACTCTGTAAAGGAGGTAGGCGAGAGGAGCTACCATTGCAACCCTTATTTTTCTGCACCAGGACCGAGTGTTCCCACCCACCCCTTAGTATTCCAGTGGTGCCATATATGTGGCCCCTCATATCCAAGCTTCTCAGCTACTACAGTGAAGAGGGATAAAGGGGCTGGTGGTGTAGGCACTACTACCTACCCTCTTTGTTGAAGTGAACATCCAACCAGTTCATCAAACTCATGCCAGCTCTCCCCTATCAATCAATCAATCCCAGACTCTGTCCAGCATCCACAAGCTGTAAATATGCTCACAAATGCTACCTTGACTTATCTGCTTCAAACTTCATGGGACCATTCATACACAGTTTTAGCACTATGATTCCACTTTATCTGCAACAGTTCTGTCCTATGGAATTCTGGGAAGTGGATCAGGATAAGGGGGCCTTTCACAATACACAGTTACAGCACTACGGCTCCATTTCTATGCTGCGACAACATCTTATGGAATCCTGGGAACTGCAGCTGAACGAGGAGCATTCACAATTCCTAGCCAGAGAGCAATAGCAAACCTAGAATAGCAAAATACAAACCTGAGGATTCCATATGACGTTGCCATGGCAGTTAAAGTGGAACAGATTTGTTCATTTTTCTGTGACTCACCCCCAGCTTCTTGATACAGGATTGATTCATTCAGATATACATCCCTCAGAAAGTGTTCAGTTCTTTTGGTCCAAGGAGCACAAATCTTGACTACTCAGCTACCTTGCCCCTCCGTAGTTCTTCCTTATTTGCATTCTCCATGCCAATGACATCCTATTCCCTTGGTTTCAGGAAACGCGATGATCATGTCAAATTAGAGAGTAATGGTTGTCCAATTTACTGCCCCATTTGGCTTCATTTAACATAGGGTACACGAATCAAGGAAATTCAGTGGCACAAACCACCATTAAAACAGACAAACACATAAAATCATTTCCTCATAGCTTTTGTACATGGATTTCACACTTTGTAGAATGAAAATGGCTGAATTGGAAGATGTGGTGCTAGTTTTGGCTTTTGTTGAATATTGCTATAAATCTGAACCAGAGGGAAGTTAGCTCTCAAAAACTGGTATTGTGTTACATATACTCTAAAAAGTCTTTTAAAACCTTGTTAATTGGAGGTGTTTGTTACATTTACATTACACGTTTATTTTTATGTAACATTACCATATTAAGAACTGAACCATAGTGAAGGGGAAAAATCCCATCTATGATTTTACTCCTCCTTGGTCCCTATTTTGAGCTTAGGAGAGAAGAAAACAACTGCATGAATTTTTGAAAACTCCAATTCTCTCTCACGCTCTCTCCCACTAAAAGAGAATAAGTGAAGTTAAGAAAAAACACACATACAAGAAAGGAACAGGAAACAAAATGGTTCCTGGGTGTCATTACAAGAATTAAGAATAAGAAAGCACAATTAATAGACCAACTGGACTCAGGGCCCTTTCATGTTACACAGTTATAGCATTATGGTTCCACTTTCACTGCCGTGTCCGTGTTGTATGTAAACCTGGGGTTTGCAGTTTGATGAGGCACTAGAGCAGTGGTTCTCAACCTGTGGGTCCCCAGATGTTTTTGGACTTCAGCTCCCAGAAGCCCTGAGCATTGACCATAGTGGCTGGGGCTTCTGGGAGCTGAAGTCCACAAACAACTGGGGACCCACAGGTTGAGAACCACTGCACTAGAGGGTGAGAATTCCAGGTGCCCCTTCCTAAATTGCAAATCTCAGGATTCCTTAAAATGGAACCATAGTGGTTAAAGTGGAGTTGTATTGCTACAATTGTGTAGCTATACAGTACGCTTTCTCTATAGTCAGGGGTTCCATTCCTGGAACCCCTGCATAAAATGAAAAACGTAAAGCATCATGTCCCATTATAGTCAATGAATGCAAGATGTGCATGCCTGAGGCACTGCAGGCATGTGCCTGCTACATCTATTGAGTGTAATAGGATGTGATGCTTTTCATGACCTCGCATTCATGCATGTGGAGGTCGCAGGAGAAGAGGGCTTATTGTAATTGTCAATCCAAACTCCCAAAAACTCCAAAGAGATTCCTACAACACTTAGAGAACAACCACTAGCATCACAAAGAAATAATTCTCTTCCCCACTATCCAAACTATACTTGCAAAGACCACAAAGGACAAGAGGTTTAATATGTAAAACAAACTAAGGTTACACCCAAGTAGCAGCAGCAAAACTACAAATGGTGAGTAGGGTAAAGATAAAGCTAACTTCCCATTGGGAGTTTGGGTCTCTGCACTGTCCCCAAAAACAAGCAGAAAAAGTCAGAAAATACAAAGGAATGTGAGCAGGATAGCATGGAGAAAATGGGGTGGGAGACTCAATTAGCTAATTGGCAATCGGGGAGCAAAGATCAAAAGCAAAGGCCACCAAGCCAAAAGATGATGCTCTGAAGGAAGCTCAATAGCAACCAATGACTGGCCAACAATAAATCTAATCAAGAATGAGACAGCTGGTTGTTAGTGACGGGGGGACCTAAAAACCATGCTCAGGCAGCACACTGTAGACTTCCTCTACCTCCCTCTTTTTCTTGTTACTATCTATCATAGATTTGCAACTGCCACCTGCCATGGAATGAAACACTTAGGTGAAGATGGTAAGCAAAACAGTAAAGGAGCTTAGGAACAATGTAGGAAACAAGAAAAAATAATCCTACAAAATGTTCCCATATAAATACTATGAGCCTACACTAAAATGATGTTGGGGACAATGGTACTTTAACATTTGGGCTTAATTTTTTTAAAAAAACCACTGTAACACAGGATCTCTGTGTTAAAACTTTAATAACTGTATTTGTTCTGATCTCTGGTATGAACTACAAACTACAGAAGGGAGAAATAAATGCCTGCCTTCTCAACATTGCGTACCTCTGCAAACCTTAAAATTATTTTTTAGGCCTGCTGATAGCCCGCTTTGGGGGGATGTTATCATTTTGGTCGGATAAGCAATGGGATTCATAACCTTGGAACTCAAAAATGGAGAGAACTGTGATGGGAAATACATATATACATTAAATGCCATGAAGTCATTTCATCATTTTATAACAGCTCTAAAGTATTAGTTCCAAGAATTTTTTTTTAAAAAATCACTGTGATCTTTTGTCCACAATTTCAAACATATGAATTTTATCATTATTTCAACTGTTGCCGTGTTTACACAGAGATGCACTAGATAGGTCATGGGATTTTATTGTGGACTTCTTTTTAATTAGTTTCATTAACCAAGGAACCACTGTTGTTGAAACAGATGTTGTGGTCCATTAATAGCTCTCAGCTGCCTGTGGCAAGATATGGAGCCATGCCTGCAGAACTCATAACTGGGAAGAGAAACAAGTTTAGTCTATACAGTTTGGAAACAGAACAACACAAGTGGGAGTCAGTGGCTTTAATTGTACACAATTTGTCCATTTTGCACTTTCTGTTTGTTTGTTTTGGTAAGATCCCACTCCTATTTTTTTTTTTTCCTGTCTGCCTCACTTTCATTCATTCTGTCTCCCTTCCAAATCTGGAATTTCTCCTGAAATTGTGGGATTTATTTAATATGTTCAAATGCAATTTGAATCTTTCCACTGAAAGTGAAAGGATTGCGTACATGAAATTCCACAGGGGTAATTGGTAAGCTCTCCAAATTGCAACGTTTCTCCTATTTCTCATGGAAAAATCCACCATATATGACGTAAATTCTGAATACTGATATGAAGAAAATATTTTATGTAATTTCCCATCCTTTGAAATTCCAAATGAAATGAATCAGAGATCAAACTTTTGACAGTTGCATACTTTAGCTGTAGCATCTCAGTAAAACTGGAATATCTTCCCTAAAGTCAGTAAAATTAGAACATCTTCAAATGACTGCATGACAACACAGGAACAGGTAGCTCACCATTCCATTCCATTTTAGTATTCACCTGCCATTTCAAAAAATCGGCATGAAAATCTGTAGATTAAATCAGTATTTAAATTTGTTTTCAAACGTTCTGGCCAGAATCCTGTTGGAGAGTTATGAATGTACAAGCACCATAGTTACTGTGCTAAATGATTAATCCCCTCTCACTCTCCCAATACCCACTTACCAGGTAGCAGCTGCTGTGATCAAGGGGGAGGTCTGTCCTCTTATTGCTTGGGAAGCTACTGATTGGTGTTCCCACTCCCTCCCATGAGCAATCTCTGGTGGAACTGGCAGAAGCAAGACCCCTGTGGTAATTCCCCCTCATGCTGGAGATCACTTGCTTGAGGGGGCAGTGAGACTATCAGCCAGCTTCTTCCTGATTAACAGGGGAACAGATTTTCAGCAATTGCAGCTGCTGCTGCCTCCTAAATAGGGACTGGGGGACTTTCACAGTCCCTACGTGTCCCCTAACCTAGGGACTATGTAGGGATCATGAACAGAAAAAGCCACAAGTGATCTAGATCATGCATTCGTAACTGTTCAGCAGGATTCTGGTCATTTTTCTCAAAATATGGATTTCTAACTATATTATATTTCAAAACACAGATTTTAAAATGCATCTTTAGAGTCTCTGAGTCAAGAACTGTATTAGAATATTCACAGAAGTGCAACATCCAATGGATACTTATGTTACGATCAACACATTAGTCTGGGAAATATGGAGCAGAGCAGAATTTGCAAAGGTTGTATTCTATAAGTATCCCTGCACAGTCATAGATCCAACTCAATTTTAAAATTTTTCTCTGTGCTTATTCTACAATGTGCTGTGCTGTGCTTATTCTACAATGGAAAGCATCAGGCAGACCTAATTAATTTTCCATTATAATCACTGCACTTAAGTACATCAATACCATTTAATATCTGTTACTTTTCTTTAATTCATACTATACTGATGTTTTTCCTAATTGCTCAATGGAAAGCACATACAGCAACATACCCTTTTTCTGACTCTAGACTGGCATTTCGATAAATTCCATTGTTATCTTTAGCCATAACATAGAAATAATAATGAATAATGATGTTCCGTATGCATTTACTAGCATCGGTCTTTCTAGCCAAAAATGCAGAACACTCAATCTCTGTGTTTATGAATCATGAATAACTGCTATTATTCTAACTTGTGGAGTATTAGAATTACCTTTGTTTCTATTGTATGGTTATTCTTGGCTTAGTTTTCAAATTTGTACTTTCAGTACTCATAAGTGTTATATCATAATCAACAATAACATTTATTTATAGAGTGCTATCAGGGTACATGGTGTTTTACAAATTAAAACAACAATTATAAAGAATAGTCAGCCTTGCCACAGGCATACAATAATGAATTCATAATTCGTTTGTTTATTATGCGCCTAAATTGTACATGGTTGTACATGGTGAAAGTTGTACATGGTGAAAGCTAATATTAATTCTACCCAAAGCAGATCCATTGAAATCAATGGGACTTAGGTGTGATGAGCAGATTCCACTCAATTCAAGTGAAGAGTGGGACTAACACTGGATTTAGCCTGGGAAACCATGGGAAACTTAGGAGCTTAGGATATGTTTTGTTCCACCATGGCCCACACATTTGCTTGCATCTGAATCCATATATGCTGTGCTGGAGATTCTATACTATACTTGCAAGATTCAAAGCTAGAACCATATATTTACACAGTGGTGTACAACATCACCTTCCTGCTTAATTCCAACATTGTGTAACTGACTCTGTATCTGCCAGTGTTTCTGTTTATTGTGTCATTGTGCAATGGGTGAGGATGTGCTTGTTTAAATTATTCATTCTTGCAGGAGAGAAAGAATAACTGAAACTCACTTCTTGCTGAAACAATGTCTTCAAAAATGGAGTTCTTGATGTTCTTTCTGCTCTTGCCCACAGCTGTACAATGGCTGGGGGGAAAGGCCAGTGGGGAAAGAAATAAAGCAGATCACCTGTTTTGATAGCTACTAATGCTAGTGATGAACGTGCCTCAGTTTTCTACTCTTCCCCACCCCACCCCAGTCACATGGCCATGTAGTGGCTGTGTTGGTGGAGGGGACAGGGCAACTGAGCAAGGACGGTTGCCCATGTCAGGCAGTGCACACTGATGCAGGCACTCTTTGGGCCCTCCCAGGAGTCCTGCACAGGTCCAACAGGATATTGTCATTGCAGTGCAAGGGTGATGGTGATACTCCTTGCTCACCTCCCTGCACTCTGCTGCCAGTGCATGGATGCAAGAAGCAGCAGAAGAATGAGTCTTATCTGGGGTGTGCAGGAATGTAATCCTTGAGTCTATTTAAGGACTAGGAAGAAAAGAGAGAGCTGCTTGAGGTGAGGGGTTCTCTTTGGGTTTCTGGATATTTGAAAAGCCCTTCTCTCACCCACCCATCCCCCGCAGTCTTCAAATATTCTTACTTTCCCCCACAGTGGGAAATACACAGTGGTCAGTTCTGCTTCCCAATAAACAAAGTGATAGATTGAAGGTACTGACAAATAGTTATAGACCATCCAAGAATGTGCAGCTGGATGGCTGGAATTCTGTTGCTTAGACCCAGCTAGGGAAGATCCCTTCAACCAGCTGTTGAATGCTGAGTCAACGCACAGGTAAATCCAATTGGTTCCATGGCTCTACTCTAGTTAGCATAAACTATAGGCCTGTATGAAATAATGACACTTGTAAGACTGTATTTATGGCACCATGGAATATGTCTATTGACAGTGGCCAAAAATCTATAACTACATGTGTACACAAGCGTATGATACCATCATGGTTCTGGCCTATGGGGCTGAGTTCTTTAATCAGCTCCTTCAGATAAAAAAGAAAGGATGATGTTAAATAGCAAACTGGTATCTTATATTCTCTTTATTCTTTATGCTTAATTCTCTGCATTATTGTTCTGTTTTGTATTTATTTTAGTTATGATCTTATATTGACATTTTTACTATTTCTGTTGTAAAATTCTCCTCACATTTTTACTCTAGGGCAAGTTAAACATTTTTTTAAATAAATAAACATTAAAATAAAAAAAAATTACAAATTCTGTGAAAGAAGATAGTCATCCATTATTGAATTTTGATTCAAAAGAAATATTAGACTTGCTATCATGATAGCACGTCATTAAACCACTGCTACTTTCCTCATATTTGAAATATTTGAACAGTATTGATTTATACATATCAAGTTGCCTGGATAAAAATTGATGACTTGTTATTCCCATTAAAAGCTTCAGGCTCTTTCTTTTTCAAACTGTTAAAAAAAAAAAAGCATATTGTGTGGTCCAGGTACATTTTAACAAACTGTGACATTGCTGTTTTCTATATTTCCTTCTCTTACGTCTGCTCATACCTTCAGCTTCCAAAATAATTCTGATTTCTTTTACATCAGTTCCTCTGCTGACATGCACACACACCTTGGGCACCCTAGCTGCATCTGGGAATTCTAACATCCTCACTCCCAATTAGAATTGCTAGAGGAAGAGCAGGGATATGAGTGCTAGTTCTGTCCACACCATCACTGTCCTTGGCCTTACCATGCTTACCTGCACAATCTTGCTCACACAATCACATAGGGAAATCACAACGCCTAAATAGGGCTCCTGTTTTCTTAACTTTTGGCATCCCCATCTTTTATTCTTCTTCCCACACATATGGATTCACTTCAGCTGTTTCAGTTACTACCCGTACATTGTATCCTATATAAGATCCTATATAACCATCTGTACTATAGATACAGTTGCATCGGTCTGTTTTACAATTGGGCTGCCATCTTGTTCAGTAATTGCAGTGCAGTTAGTCTGCCTTACAACATCACAGTTCACTTGTATGGGTCTTTTGCATATGCAATAACCAGAAGTCCCCCCAAAAAAATATCTTGCAAGGTGTCCCTGCCACTGTCTATCACAATGTGCCCAGCTTGAGGAATAATTCTGGATGCATCATGGCTCACGTGATCCTTGATCTCTGGCAACTGGGAAATGGTTGTTGAGGGAAGTGAGCAGCTTAAAAGGTAGGTTTAGGACAGGTAACATTGGGAAACATAGCAACATAGCAACACTGCTGTAGCTACATCTCCCTATGCCGGGTCTTAGCTATACTTTCAATTTATACTTCCCTAATTTTGTTGAAATACATCATTTTACTGACCTTGTGCAACAACCAGACTCCTCCCACTCATCTTTTACCTGCTGCAACTCCAACCTCAATGACAATTTACTGGCCAGTGGACAAGGGGAGGGGAGGTGGCAGAGAATCATCCAGCTACGGAAACTGCACTGCTGTCTAAATTGTTATTTATTTAACTTTTTTTTTCCCGTTTGACAATATACTTTTAAAAAACAACAACAACACCCTCTTAAGTCTGTTTTAGAGGTTTTCACACAGCTGGGTAGGGGGCAGGCAGAGAATTGACTGCAATGCCACACACCCACAAAGCTTCATGCCAGTTCTTATTGGAAAATCCTTATTGTCATAAAAAAAATTGTTGTCATAATAAATAAAATTTAAAAAAACTATTAGCGCTTGGTAGTAACTGAATTTCATCTTCTCTTTGCCCTTGACTTGTTTTTGTGAATGCGAAGTTTAAAAAAAGATAAGGAAGGAAGGAAGGAAGGAAGGAAGGAAGGAAGGAAGGAAGGAAGGAAGGGAAAAAACACAATTTGGGGGAATATACCCATCATCACTGCCATTTCTACTTCCATTCTTGGTCTATTTTGTGTTTTCTTCTTATTCAGTCACCATTCCTTTTTTCATTAATAAGGGAAGTTTTATGAGCTGAACTGTTCGACTCAGTATATACGACAGTGGCGTAACTAGAGCTTTTGCAACCCAGGGCAGTCCCTGAGTTTGCCACCCTCTCAATACACATCCAAAATACTACAAAAAGTCAAAATGACATATAAAGAAATAAATTAAAGCACATGGGAAGGTTCAGAGACCTGTCATCTCTACATCTCATCCTCCCAGTCCAGAAATCTCAGACTAAGCCAAGCATCTCTATTTAATTCTGGAAGATGATAGGGAAAACATATATTTGTGAGTGTATTTCGAACTTCAGCTTTGGCAAAATCTCTCACTACTTCTACTTCTACTTCTACTTCTACTTCTACTTCTTTTACTTCTTCTTCTCCTCCTTCTCCTCCTCCAAACCTACCACTCTAGTCATTACCATAAAACAGTGGTTCTCAACCTGTGGGTCCCCAGATGTTCGTGGACTTCAGCTCCCAGAAGCCCCAGCCACTATGGTCAATGCTCAGGGCTTCTGGGAGCTGAAGTCCACGAACATCTGGGGACCCACAGGTTGAGAACCATTGCCATAAAAGCTAAATTAGCATACGTTGGTATTTCCAGTTGGGGAAATAGACCCTCTGCAGACTCACATATAAATCCAATTAGATCCAACTTGGGTAGACACATCAAGTGCAATTAATTCAATGTGCCTACTTGAGTTGGGACTACCAGTTAGAGTTAGGTCTTGTGTGGAAGTAAAACTCATTGGATTCTGTGAGACTTCCAAATTAATAGGCACAAGGGAAGAGGCAGCATCAAAAGCATACTTCCAGGAGAAACCTGAGAAGTTGCAGATGAGAGTAAAGTAAAAATGTTCAAAAATCTGAGAAAAGTGTTCTCATAAAAGAAAACAATGATTTACTACATCAGTAACTCTATTCCACACACACATGCTGCTCAGCATGGCCACCAAAGCCCAGTCTGTTCATCTCATTTTTCTTATCACAAGACCATTTTCGCTGTTATATACTAATTAACTGCATGCAGGAGAAAGCAACAGTAAAAATAGAGTGACTCATCAACCCCCACCAGTGCTCACAAAGTTGCTTCAGACTTTGCAAAGACGACCCTGCAGCAACTAAAGCCCCAATCCTAAACATATTATTCGAGGAGTAATTTCCATTAAACAGAGCTGGGCTTATTTTTGAGCAATCAAGCAAACAAAAGATTCTTCTATAAACTGTTGCTGTGACAAGACACTGCAATTTCATACAAGGTAGCTGGGAATAAATTTCATTAAATCTAGAGAAATGTACTTCTCAGTAGCCATTGAACTGTAGGGTACATCCTGAAAGGGACTGAATTCTTTTCTTAAAGATTTTTTTAAAAAAAGTATAAATTGAATAGCCAAATCCACAATGTGGCATTACCTCTGTAAAGCCACAAAAAGGCATTAAATCTCTATGCTAGCATTCAGACCAACCAAGGGTCTCGACCAACCGCTGAAGCTCGCCAGCCTAAAGCCCGCCCCCGGCAGATCGCAGGCTCGCATTGGTGCGAGCCTGCAAATCTGCACAAGGGGGCAGGCTCACACTGGCATGCTCCGTGCTTTTGAAAGACCAAAAGAAACAGGTTTTTCGAAAGCACGCTGGACAACCACTTGGGGTTGTTCTGGAGTGGGCTGAGGTGGGAATCTACGTTAAATAGTCTGGACCCAATCCGCTCCCAGGTGCAGACATCCTCCCTGGAGGACGGACTGCACTGTTTCAAATACCCCATGCGGAAATGGCCAAAATTAGCAAACTATCAGATTAGGCACCACAAACTATGTTTAAAGGGTATAATGGATACTCTTCCAGAACTGTGCGTAGCAACAAACACAACTGTGACTACATTTCAAGCCTATGATGCAGAAGCCCTTCTCTGCCTAAACTTCTGATCTTGTGCTTTTGTGGGGCAAAGGGGACAGAAGGAAACAAATGCCCAAGGTGAAACAGTTGTAAGAGATGAGGGCAGGACAAAACTCTGCAGAGTACAGCCCCCTTTCTCTGCCAGACATGGCACATATCCCTCAAAACCTTTTTACACCAGCTTCTTCTGCTGCAACTGAGTAAACAAAGCTAACAGTCTGAACAGACAGCAACTCTTTTGGGGAATGAAAACATACTTTGGACCTGCTCAGCGGAAAGGGGATGGGGACAGTAATGTATTCAGACTTCTGACAGCTCCAAAGGCTGGGCGTTTTTGTGGGGAAACAATACTGGGGAGGGAAAAACACCTTTGCCTTTTGTCACAGAAATTAAAGCTCTTCCCACAAACACACCTTTGCCTTTTGTGACAGAAATTAAAGCTCTTCCCACATGTCCTCTCAATGTGCCTCTTTATTTCTCCAGCCTCCCCTTTCCCATTCTAGTTAGCACAACCTGGAAACTGTTACTCATCAACCCCCACCAGTGCTCACAGAGTTGCTTCAGACTTTGCAAAGATGACCCAAATGGAGAAAGGCAAACAAAAAGATCTCATGAGGTGAAGCCCCTTGTCATCTTAGCAGCACCCCCGAAAAGTGCCACCCAGGATAGACCATCCTCCCCACTCTCCCCAGCTACAACACTAATATGTTCAACTTTTTCAGTGCTCTGAACCAGTTGATATGCACAGCTAACAACAAGTAGTACTTAAGGTAATGAAGATTGCTGTTGTTATGAAGTATGATTCTTCTTTTGCTCTTGGGGCATGCTCATCTCTTGGGTAAACGGAAGCATATGCTCCTCTCATGAAATCACCACTGTTCTAGACTACTTGCTGATCTCCATTGCCAGTCTGGTCATTCTATTGAAATTTAAGGATGAGGAATAATTGTCATTGGTAAGCCTCTTGTCCCCTTTGCCAAATGGCTGTACAAAAGACAATAAGGTCTGACTGAAGTCACAGGATGAAGTGTTGTTTGTAGAATGAATTTCAAGCAAACCATGGGACACTCCATGACCGCCATTACATTTTAGTAGTAGTGTTATGTTAAAAACTAGTAAAATAAATTTAAACATGAGATTGTGTGAGTATTTTTCTTTCACGCATTTAAGCCCCCATTTGCTGATGTACACATTATGTGTCAACCACACACACACACACACCATTATTTGTAACTGTGCCAAGAAGAGAGCCAGGTTGGGAGTAAATTTTAGCTCTTTCATGGAGGCAATCCCCACCAGACACACAGATAAAAGTTATTATTTTTTCCATACATAATTTTAATTCTTAGGTATCCATGTAAATCATTTTAAGTGTATATTTTATGAACAAAGAAGCAGTCTTGCATGCCACAATAATTAAGAATCATTGCACCTGAAAATACAAACTAACAATGATTTGTACAAAATTTGGAGATAAGATTTTATGTATGCTGACACTTTTTTAAAAAAAAGTCCTTTGAACTTTTCCAGATTCACTTGATAAAGACAAACTGACAACCTGGAACAGTAGTTCTGAGGAGGAAGTAAAAGACATAAAAGCAGAAGATTTACTTTCACTGGACTATGGGCTTTTTCACACTTCAGGAAGAAAATGGAGCATTCTGTTACTCACCAGACTCGCGTGCTCCCTCCGACGATCCATGCTGATCCAGAGCAGTGCGTGGCCGCGCTACACACTGCTCCAGGGACAAAAATGGTGGCTTCCCGGTTGGTTGGAGGCTCTCCACCAACCGGAGAAGCTCGCCAGCCGGAAGCCCACCCCCGGAAGATCTGCAGCCTTGCGCTGGTGCGAGCCTGCAGATCTACACAGGAGCGCAGATGGGGCGGAGTGGGGCGCACCAGGCTATTAAAAGACCTGTTTTAAGTGGTCTTTCAATAGCATAGCGAACTACCAGTTCTGGTCGTTCCAGAACGGGCTGAAGTCTGAAACCAGAGAAAGTAGTCCGGACCCAGTCTGCCCTCAAGTGCAAACGTCCTCGCTGGAGGACATGCTGTCCCGTTGTAAAAACAAAATGCAGAAAAGGCCTATCTGTCTTCTTGTTTGTTTGAGAACATGCAAGACAAGTAATTCAGCATGCAATTTAATGAAATGATTGGTCAACACATTGATTGATTGATTATTGATGCTTATATTTTTGTTCATGGCAGCTTTGCAGACTTCTGTAGATGCTGTAGGATTATGTTTGCTACATTTTGCTTTAACTATCAGTGCTTTTTAGAGAGACACCTTCCAGCAATGCCAGTCTAAAGACATTATGTAGGTATTCCATTTTTCCGTCTACAGTGGACTTCAGTGGAAAAACAAGGGAGGTCCACAAATGGAAGACAGTGTGGTATGTGTATTCCATGTAAAATTCTAGGAATGATTGTATTGTTAAAAACATTCTTCTGGAAGAACACTGAAACACATATGCTTGTCTGCTACAGATCAGATTTTTTTCTTTTTACTTTTCTATAACTTGGGTTTGCTATCTTTTGTTAAAGGTTTTCTTTCAAATTATGCATTTTTGAAAACAGTCTGGGTGCTGTTACACTTCCAGTTGCTGGAATCATTAAAACTGTGAATTGGATGTGACACAATGCCCTAAAGTGTTTTCAAGGACACTTGGTTGTCTTCCATGAATTAAACTCTCACAGTTATAAAAACATTCCATTGCTCTTCTAATATTTCAGTGCCTTAATCATGTAGAGGAAAAACAGATACATTTAAAAAATGATTTTCTTCTAGAAGTGGAAGGGCAAGTTTGCTTGCCTTTGTGTGTGTGTGTGTGTGTGTGTTAATTCCTACACTTTACATAGCAGTACAATAGCTTAGAACTCTGCTTGGCTGAAGTGCTACAATGCACCAAGCAGCAGGATTTTTCTTAAGTTTTAGAAGAGAGGTGGGCAAAATGTAGCCAGCATATTACATGCAGGTCTCCAAGGCCATTTTCACAATGCTCAAGCCCTTCTCAGACCCCCTAGGCCTGCCAAAAATTCAGAAAATGGGTTTGCTTCTCCTAGAAGCTTCTCCTAGAAGCAAAACAAAAACAAAAAAACCCACAAAACACCCCTACATCATATTGTGCTTTTTATGACTAGAGCACAGTGTGCAAGACCACTGTTGCTTCTCAAATAAAATTTTCATGAAAAGTCCTCAAATATTTGAAAAAAAAATCATCAAAATGAATAAAAGCCCAAGTAAATGTATCAAGACTTTTTGAAACACCTTGTCTTATAAAGAACAAGAAGATTTTGTTCACCTTCTTTATATTCCTAATCATCTATAGATCCTTCGGATGAACATACAGGAATCAGATAACAATAGTAATTTCACAAGGTTAGCACACTCAGGTCACCTTTAACAGTAAATTCTGTAACTATGTAAGTTACAGAAAAATTTAGCTTATTATTCTGGGCAAACCTCTTGTTCCTTTTCTACTTTTAGTATGAATACAGTATATGACTGTTTTGTTAGCTGACCTTTTCATTGCATTGACAAATAATATTGTGGCCTCAATCTAGTCACTGGTCTCAATGATAGCAAGAACCACTGAAACTTAAATACATGTTGACTGAACAAGTTCATATGGATGCAGGTCTGCTCCAGTTCAGATTAACAACGGAATCTAAATTCAATTGATTGATTGATTGATTGATTGATTGATTGATTCAGATTTAACAATGAAATCTCATCCTAGGTGTCATAATGACTATGCATTGATAGCCTCCTGAATGGATTATTTACCAGCAGCGTTGGGGCATGAAGCTACTTCTCTGCAGTTGTGTGTATAAGGGCCAAAGTAAACATGACGCTAGGAGATCTAATCAAAGATGTCAATTCCAGCAACACCTGTACTTTGATGCTAAGACAGCACCTTGCAGTTTTGAACAGCAAGATGGGGAAAGAGATGGCAATTTCTATTTGGCATGGAACCTGAGATGGCTGAAAGCTCACTCTTGGACCTGGCATCCCATCACATTAAATGTGGTCCTTAAGAGCAAAAAAATCACACAGCAACCATACGTCTCCAGTGCTCTAAAGGAGTTCAAAGGAAATTAACCCTGTAGTACAGATCCAGGATTATTTTATTGCTCAGAGAGTGAAGTATATAACAATAACGCAATAGAATAACATGAGCAGCTGTTTTGCTCTTACTTTCTAAAATAGCTTTGGATTACTGTATCCACTTTTTCCAGTTCAACACTCATACATGTTAAGGGTAAATTGAGAATCATGAGCAAACCTGAATATCCTTGGCCAAAATCTAGAAACATTTGCTCTGCCTTTTGGTATCCCTTGAGACATTAATTAAAACAATTTACACTTTTTTCATTGATCTAGGGCAAATCATGATATATTATACTGGGTAACTGAAGAAATATATGATCAGATCTCTATATCAACTGTATCAGCTATTTGCTTTTCTAATTTTCCTGAATTTTTGGATATACACTTACCTAGATATTTGCAAAAATGTACAGCAATCACTTATACATTTTTTTTAATCTAGCCAAGTGAAGTGGTTAAAAAAATGTTTGTTGCATTTGAGACACAACATACAGTCTTAAGGTTACACAATGGTTGTCTCACTTTTTTGTTACAGAGTCATGCTCATCAAGACAACTGGCAGCTAAGTATCATGTTGCATAAGAACACAGCACCACGTGGAGGACAATGACATGAATCAATAATACCGTATGGGAAATGGCTTAGAATAAAAGATTACAGAAGAGAACAAGCACCACTCAGAAGGAGGTTTCAGTACTGATTAAATATGGCTGCTTCAGCTCTCCTCAGCTCAATGAGAAACAAGGAGTGCTGTGAGCCTCAGCTTTTGATACGGATTCTGAACGAGAGGTTTATTCAAGTTGCAGCAAAAACACACTCTGGCTTAACCAGTTGACAAAAATTGTCCGACTGCCTTGGGCTGCTCTCTGAGGGCAAAAGTTTTGTACATTGAAAAGAACAAAACCTCCATCTATTTGCTGACTTCCAAACAATTAATTTGAAGTGAGCTTCCAGATCTCCTTCAGATATTTTTTGTTGGGAGACCACACAAAAAAATTTCATGTGAATTTCAGAAGTGAGAAGGCAGAATATAAAACTTTATTTGCAAAGGTTAGCAAGGCAGTTGAATTGCTCAAGAAGGACAAGATGGGTAACCTAGAAGATAAGGAAAAAGCCAAAAATGTAAGTAACGAAAGAGTCTTCTATATGAATATCATCGTAGGAGGTGAGACCATAAAGGAATACTTTAAAACATATGTTTGTGCAGACTATAGCAATAAGCTAAGCTAGGCTTTCCTTATTTCTTCCATATGTAACTTTGCTTGGCATTCAAAACATATGGTGCCACTTGGAAAAAGAAATATAACCTGTTTTACCCTGCTGCCATGGATATACAGCTGAGCCAAAGAACCTATATTGCAGAAGCCAGGTTGTTCACCATTTGGTTTGTCAGTTCTAAATGAACCATATATTTTCATTTTTGAATACTTGCCTAGTCAATAAATTACCTAGTGAAATTACCAGGAGAAACAAACCCAGTTCTATCCAGCAATGATTGTCACAGAACCTGAACTCTCACCCATTATTCTTTCATTCAATGATCAACAAATCTATTGGGTTCAGACTGGAGTTAAGGCTATCTCATGTTGGCTCACATACCACAAAACTAGGAAATTGAAAGCTAAAGCTTAAGGAATGATGCTGTGCCATTCCACAGACTGTGCCTGCTTACAATTTGCCTTCCCTGTGTCCACACTTTCCCTTAGTCTTTCAGGCACAAGTCACGATGTAGAGGAGGCAATGGAACGTGGGGGGAGCAAACCCCATCTTGTCACGGCCCTTCATTATTTTAAAGAGCATCTGAGCAATGTAGACTTCAGTCATGTTGGGGTGTAAAATAAGAAACCTCTCCTACCCTGCTGCATGCCTCAAATTAAGTAAAGGCACAAAGTACCTACATAATTACATGCTAACTACATTCAGAATCTCTGCTTTAACACTCATTGTTCTGTTTGTTTTTAAGGGGGTAAATCTGGGATAGTTGCCTCAATGCATCCTTCTTGGTACTTGGTATCAGTGACTACAGAGAAAGATGAAAAGAGAGTGATGACTTACTGTTGAACAGATTGTTTGCCTGTTTGCCACCTATGGTGGTGGGGGTCATGGCTCTGATCAGAATGCCACACTAGGTATCAAACTTGCCAGCCATGCCCACTTACAGTGTGCGTGGGGCTGGCAGAATTCAGATGTCAGAGCCTGGAAGTTCAAGTATGCAGCTTGGAAGTCCAATCAATGGCACTCCAGAGTACCAGACCTCAGTCTGCATTTCAAGCACACTGAGGGTGGGGCAGCACAATGATGGTGAAGCCAGCGACTGTGGTTGCACCCAGCACTGTACTATGATCAGTTTCACCCCTACAGACCACTGATACAGACAAGCAAGAGGTCAGATAATAGCAGAAGTTTGAAATTTGAATAAAATTATTAGAAAAAAAAAAGATAATAGCAGAAGTGCGCTGGTGAGTCCCACTGGCATCTTCCCTGGAATTAGCAGCCATATCTTAATAGCAGAGCCTGTACACTGCATGCAGGAGGTGTTATACTGGCACTTCTGGCTAAAAGAGTGAGCAGCTACTGTTAAAACTGTCTTGAGTCCTATTGTTATATGTCTTCAAGTCAACTCTGCCTTATGGCAACCGTATCATAGAGTCTGCTTGGCAGGGGAGGTTTACCATTGCCTTCCTTTAAGGCTGAGAGGGTGTCACTTGCCTAAGGTCACCAGGTAAATTTCCACGATTGAGCAAGGGTCAGAATTCTAGTCCAACAATCAAACCACTACACTCTGCTGTCTCTCACCTTGAATCCTGAGGTTATCTTTAAACAAAGTGAAGAGTAAGAGGAGCAAGAACAACAATAGCAGCAAAAGTAGCAGCAAACAATAGACTTCTAGCAGAAAGCTTAGAGAGCCACTGCTAGGTAGAAGGGCCAACAGTGGGCCAGATCAGTGTTCAAGTCTAGGCCAGAAATGACAGAGGAACCAGAATGAGTTGCAGAACATCCTTCAGCATCATCTTCTGGCAAGAGCTTAGAAAACTGATTTTTTTAAACTACAGGTCCACAGAACATTCTCAACCATCATGGTCTCTGGCTATACAGACTAAGAGATTTGTGGCACAGTTCTCCCAAAAAGAAGCTTTTCCAAGCTTTGAAGTTGGTTCCAATTTTGTGATTTTGGACCCTATTATAGCATCCCCTCCCAACACACACCCATACACATTCTTTCATGCACACCAAGTTTTAAAATGAAGCTATGGCCAGCATAGTGTAGTCAAGGAGTCCATGTTGGTACAGCTGCATGTGCCCATAGCAATATGGGGAAAAATAATCCTTCTTTTCCATCTGTATGAATACAGATATGCATCAAAATCAGTGGTGGCTGGTAAGTTCCATGTCAGGGGCATAGTGAATATGACTTTAAAGAAAGTACCTGAAATGCTGAACCTTATCCTAAAAATAGGTTCTGCACTTTGCACATCCTGAAGTCTGCAATAAAATCCACAGCAGACTCACCTTTACATGCAACTTATCAATGGGCCCTACTGATTAAAGCTGGCCCGTGACATTTTGCTGTTCAAAGTGGAACAGCAAAAGACATTCCCCCCAAGTTAACAGCCAAGTTGTTTTAACACTAAAGTCTGGAAATATCACCATCCCCTCTCCCCTCCTTAGCTGTAGAAACGCAGTGGCTGGAATCCTGATGATTAATCCCAACTAGAGCAGATTCATTGAGTAAACTGCTGAATGGTGAGTCAAAACATGGCAAAACCAATTAATCCAACGGATCTACCTTAACTCACTGAATCAATTAACTACAGGATACAGGCCAACAACAGGATATAGGCCAGCAATAGCAATAGCATGTGTATTTCTATACCATTTATGAACTAAGTGTTCTCTAAGCAGTTTACAATGTGCTTAGCTAATTGCCCCCAACAAGCTGGGTACTCATTTTACCAATGTGCGGAAGGATGGAAGGCTGAGCCAACCTGGAGCCTGGCAGAATCAAACTCACAACCTTGTGGCTGCAGCACTGGCATTTAACCACTGCACCACCAGGGCACCATGTTGTACTTCGAGGATATCCCAGATCTGCTGCATGAGGGCTAACAGTAGGTCAGGTGCCAGGACATACTCACAGGACACACTGCTCTGCAACATGCACCAGTGGGAGGAGTCTCTTATCTTCTAGTTTATGCATTGTAAAGCACCTCTTAGTAGCCTGCAGAACAATGTCATCTGATTGCTCAGAAAATACAGCAATCTTTTCCCTGGTATTACAGCATGTGTGTAATGAGGGGACATGGTAGATTGTACGTATTGTATTATCCATGTAATCTTCTTTGAGAAGCAACATGTAAAAGTGGAAATCTCCCAACAGCTGGTCATTGTAATGTGACTAAAAGTTACACTAAATAATAAGGGGAGGGGGATTGGAAGGGTGGAGGGACATTGTCATCGATATTCTATTGTGTCATAATTTACTTCCTTCCTTAAACAGAAAGCAAATCTGTACATGTACTGATGTCTAGATAAAAGACAAGCTACACTTCAAAGCAGCTGAAGTAAATAGTAGTATTTCCTCCAGTGGACATAGGAGCTGAGTGTGAGTCATAGAATGACCAGGCCAACATATATGGAATTCACTGAAGGAAGAGTGATGGTGGCAAATGAGTGTGGGTCCCCTACCCCTTATCAGAATTCTTTAGTGAATCCTGTCCCATTGAGAAGCATCAGCACAATAAAACTTTTAAAGGCAATTTTCTTTGTGCAGTAATCTTCCACATATACTACTACAGCGATGCATTCAAAAAACAATTTTTGCTTACATATCATTCTCTGTCTTTAAAAGAGAGAGAGATTTTGGTTTTGAAGATAAAGATACAGTAGAACCATGACATCGTAGGCTCTTACTTTAGGAGTAACCGAATAATATTACAGTCTCATCAACTAAGCACTTGCCGCCATATGCATTGTGAGCTGTCACGCTGGTAAGTCCTGGATTCTTTCCATCATAAGGACACTGGTATAAAATTGCTGTGGCCCCAAAAATCTTTGGAGAAGTTTCCTCTGTCCAGGATAAGTATGGGTACCATATGTACTATGTACTTTATGTGTCAGCCTTTTCTCCAGGTTCTTACAGGCAAACACAAGTATGAAAGAGGAGCTAAAATCCAACGGAGTAACTCTTAGTGTGCTTAATCTTTTACCCACCCCCCACTTTACCTTTACACTCCCTTTTCCAGATCTGGAGTTTACCACACTGATTAATTATATCAGTTTCAAACCACTTTTGACGCTTTGGTTCCACACCCTGTGGAGTCCTGGGGTTAGTAAGCTGGTGAGGTACGTAGAATTCCCTGTAGACATGCAGTGGAGCACTCTAGCTGAGAATTCTAAATACCTCACCAATAACTACAAATCCCAGGATTCCACAGGCTGAGCACTAGCACTTAGTGGTATCAAACTGCTACAAATGTACAGGAACTCTGAAAGAGGCAATCATGCATCTGGCATTCTCAGATGAGGAAAACCAGCCAGGTACAACTGGGTAGAAAGAATAAGCGAGGAAGGGTAAACAGTCCATCCTGTTCACTGCTTGGCCATTCATATCCACTGTTACTTCTGCTTTGCAGCAGAGAGGGGTAGCCAGCATTTCCAGATAACTATTGTCAATAGCTGCTGAATACCTCTGGCTAAGGATGTATTTGCCTAATCCTTTTGAAGAGGGATAGATTTTATATCCAACTTCTCAGACTATCAGCTCATCAAATACATGGCATGAATGAATAAGATAAACTAGATGTCAAACCTCAATGAAGTATGATGTTAGATCGCCAACTAGACTCCGTCTCTTGACATGTGGAAATTATCTGTAGCTTTCCTGTCTTGTGCATCTTTACCCCTGAACTCACCTCCTTAAACATTTCCCTCATATTAAGCAGGCACTGAGTGTCTGCAATGTCAATAGAATTAGTTAAAGCCAGAACGGCATCACCATTGGATTTAAGTCCTCTGCCATACTCAGTTATGCCTGCCTTTTCTGCAGAGCTTGGAAGTAATTGGTTACAAATAACTACTTCCCTGCAATTAGTTTATTTCCCTGGTGAGTATGGTACAAGTATGATGGATACTTAACAAAAGAAAATGTCACTTCTTTATCAAGGTAAATGTAAATTTTTCATAGTTACTGCAGCATGGCTTCACTAAGTGGGGGAAAAGGAATGCCATAGGGTTCAAGCACTTTGTTGTTATTGACTAGGGCTTTTTAAAAACTCTTCCTTTCAAGTCAGAAGGTAGAAATTTCTTACGCTGGGTCCAGAACTGCTGCGTAAAGTTGTCCTACTGACTAGGCTAAGACTGTAGATTGAAGGTGTAGAGGATGCAGAATAAAGCAGCTCCTCCCCCGTGCTCCCATACTGTTTCACCTGTTTCACCACCATATCTTTACAGGAGAATGGTTTCACTGATGGATCATTTTGACTGCATCAGGATTGGCATCTGACAGGCAGCTGGGGACCAGTTCCCAAATTGGTCAAGTGCCTGAACACCACATTTTGTTTGTTTGATTGATTGATTGATTGATTGAGTGCTGTGTTTTAAAATCTGTTTTAGCTTATAACATTTTCTGTGCCTCTCTTAAAGGCAAATCATGAAACAGGGGTTCATGCCTTAGTTACTTCCCAATTATACTATTGTAATGCATTCTACATGGGGCTGCCCTTGAAAAGTGTTTAGAGACTACAGCCAGTGCAAAATGCAGCAGCCAGATTGGTGACAGGAGTGTATTTTAGAAACCATATAACACCGGTCTTGCAAGAACTACATTGCTTCCAATTTGTTTCTGAACACAATTGAAGGTGCTGCATTGACCTACAAAACCCTAAATGACTTGGGTCTGGGATTTCCTTCCCTATAAGCCTGCCAAAAATTTCAGATCTTCAGAGGAGGCTCTGTTGTACACCCTAACACCTGATGAAGTTAAGTTGGTGGGTACACATAACAGGGTTTTTCCTGTAGCAGCATCTCAGTTGTAGAACTCCGTACCCAAGTAAGCTAGCTAGCCCCCTCTCTTTCAGGATTCTGGTGGTCAGATAAAATAGTGCTGTTCCACATGGCATTCAGTGTTTGGAACTGTTGCTTTAACTGTTTCAAAACTGGATTCTATGATTGTTTTTAGACTGCTGTTAGGAATTTTAAAGGAGTATCTTAAAGTGTTTTTTAAAAAAATTATATTGCTTTTATTTTTATTTATTCATTGCCTTGGAAGCCCTTGTGGGATAGAAGGCAGAGATACTTTTAATAAATAATAAATAATAGATTCAGATGAATTCCTCCCTTTTTAATTAACCTTCTTCTATTTTGCTATGGCAACTGTTTTATTTTGAAACCTTTTCCACTACACAATTAAAGCACTAAGATTCCACTTTAACAGTCATGGCTGCATCCTATGGAATCCTCCAGATGGCAGTTTAGGGAATGGTCTTTAGAAACCTCATCCAGAGAGTTCCTTTAATGCCTCACCAGACTACAAACCCCAGGATTCAGCCATGACAGCTGAAGAGGAATTCCAATGCTATAATCGTATAGTGTGAACATGCATTAGGATAGTACATAGTGTGAATCAAATCAAAGAACAACTATTTGTTAACCTTTCTTGCAGAAATTTTGAAGAAATAGGTATCAAGTTGTTAATTTGTGTTAAAATCTGGAAGAAATTGATCTATCACTTTCTCTCTCACCCAGGCTTTAAACACACAAACCCCCATACACTCATATACTATTCACCACTTTGGCATTAGGAAGGAGGACAACTGATTTGTGCTCGGAGAAAAAAAAGAAAGTTTGCAGCACCCCTTCCACAACTGCCATCTGCTTCACTTCAAATGGTCCTGTTTAGATCCTAGTGGTGGAACAGAGACCAAAGCTCACACTTCAGGAAAAAGAGAGTGAGCTTAGCTGGTTCCAGAAAGGTAAAATAGATTGACACTTGGGAGGCTGGGATGGTGGACAGGTGGGAGAAAAGTCCAATTTCTCCCAGATTACAGGTTTGTGGGGGGATGAGAGGAATAAAAAGTAACATCCATACAAATTCTTGTTGAGCACCAATCAGCCAATGCTGTTTGCCACTGATTTTCAGTGGCAAATCATACCAGGGATAACTTGCACCACCAAACTTCACTGATAGTTTCTTGGTCTCTTTTGTGGGTCAGGCAAGAACTAGAAAACAGAGAACCAGAAAACAGGGGTTTTAGGTACATGTGGTGCAGAGGCTGCACCTTCCCCACATTTGGACAATAGTTTGGAAAAGTTCCTTTTTGGGGCATAAAAGAGTCCATGCTGGTTGGGGAATTTGATCTGAAGATCAAAAACGCAACTTTTCTGAGCTCTGCTATCTGATGTGTTTCCCCAGAGTAGGAGGGCTTTTGCTAAACTGTATAGTGTCAGTCAGTAGATGTTGTGTATAAGATTGTGTCCTAAACATTCTTTTAAAACACAGACTTGTGCAACAGCAAAATTATGGAACGTGAAGCAAAAGGAAGAAAACTGAACTTTCCAAGAGCTGCTCTTGATCAATTTAGTTCTAGCTAGCAATATTTTCCAGAATATATGGAATGAGCAACAGGGAAGATACTCCTTCATTATCAGTTTAAACTGCTTTTTCCCCCTTCAAGTCACTTCCCTCTCTCTCCCTCTCCCTCTCTTTCTCTTTCTTTCTTCTCTCTCTCTGTCTCTCTGTCTCTCTCACACACACTCTTTTTAAATAAATAAAAAAATTACAATTTTCTTTCAAGTCCTCTATAGTTACAGTGTTTCGGTCATCAAAGTCCCCCCCAGCCATTTCCATTTACCTTGTGACTCTGACCCTTTGTAAGCCTGAACATTTTCAGAGTAAACTGATCCTGAAGGTCCCCAAGGATGTTATTCTCATTTATTCACTCAGCCTTTGAATGGAATGGCCTACATTTGGCAGTGGTTCAGCAGAGCCAGATTCAAAGAACACTCTATCCTCCAATCTGTCTCTCTCTCTCCCTTCCCTTCCCCTTATTTTCTTCCTTAAAAAAAAAATCAGGAGCCTTTCAAATGCTGAAGGACTGTGAAGGAGTGTTAATAGATGCCAGTCATTTAGCATGTTACATTTCATTCATAGCTGCCAGGGGACATGAGGAATTGAGAAGAAAGGGAGAGGCAGACATGGTGGGTGAGGGAGAGAAAACTTTGGTGACATTTGTAATGCTTCTTTTTACCAAGTGCTTTTTCAGTTTTCCCTACTTGCTTCAGAGGAGTTAACCTTCTTCATTACTCTCATCTCAGTCTGGCAAAGGGCTTGAATGGTTTGCTTTCTAACGAGGTTGCTTCCTTGGAATGTACAAACTAGCTGGTTGCACAAAGGTGGTTTTTTTTTTTGTCCCAGAAAAAAAATCTTGCAGCTGATCATTTCAGTGTCCAGGCATCCTCAGTTTTTAGGCATCCAGTATCTAAGCATCTATGAGAAAACTTATGAGAATTCTTCACACCCCTAGCCCAAGGCAGATGGACTCTCTTCACTCTCCCATAACCCACACCACTGGGCTGTCTTTCTGAGCTGTTAATACCAGAGAAGAACTAAACAGTAGATGAGAAACAGTGCTAGCCACACCCAACAAGAACTAGCAGGCCAATACGATTGTACAAAGTACACATATTGCAATAAACTATTTGACACTGTAGAACTGCAGTCCCAGGAAAGACTCTGAATAGTACAATAGTAGAAGTATTCTACAATAAAGGTATAATACAAAACAGACCATGAAATAGAAGGAAAACAGAAGCACAGTAAGCATCCTGGTAATAACCTGTTTTCTGTGAAGTCTTCATCAGTGGCTAGTTTGCTCAATTGTTTGATGTAACTTTTTCCAAAACAATATACAAACTTAAAGATAAACTATATAACTAGCCAAAAAAAAAAAATCAACCAAAACTCAGCTTGGGAACCAGACAAAAGGACTAGGAACCACCCAACTGTTTTTTTTTTTAAATCAAAGATCATTATTATCTGCATTTTTAAAAAATAAATCCTGGTAATTATGGCGTTCTCATTTTTACTGCTGATATACGTGCATTTTATTTATAAGCAGATCTCAATGAATGAACTATATACCACCCATAATAGCTGGAATTCTGCTGATGATATATGCTGATGTAATCTCCCATTACACCAGCAAATGTACTTTTAAGGTTATTGTGAAAAGTAAAAACCAGTACCTCCTTGCCCCATGCTCCCTCCATGTAATTTAAGCTGCTTTTGCTCGGAAGTATCCCTATGACCAATCGGTGTCCCTGGCAATGAGGGAAACATTCACCGTGTTTTGCAACTGGAAAAAGGGAATGCTGTCACCCTCTCAGATCTCCAGATGCTCCTGGAATGTGATAGCTCTTTCTTTTTCCTGGCTGCCTGGTTCCTGGGATCTCTGCCCCTATCATCCACTGACTGGTCATGAGGAAAGCACCCTCAGCTAAGGGTATGTGCAGGAATGAAAGCGGAAGCCCAGTAAAAGAACACTGGCGGAGACTTTTGTTTCACCAGTAGCCATACAAGATCTTGGCCAAAGGGTCTTTCAGTCAATCTGAAGAAACATACTTGATTACAGCAGGACTGGACCTGAAATCCTATTCTTGTTCTGCATCTCTTCACTGTGTGGATTGACTATCTGATGCTTTCACAACATGTAAAATAAAGTACATTAAGCACATTAAAAATAAAAAGCACACCCATTCCACTCCTTCTTCCAGAACTAGTTAAAGGTTAAAAGCCTTCTAATGTAAGATCTTTGCCTTCAGGTGAAACGAAAGCAGAGAGGGGGTCAACTAAACTGCCTTGAAATTTTCACAGGCTAGGAGCAACTACCAAGAAGATTTTCTAGGTCATCCTCAATAGATAAGCCTGTGAAGGTGGTGGGGTGGAGAAAAAGACCTTCCCTTAAGATTAGAAGACTCAGGCAGCCTCATATGGGGAAATATGAGCTTTTAGGCAGTCTGGACCTAAGCCATATAGGTCCTTTTAGGTCATAACCTACACTTTGAATTGTGTCCAGAAGCAGACCAGTAGCCAATGAAGCTGTTTGCTTCTCCTAGCCAGTAAATTTAATACTGCTCTGCTGGGAGAAAGGAAGTGGAGATCTCCTGTAGTTACTTTTAAACTCAGCTTCTTGAGACAACACACCCAGGTGTCAAGACACTTGTTGAAAGGGAAATTCCTCCTCCACAGATACATGATGAGCAGTCTGAGTCCTACAGGAGCCCTATTTGCATGTCTACAGGCAGTCATTACCTCTGATAGTTTGCCCTTTTTTTTTTCCAGGACTTCAAAAATGTCTGGGAAATATCCCTGGAGACTGATGAGACAGAGAAGCTCTTTAAGTATCCAAAAAGGGAAGGGAAATGGAGAGAAACTCTCATGCTTATGTACCATGGTACCTGCCAACTGGTGTGTCACAAAAGAGCTAAGATTACCAGCTGGTCAATTATCTGATTAAAGAGATTCTTTCATTTGAGCTCTCTCTCTCTTTCTTTCATTTTTTTTTTAAAATCCCCAGTGAAAGCAAAATCTGTAGTAAGTTACTACTTACTTCTTTGGCACTACCAACAGTAGGTTTTAAGGGGAAATAAAAGAGTAGGCGTGGAGAGAATCAGTTTGTGAGTTGGCTCTGAGCCATGTATTTTTCTTCTCTTTCTCTTTCTTTCTTCTTAGCACCAGATTTAATCTCATTTATCCTTTTTTTTTTTTTTTAATAAAAGGAGGGAGGAAATATGCCTCCCCTGTTTTCTTTAATAGTTTTTTAAATGTTCAACTCATTTGATTAAATGAGATGCATTCCCTTCCCTTCCCCTCCAAAAACAAAAATCTGATTTCATTAATTTACAACTGCCTTGAAAACTCTTTGAATTACAGAGTGCATAAATCATCATTCTGCCAACCAACATCAGAAATATGGCTTTATGGCCTTTACACACCGCCACAGCTGCCAGAGGCAGGAATGAATGTGTGGCAGGCTGGTGTTTCACCGGCCACTTAATGAGCTGTCACAGTACTTATAGGACCCAAGATGGAAGCTCACAGATTTAAAGCTATTCTTTTAAAGTGAGTATAAGCCAGTAGGCTCACAACTCAGTAAGATTTTTACTTTTACTTAAAATTCTGACCAAATATACTTCTGGGTCAATCTGTGGGGTAGGAGCAGTCAAAGACAAATAAAAATAAGCATGGTTTCATGTAGAAAAGTATTCATGAGTGAGATACCTCATAGTACGGTCCTACGGATGAATACTCACAAGTAATCCCCAGTGGGTTAAATGGAATTCACTCCCAAGGAAGTATGCATCAAATCACCTTACAATTCAGTATTGAAGCTCACAGTCACTGTTACAATGACATGCTAGAGCAGGGAACATGGAAGGGGAATGTGTGACCCACTAGATATTGTTGGATTGCAACTCCCATCAACCCTTGCCAACACAATAAATTGTGAGGGATCATGGGAGCAGCCATCCAAGAGCATCTAGAGGGTCATACATTTCTCATCCTTGTGCTTATGAAGGAGATAAGTTGGTACATGAATAAGGCAAGATGTTTACTTGTGTCCCTAAGCAGAAAACTCTCCTTCAACATAAACCTAACTCATAAGGTTATTGTTAGAATAAAATGGAAAGGAGGAATTGTGTGTCACACCCTGAATGCCTTGGAGAAACAGTGGGATAAAAATAGTTTCTTAACAATTATGTAGTGGCCTCTGGAAGACCAGTGTCTGCACCCCTACTCAGCCATAGATATCCACTGGGCAACCTTGGACAAGTCACATTTTCTCATCCTTACAGGAAGGCAATGGCAAACCTTCTCTGAATAAATATTCCCCCCCCCAAAAAAACTCATGATATGATCACTGCGAGTCACAGTTGATTTGAAGGCACATAACAACATTAGTTATGTCTGTGATTTGCCTTGCTTCATGCCACATTTATGATTTATCCTGAAGACACATCTTAGACTAAAAAGTAATAAAGAAAGCAGATTCCCCCCCCCCAAAGGCAGTAAACAGAGTTGTTTCCCAGGGGCTAATCACTGGCTTGGTAACACTTTCTGCTAGGACCCTGCTAGGATTCTGAGATTCTGGCAAGCCATTATCCAAGGCCAGCAGCAACCTCCTTCCAGAACTTAGAAAATTGACTTTGGGGAACTATACCTTCCCAAACCCTCACTACCATGGCCATACTGGCTGGACAATTTTGGGAAATGTAGTCCAACAACATAATTTGTCCAAGCTCTGGTGTGTCAGAAGTTGTACAGACATGAAGAATGGCAAGAAGCCCAGTAAACAAAAATCAAGGGAGTGGGTAGAAACAGTTCCATGTTTCTTCAACTTTACTTTACAGCTGCCTTCAGAAAGAACAGAAGGAGTATTGCTGTACTTCATTCATTAGCAAAACCAGACCAAAGTATGTTATAGCCAGAACTAGCAAATGATGTTTGAATTCACCCAAGTCAAGGTATATAATACCCAATCTCAGCCTCCTCATTTTGGCACGAGACAAAAATCCCCTAAATGTGCCCCTCTCCCTCCCTGGACATAAAAATACAACAATAATGAATTGCATAACTAAGAATTTGCTGGGCTGACAAGATACTATCTGCTGCCTGAGGCAGCTTCCCCAATTTACCTGATGGTAGGGCTGCTTTGCACTTGTCAAAGAAAGTTGGGGCTTTCACAGAGCTGGATTATCAGTGGTTTGAGCAATTTCCCTAGGCCCCTGGTCAGCTAGGGGCCCAGTGCGGAAGGGAACAAGTGTTGCTTGCTACCTCTTCTTCCCCAGTCACTTCCTAAGGATCCTGCCATTTTTGTTACCATCAAAATGTGGTACTTAAGTAAATGAGTAAAAACAGATCAGATCAGGCTGTTAGTCTCACTAAAGCTCATTCATATATTTGTTCATTCATATATTTAATCAATTTCTATTCCATCCCTTCCAGAAAAGCTCACATATGTCCATAATGGGGCCCCTGTTTTTGGAACTACTCCAGGGCCTCTGCCATCTAAACCTGGAATTCATTTTCATGGTTAAAGCTCATGCACCAGCTGCACTCATCCCTTGGGATGTCTGACTTGGCCACAGTGATACATGCCTCAGTTAACAACCCATTTGGATTATTGCAATGTGCTCTACATGGGGCTGCCTTTGAAGAGTGCTAAGAAATTTCAGCAGGCCCAAAGAGCTGAAACCAGATTGCTTCACTGGGGCTGGTTACAGGCACCACAAAACACCCTTGTTGCAACAGTTCTTTCGGCTGCCTGTTTCTGGACACAATTCAAAGTGTTAGTGAGGACCTACAGAACCCTGTATGGCTCAGGTCCTGGTAATCTGAAGGACTGTGTCTCCCTGTCTTAGTCTTACTGTCTCTTGAGTTCTTCTGGGGAAGCTTTTTTGTAGTCCAGTGGTTCTCAACCTGTGGGTCCCCAGATGTTCTTGGACTTCAGCTCCCAGAAGCCCTGAGCATTGACCATAGTGGCTGGGGCTTCTGGGAGCTGAAGTTCACAAACATCTGGGGACCCACAGGTTGAGAACCACTGTTGTAGTCTCACCATCCTCACAGGTACATCTGATGGAAACATGAAAGAGGGCCTTGTTGGTGGCTGCTCTCAGTCTCTGGAGCTACCTTACTAGACAGGTTAGACTGATGGTCTCCTTTCAATTATTTTGTAGGCAGCTGAAGACCTTTCTGTTTGGCAGGACTTTGAAGGCTGACTGTTTCAGGGTATAGGGCCTTCCATGTGCAGAGTTACTTATCCTTGTTGTTCTTTTTTTAATGATTTGTTTTGCTTTTATTAATAGTGTAATCATATTTTAACTTTTGGATGATGTAAACTTCTAGATGTAATTGTTTTAACTTCTGGAAGCTGCCTTGAGTTCCAGTTTGGAGAAAAAGGCAGAATACAATCATCATAATCATCATCATTGTTGTCGTCATCGTCATCATAATCCAACCTTGGACATCTGGTTTCTGGAGTTGCAGACATTTGTTTCCATCCAGAGCTTTGACTTCAAGCATAGAACTTTATGCTTCTGTCAACACAGATGCAATGGCATGTATTCAGTGCCAACAAGGTACTAGAGGTTTTAATTAGGAATGGGAATCATGCTGCCATCTAATTGTTGTTGGAGTGCAACTCCCAGCAGTCTTTGCCATTGGCTGCATCAGCTAGGGCTGCTGAGACTTGCTGTCACAAAACACTTGGAACTAGAGTTGTCCGAGTGAAAAATGGGGAGGGTTCGTGTACCTTTGTTTAGAAAAGGAATTTCAGCAGCTGCTGCTTATTACTTGCTTATGTTGCAAGCAATGCCTCTTGCCCACAACCATGAAAGGTGCCGGAACTGTCACCAATATTCAGTCTGGAAATCTTATCTGGAGACCAGCATGATTCAATTCCTACTCCTCCTCAACACCCATTCTCTGCATCTAGTGTTCTGAAAGGCAGTTGTGTAGGGACGTGGAGGCAGCAAGGGTGCCCCTGCATGCCCTGGCCACACTCCCATGCACTGCAACTACCCCCCCACACACACCGCAGCCACATCCCCACTCACAGTGGCCACGCTCCTTGCACCATAGCCCTGACCCTCTCCCTCCCCCCTCCACACACTCCAAGCTCCGCCACTACTGAAAGGACACACCACAGTATGTAGTTCCCTTTCTTGTTCTACTTTACTATAAAGCAGAGATGGGGCAATGTGGAATCCACAGATCATATGTGGCCCCTACTGGCTGTTTTGGGTCTCCAATGCCCTCCTACTAAAACAAATTCAAACAGTTGTTCCTAATAGTCTTCTGAGGTGGTACTTTTGGCATCAGAAAGAAATAGAGAACCCCAAATCCCTCAGACCATCAAAATCAAAACCACAAGTGACCATTTTTTTTCACTTCTGCTTTTTTGCATGTGTGTGATTTGGAGCCACTTTGGGACCTGATGTGGTTCACAGCAGATGATGAAGGTGAAAATGGCCCTCAAGGCCACCAGAGTTGTCATTCACAGGGTGGCCAGATGGGGAAGAGAACAAGACTTTTGTACTTTTATAGTTGTGTTGAAGAAGAAATTTCACACATGACAAGCTGTGCAGTAGGTGCTGAAATTTCCTCTTCTCCCAGATTATTTGAGGACCTGCACCCCATTGTCTTCTGTAGCCACAGCTTAGATAGGCCATGACTTGCACACCCCCAGCAGCAAATGGTGACAAAATGGGTGATGAAAACTAAAGAAAAGACAGCCAAGAAGAGTTCTCAAAAGAAAAGGAGCAGAGAAAAGAACAACGAAAAGGAACAAATTGTGAGCAGCCCCACCTTCCTGACATGTTATTTTAAAGCATAAAATCAGCAAAGCCACAAGCTTTAATGCTCTGCATTACTTTTGTTATATTTTATTAACCTTTCCACAGCTGGCACACTTGAAAACTCTCTTTCATCACATGCTTAGCGAAAGTTCAAGTGAAGCCGAGAGCTCAGCCAAATTTCTGTCTGCTGGACTCACTCTCAATGTGCCATGTTTCACTGCTAACCTCTCTACTCTCTGATGCAGCTGATGGAGCAAAGCAAACTTGAAATTGAAAGAATGTAAACTGGACTAGGGACAGAAGGAATATTTGAAAAAATAGTAAAAAACATGTTTTCCATGTATCGAGAGATGCTGACAAGAAGAATCTTGAACTGATGAAAATTTCGCAGTTCAGAACTTATTCTGCACAACATACGCACTTGGTTGTTTTGTGCTGCAAAATTATTATCTGCACAAAAAAGATCTGTTCCCTGTTCAAGAAAAGCTGCTTTTGCATAAATCAACCATATACAAAGTTTTGCAAAGAATAAGTCCTGAACTGCAAATTAGGCTTTGAAAATTGCCTGGTTTTTGAAGACTTTCTTACAATGCTAAAACTACTAATTGCCTGGTTCTAGATCAGTGGTTCTCAACCTGTGGGTCCCCAGATGTTTTTAGACTTCAGCTCCCAGAAGCCCTGAGCATTGACCATAGTGGCTGGGGCTTCTGGGAGCTGAAGTCCACAAACATCTGGGGACCCACAGGTTGAGAACCACTGTTCTAGATAGAAGAACATCGGTGAAGAATTTCATCACTAAGCAGGATATCTCAAATCAGTCTAGGATGAAGGTTTAAACGGTGAGATTTTGATTCTGCCCACTAAGGATTGGCTGACTTCTTGAGGACTGGACTTTACATCGTAGGGACATATCATAACCTCGTTCCATCTTGCACAGTAATGTCAATACTGACTGATTCTCAAAGTTTTCAATCAGGATTATTTCCTAGCCTGACACAGAGATTTGTGGTATTCCCTCCTGGTGGTTTTCTCACCCAAGTATTATGTTGACCTGATCCTAATTAGCTTCAAATGAAATCAGATGAGTTTAGGAAGTGCCAGAGTGGTCTAGTGTTATACCATTCTTCAGCAAATATGATTTCTCAAATGTAGTTTTACCACTTAATGACAATGCAGTGACCAGGATACTGAACCTTTCTGCTGCCTCACAGTTCTCTCCTGCAAGCTCTTCCTGGTATCATCTTTCCCCAAACTAGTTTTATGCTGCAGGTATTGTCAACTGCATGCAACACTCCTTTTGACACATGGTTGCAGGATTCACTGACACATAGAAAATCCTCCTTTTCATTGCCATTACATAATGGCATCATTATTGCCACTGGCGTTCATCATTACATAAATTTTGCAACCACTCCTAAGGCACAGTACTGATGTATGTTCCATCAATGTCTTGGTGAGGCCCTTCTCTGTCATTTCGTACAATGATCTGTATGGTCGTGGAAAAGAATTCATGATGCCAAGCTGATTGGGAATGTCTCTTTGTACTTGGCCCTATGGCTTCTTGTGAAGTTGGAAAAAGAGGCTTAGAATAAACCCTAGTGTGAGGTTATAGTTATTAGGGCTTCTCTCTCTCTCTCTTTTTGAAATCTTGGTGGGCACGTCATTGGCAGCACAACTAGTTTCGTCCTTCCACATACAAATATACAGAAACATGGTAGCATCATTAATACTGGCACTTGATGAATTCATCTGATTTAGCTCCAACCTGAAAAGAAAGTCTCATGGGCCAACATTGCATGAAACTGTGTTCCATGTAACTTCACTAAGTCTTTATAAAAATAAAATTTGTGATTTAGTGACATTCTCTTAGTATTAAACAGTTTGTAATTTGCAGTCGATGTCTAGACACTTTGTAAGCAGGTAACAAAAAGCCTGTGTTTGTTTTGCACAAGAAAATCTTGCAGATTCCCTGTGCATAGCTTTTTCTTTCTTGTCCTGCTTCTTATTCCTCTAGCCTAGCTTTTGACCTTACCAGATAACAGCCATAGAGATAAAGAGAAAATACTTAGTTGGGATCTAAATAATGGGAAGTAAAAGGAAATAGCTACAAGTGTGTGTTCCAGATTCCATGTAGTGGTACTGCACCACAGCAGTTCCTAGGCTCGTGCAACAAGACCATCCTGTACACAAGTGGGAAGACATCTTGTTTAAGTTTTGTTGCTTTTAACACACTCCTTTAGTGAACAGAGCATGCTTTTGGATCTTACCCACCTCATCATTAAAACACAGAGTTGAAGCAGGAAATAGTCTCTCTATGAAATGGACCTAAGCTATTTCTTCTGAAAAACATGCAGCTTGTGTTGTCCCCTCAGTTTTTAACACATTATTATATATTCCTAAGCAAGACAGACATACAGAGTAGGGGAGACAAATATTTGCAGAACTGAAAAACTACCAACCTGGACCAAACTATGCCTCATTGCATGCATGCTCAGCATTAAGGGAAAAAATAAACGTAGTGTTTTCAAATTTTTGCTTCAGGGTCAGCCAATATCAGTCTACCATGTAACAGCTTGGTGGGGGGAGTTTTGCTTAATGATAGAGCTGCCAGAGTAAACAGGGCCTCAAACGAGGAAAATCTAAAGCACATGCATTATTGTCAGCTTTGGCTTAGCTAGATTTGCTAATCAAAACAGCAGCTCTGCTTTTAAAAGCTATGTCTGTTAAGGTTGCTAGCAGTTGATCAAGACCTTAATGGGCAGGAATGTATAGAAGAGTTTTTGCTTCCATGAACTGTGAATAAAGTGGGAGGTCGTATTTAAGTTTTAAAGAGATGCACCAGGCCTTTCTAGCATATAGTTTATAATTTTGAGGGAAAAAAACATGTTTTTTGCACATCCTTTTATGCTGGAGCTGTCCAGTGCCATATTTTACAGCAACAAATTAAAAGTCTTAATAAATGGGAACAGAAAGAAAGAAGGAGAAATGTGTGTTTGAAGGACACAAGGCTGAATAGAATGGAAGACATTGAAATGTAAAGGTGCTTCACCAGGAACAGATAACAGGTGCTTCAGATGGGGAAATGCTAGGTTTTGTTCTTCTGTAAATCAATTTTATTTTGGATACCTATGTGAAATTTACCATGGCACTACTTTTCCATAGTGGTCGGATTGCATGTCCCTTTGAAGCAACTGGTGATGCTGATGCTAGTAAAGCTGCTGGTAGGGTCTCCCATGTCAGACAGGCTTTTCCTGAGGAGCCAGCTGCCAAATAGCTACTAGCCAGCAGCAATAGTGGGGGGAGGGGGGTGACACTGGTAGAAGAACTCTCAGAGACAGCAATGGCACCATAGCTAACATCTGTTAATACTGAACAGAAGGAAGCATGGTACACTCCTTTTGAATGCCTTTTACCATGAAAACCTTATGATGAGGAAATCCAAAATGAAACAAATTGTAGTGCCAGAAGATGAAATCCCCAGTTTGGATGGCACTCAGCGATTTACTGGGGTAGAGAAGAGGACAGCTACAAGTAGTGCTGTGACTAGTGATGTAATTGGACTCAAACTGAAAGAACATTCATCTGTTGACATGCTCAGAGATGAAAGGAAAGCTCAAAGTTACACTACGTATATAATAGGAACATGGAATGTGAGAAGCATGAATGAGGGGAAGATAGACAAAGTAGAACAAGAAATGGAACATATAAACATTGCCGTACTTGGGATGTGTAAGCTAAAGTGGACAGGAATGGGACATTTTGAGTAAAGATAATTATACAGTGTTTTACTCAGGAAATGAAAAACTACGAAGAAATGGGGTGGTATTAATAGTGAGGTGAGATGCAGCAAAAGCAGTCAAGGGATATAATACAAAATCTGAAAGAATAATATCAGTAAGATTTTAGAGAAAACCTATCATAATCCAAGTTTATGCTACAACTACAGAAGCAGAAGAATAAAAATTGAAAGATTCTATGCTGGAGTCCAGGAGGAAAATGACCACATACCAAAACAGGACTTGTTCTTAATCATAGGCAATCAGAATGCAAAAGTAGGAAGCAGAGCAAAATCAAAGATTGTAGGAAAATTTGTCCTAGGATCAAGAAATGAAGCAGGAGAGTGACTGGTTGAATTTTGTGAGGCCAACAGATTATTCACTGCAAACACATTCTTCAAGCAACCAAAGAGACAACTGTATATATGGACATCCTCTGATGACCAATATAGAAATTGAATAGACTACATACCTGGAAGTAGAAAATGAAAAATGTCCATTCTCTCATCAAAAACAAGATTAGGAGCAGACTGTTGCACAGACTATGAATTCCTAATATCAAAAATTAGAGTAAAGCTAAGGAAGAATACTAAATCAATCATTGTGCCAAAAAGCAACCTGAAGAATATCCCCATAGAATTTAAAGATAATGTAAAATGTAATGTAATGTCATGTACTATGAAGCCTAGTTGACTGGGAGCTAAAAGAACTCTGGACTGAAGCCAGGTACATTGTCAAGGAGAAATACAAAAAGACACTATCTGCAGCCAAAAAAAGAGAGAAGCTTCAATGGACAACAGGATGAGAAGCAAAAGTAAAAGGTGGCAGAAAAGGGGTCAGAACCCCAAAGGCAACTATTCAGAGATTTGTGTGAAAGACAAAGACAACTGCTATAATAATCAATGGATAGAAATAGAAGATAACAACAAAAAAGGAAGAATAAGAGATTATTAAGAATAAGAGACCATTAAATCAATCTCTCATGCAAGTAAAGTGATGCTTAACATTTTACAACAAATACTTCTACCATATATTCTGTGAGAAATTTCAGATGTCCAAGCTGGGTTCAGGAAAGGAAGAGGCACTAGGGATCATACTGCAAACATATGTTGGCTGATGGAGCGCACAAAAGAATTTCAGAAGAAAATCAGACTGTGCTTTATAGGTTATAGGAAAGCCTTTTGATTATGAAAAATTTTGGCTTGCTCTTAAAGAAATGGGTGTGCCTCAACATTTATTTGTCCTGATGCATAACCTGCACATAGGACAAGAAGTTACTGTCAGGACAAAATACAGGGAAAGAGACCATTCGGTAAGGCAGAAGACAGTAGGAAGAGAAGAAGACTGCATAAGAAATCGATGGACTCAGCCAAGGAAACCATAGCCCAGAATCTGCAGGACCTGAGCAGGGCTCTTCATGATAGTGTGACTTGATAAGGTCTTCATAAGTTGAAGTTGATTTGATGTAGGTAACAAAAGCAATGATATTTTCCACATTGCAAAGTATTTCCTGGGAGCTTCCAGCATTACCAAAGACTTTTCATTCCAATTCCCCATGTTAGTTTAAATTAACCCAATACTTTCTGAAATGTGTCTGTACTTGCCTATGTGCTTCTACTGTCTCAAAAATAGCAAAGATGGCTGACATCAAGTGAACAGAGCTATTGCTTCCAGGACACAGATTTAGCAGAAATCAGTCAACGGAAAGAGGAACATTAGCACTGAAACAAAAGTATCCTAATTATTAACTACTGTAATATTGCTAAAGCATTCTAGGTCTTTGACTATAACTCCTGAATAGTAATGCAAAAAATGGAAATTGGTGCAAATCAGTTTTTGAAATGTTTCATGAGACTGGACAGGGAGGGGGAAGGGGAAGGAAGGAAAATCAGCCTGTGATATTTCAAGAAAGAGACTGGATGCAAACCCATGAATATCCAGGTACAAAAGAATTGGAAAATTTTGATATTTCTTGAGTGTTGTTGTTTTTTAACCCATCTGGAGGCATCTAATACTAATGTTCATAAGCTTGATGGTCATGAGAGTGTAAACATAACAGAACAACCAAAGATCTAAGTTAGGATTGGCATTTTCCAGACCCTCAAATCTATTCATCTAATTTGACCAAATCTGCTTATCTAATATAATGTAATTGAGCAAGTTTGGTTGCATTTCTTCTTACCAGAGCTTCAGCTTTCTCCTATCTAGCTCTTAACAGGGTCATAGCTTAGGATGCTATTTCTAGGCTAGCAGAAGAAGGAAGTGGAACAAAGGATGAGGAGGTATGGTCCATGGGCCTCGTACAACCCGACAAAGGATAGTTTTTTACATGTCCAGCTAACCCAGAAAATTTCACAAATTTTCTGAAACTAGGTTTTTAAAAATGGGTGCAGTGGACCACTTTGAGATAGGTGCAGCCCTCCAAGATGTCATGGAGGGGCAGTGAGATGCACCCACCCCCAGTCCTTGTCAGTTGCTAGTCTTAAGCAAAGTAATAAGCTGGACAAGACAAAGGGAGCACCCAGACAGTCTTAACTATCTGTGTCCTGTACTACTCCCCTTGTAGATGCACAGTACTCACTGTAAAAGCACTGTTGCCTGCCTGACTCTACTTCCAACAATGTCATCGTGCCAGCCCTTTTTGGAGATGGTATAGTGATACAAAATTGCAGCGGCCACATCGTCTTTCCCTCTCGTCCCACAATCAGGTCGGTTCTTATTAAACCAAGCTCCTCACTAGCACTTGATTACCTTTCATGTATTTTTATAAGGACAGCTATCAGTGTGAGTATACACGTACAGGAGTTTCTGTGATTCACGCTCCCTGTCCCCCTTCTTTGGCAAAAGAAATTTTGCTTATGGCCAGTTCGATGGTAATTAGCAAAACAATGTGGAAGGTTGTTTTTCAGTTCAAAACACCAAAAACTCCTGAAGCAGATATATGCATGTATACACAAACCTCTGTGCATATTTATGACAGCTCACTGGCTCATAGCTATTTTGCTTTATAGTGAAATCTGGTTTCTAAATATTACATTTACAGGAAATGTAATACTTTACAATCTTTGGTCTTTTTTCTTACAAAATAAAATGCTGTTCTTTTAATATTGGAAGAGGTCTTGGCAGTCTAATAAATAAATACGTCTCGGTATCTTATCCAAAATCCCAGTGGAAAAATTCCTGCGGTTAACTTTTAAGAAGATCTGGATTAGAGTTCATATATATATATATATATATATATATATATGGTACAATTTAATCCTACTAAACATGGGTATTTTGTATCCATGTCTTGCGAGCTATTTGCATAAAGATTGAGTAAAATAAATAAATAAAGGAGGGTCTTGTATCTCTTGATGTGATTATTTAAAAATTCCACAAGAAAATATTTTTAATAATTATGCCCTTAGAGTACAGTTTCTAGCAGGTGTTGCTTGCATCTTTTGAGTTTCCCTCTCCTACACCACTAGAAAAGCTACAAGATCTGCAGGGGAGGGAAGTCTTTTGCTCCCATCACCTTCACAGGTATGTTTGCTGAGGCCAGAAGAGGCTCTCTTCTCAAGCAGTGGCTGCTTCAGGCTGTGGAACTCCCTTCCACAGGAGATCCAGTTCCCCCTCCCTGCACTCTTTCCACCAGCAGGTAAAGACCTTTTATTCAGGTAGGCCTTTGAGAGTTAAATCATGTAGCTACCGTATGCATGAAGTGATGTGCTGTATTTTATTTCTTTAATTTTTTAATTACTAATTATATTTTAAGTATGTTTTTAACTGTTTTAACCATCCTTTTTTTAAAAAAAAAAGTGTGTGTGTGTGTGTGTGTGTATTTTCAAGTCACCTGCTGACTTATGACGACCTCATGAATTTTTTAGGGATTTATTAGGCAAGGAATATTCAGAGGTGGTTTTGCCAGTTCCTTCCTCTGAAATATAGCATATAGCACCCTATAGCATTCATTGGTGGTCTCCCATGCAAGTACTAACCAGGTCTGACCTACTTAGCTTCCAAGATCAGATGGCAACTTGTGCCTTTAGGGTATTTAGGCCTTTTACAGCTCTTCACCTTTTATGTTTGTAAAATAAGATGTTAATTTTTCTTCTAAATTCCAGAAATTCATGGGATCGCCATACGTCAACAGGCCACTTGAAACACACATATACACACACCACACACACACACATGCTGCCTTGGATCCCAGCCCAGGAAAAAGACGGGGTATAAATTCAATCAATCAACCAATTAATAAAATATGTCCCATATTGTACCTGGCATAAAGCTGCTTTCATTCAGGATATTTCATACTGCAGTAAGATCTGGGAAACTGTTTTCCAGAACAAACTAGAAGGAAATTCAGGGGCCTGGATTTGAAGAACTACCAATGCATCCAAGTTCTAGAATTGTGCCTACCGGTAGTAGGATATTCAAATTCTTAGCCCACATTGAACAGCATGCATTAGTGCCATATTGCAAAGTGTTCTCCTCTCTTGTTTAAAAACAAATGTGCCAGGAAGCCCCAATTCCTGATGTATGTCTAGATCTACTAGAAGTGGCTCCCATGTCGGTGGACTTGGTGAATCAATTCTGGACCTTAGTTTGAACTTTAAAGTGGCTGTCCAGGTTGCTGAACCTACATATTTGGGATCAGCACTCTGGATAACTTCTTCAAAGGTCAAACTAAAGACTGGAGGGAATTTGCTATCTCATTTACATGGAAGTTACCAGCTGCTGCTGCTGACTACTGGTTCTTTGAATCCCAGCCAGTGAAGGATATGAAAACAAATCTTCACTTGACCATTGGCACTTTTTCTTACAGCATTGTATTAATAAATGGCAGGTGTATATGTTTGTGGTTCTTCTATGTTTGGGTATATTACCTATCCTGAAGGATAAGGCATGGTGGGGGGAACAGGGAAGAGAAAATATGGCCATTTCCACACTAGACTGTTATAGTGCCATTATTCCACTTTCAACATCCTATGGAATGTTGGAGATTTGCAGTTTAGGGCCCGAGATTCCATAGGACGTTGAAAGCAGAATAATAGCACTGTAACAGTCTAGTGAGGAAATGGCCTATATCAGGATCCATCTCCCAGTGATAGGTAGTAGACTGAAACAGCAACACACACACACATACACTTGTCCTATGAATTGGAAAAAAATATTTGTGTGAGAAGCCACATAATCATTTTGGAACTGAAGATATATTGTTGTTTCCAGTATAGACTCAGTAGTACATAGTTCTGTGTAGCTGGAATTCTCCTGGTGATTTAGGTAATAGAGATTTTTGCTATCATAATTTTTTTTTTTTCAGATATTGTAGAAGGGGGCACATAAGACCTCTCACACACCAGTTTTTCACTGGCTGAGCAATGACTGCTGGATGGAGCAGGGACCACTACCAACCAATCCAGACAAACACTGAGGGAGGGATTGGGAGAGTTCCCTCGTGTTGCTGATCAGCTGCCCTTCCAGATTTCCCATGTAGGAAACCTGATTCAACTTTGTGCTCTAACAGTGTGAACTAGCATCTTAGCCTGTGCCAGTATTGTGAGCCTAACTCTCAATGATACCATTCTGAGTTGTAGGCTTTAAGAAAAGGAGGGAGGGAGGGAAAGAAAGAGATCCCATATGCCTGGAATTTGTGTGGCCCTGTGTTAACATGTTATTATATTTCTATTACTGTCCTCACTTTTAATGCCATATTTTCCCAACATTCAGAAAGAAAAACCTATGCTAATTGGTCCAGTAATGTTTTCAACTCCATGAGATGAAATAGGGTGGAGCAGGGTAGTCAGCATGTTCTGTCTGTCTGACAAAAGTGTCCTCTTTTCAACATCTGTTTGAAAATTTCTCAACCACATCTGAAAAAAAAACCCTTTTGTTTACAATATTTGCATCTCTGCTAAATCCCATATGAGAAGTAAAAAACCTCTTCTAATCATGCATTTCTGGTGAGAATTAAAGATGCACTACTAGACACAGATGATTCCAATTGACCAGTACTCCAGGAATGATTGTTTCATTGTTTTATAGAAACAATTGCATACAACAGACAGTGGCCAGTGAGTTCCCAAAAGGGGTTGGCTGAGCTGAGCCATGTGTCACATGGTATTGGAGTGATGGTAGTGGCGATATTCCAGAGTCTGCTAGATTATATTGATTATGTACATGGAAGAAGGGAATCTGACAATTTTTTTTTGAGGAACCATATTATTTTTAAAGCAACAAATACACAGATTAGGCTGCTTCTAGAATTCCAGGTTGAATCTTTTATTTAATTAACTTCATTTTAAATGTATGTCATTCTTTGGCCATTTCTGCACTACACTGCTATTATTCCACTTTCAACATCCTGTGAAATTCTGGGGTTTGTAGTTTAATGAGGGTAAAGAGATCTCTGGCTGAGAGTTCTAAATTCCCTTCCCTAAACTGCAAACCTCAGGATTCCGTAGGATGTTGAAAGTGGAACAATAGCACTATAACAGTGTAGTGCAGAAATTACCTTTGAAACTCAAGGTAGTTTACAAAAGAAAGTGGTAGCAGAGATCAGAAGTACTGTACACTCATCCCTCCATATTTGCTAGGGTTAGGGGCACAGGACCCCTGTGAAATTGAAAAAAACCATGAACAACTCTAGGCCCTCCCAAACCATATTTAACACACACACACACACACACACACACACACACACACACACAAAGTATGATCACCATGATCCTTTGAGGCACCAGGGTTCCTTCACAAGGCAGAAGTGGGTGGCTGGTGGGGCTTACTGCCACCTCCACTGCTGTCCCACACCATTTCTAATAGGGACTTACAAGCCTTGACTGCAGTTTCTCGGTCTCATGAGGCTTGCAGTCCCTGTTAAAAATGGCATACAGAGGCAGCAGAGGTGACAGCAAATAATCCATGAATAATCAAATCTGCAAATGTGGAGGGCTGACTATAGTATTAATCCTATCTACTAAACCATCTGCAGCTGCTCCTTTGCTGAAATTTTGCTGCCATCTTCCATGAGACAATAACCTCTTCTCTGGACTACTATTATATGTTTTTATGGGGCTGCCTTTGAGGATCATTCAGATGCTGCAAATGGAATTGAATTCTACTGTACTGATCATGCCTTTTTGCGGGTGTCTGCTTCGCAGAACATTATCATAATGCTTAAATTCTAGGTCATCTGTACTGGCTTCCAATTTTCTAGCAATTCCAGCTGAAGATGTTGGTTATTACATTTAAAAACCAAAACAGCTCGGGTCCTGTGTATGTCAGGGATCCGTTCTCCTTGATATTTCTCATAGCCCTTTGTAATTACTGGTGCTTCCTTGCCCTGTATTCTGCCTTGTTCTTTTGTCCAGTCTGGGGGAAACATGAAGCAGGGCTTTTTTGGTGGTGGTTTGCATCCCATTTAGAGTAGTTCCAATCTAGAGAGGCCCATTCAGTTCCTGTTCTGTTACAGTTAGTTAATGATCCCTCCCTCCCCCCCCCCGCCAAAGGACACCAATTCTCTCTAGGCATTTGTTCAGAGGGTTTTTATTGCTTAAGTTATATTGTCTTAAACAATTTCTTCATAGGTTTGTCCTGGGTCTTGATGCTGGCTTGACTTGAGGGGCTCTTTCACTTGCCTTACTCTCTATTTTGAAGACTTTTTGTTTTGTTTTATTTTGTTTTGTTTGTTTTTGCTGTTTTGTTTCTTAGACTACTCCATAGAAAATCAATGAATAGTGTCAACATTTATGAATGAAAGAAGCTAGGAAAAGAATAGGAAACAACAGCAGCGCAGCAGAAGCAGCTGATTTACGAGCAACTCCAAATGGACTGGCAAAACATCTGAATGAAATCCCCATAGACAGAATCCCAACAGCACAATTCAACAAATAGTTGAGAACACCTGAATGGTTCATATTTCAGAAAGATGCTGCTTGTGGGATGATCCACATTGTAAGATTACGTGCATTTGGAATGAATGGATCCCATTGGTTCAAGCAGAATGAAACTGCCTTTAGTGACATCAGATTATGATGGAAGTATTTTAGCCATGGACAACATTATATGTCATTGAATCATACTTAGAGAGAGGGGGATTCTACGTATGTCCATCTCAGGCCATATGTTGTTCTTAAACTATCGCATAGCATGCCAAACTTTACATTGTAGGCATAGGCCATTTCTGCACTAGACTGTTATAGTGCTATTATTCCACTTTCAACATCTCATGGAATCCTGGGGTTTGCAGTTTAGGGAGGGGCCTTTGAATGTTGAAAGTGGAATAATAGCACTGTAACAGTCTAGTGAGGAAATGGCCATAGTTCCAGTGTTTGCCCAAAGTGCAAACGGAAGCTGCATTTGCTCCAAATAAGCAGAAAACATCAGGGATCCATCACCAATCATGACCTACTGATGCATATCTACTGGGTGTTTCTGAAGATGCATTCATGTTAGACCAGCACTATGATTCCATTTTAACTGCCATGGAAACACCCTTTGGAATGCTCAGATTTACAGTTTAGGGGAGGAGCTGAGAATTCTCAGGCAGAGAGTTCTAGTGCCTCACCAAACTATAAACACCTGGATTCTGTAGGATGGAAGCATGGCAGCTGAGGTGGTATTACAGTGTGATAATTGTGCTTCATGGAAGGGCCCTGAGTGGTTGAACCCTCAGGGGATTTTTCTTTTCTTTAGCCATTACATCCTTACTACAGTAGAGAAATATGGCAAATATGTTTGGGTGCCATAATGTACTGAGCCAACTAACCTTCTCTTGCCCTTTTCATCTACCTCTGAAACATGAGACAGCGTGGGTAGAGTATAACCATATCGCTCCTCACATAAAACAAGTTGGCAGCAATTTAAAGTTCTGTCACTATTGAAATCACAGTGACTACTTTTGTTTCACAGGATGTAGGAATGCCTGCCATATTTTGTGTTGTGCAATACAGGAATATATTTCAGCTGTGCAGAATATGAAAGGTGGTGGTTAATTGGATAGGCAAATTCTGATAAACATAGTATAGAACAGGCCAGTATATAACAAGCCAGTTCTTCTTAAAGGTGATTTATTGCTACCTGCTTCCTCCCTACAGCTAACACTATTCTGAATACTTTTTACATTTGTTGTTATTTTTTAGGTCCCTTTTTCCAACAAATCCATCAATAAAAGAAAGAAAATGGCCTAAAATTTGGGGGAAACCTAAAAATGCTTCCAAAGAATTTAGTTAATGAGAAACAGTAACAAGTAAATATTGTTCATCCTATTGCCAGTCTTGTGAAAATAATGTCATTGTCCCATGAAATAATAGGTTACAAGTAACGCTGCTACTTCTGATATGTTATTTCCAAGCTCTGGAAAAGATTCCAATGTACATAGTGCACCTTCGTATTGCATACTTAACATTCATTGGCTGACATTCTACATTGGAAGACACCTGTGTCTATCCTCCCCTCCGCATTCCTCCTCTACCCCGGAAGTGCCAAGCCCAAGGAGGGCTGCTGTTGTTGCTGCTGCTTACCTTTGGGGCAGAGAGGTAGTTGGAGACAATTAATACCATGCAGTCATAGCTGGACTCAGCTCAGTGGAGGACAGAAGAAATGAGGGTGCACTCACAGATGCAGGGCATCTTCCTTTTCCTCCCAGCCTCCAGGAGCTTAGAGCAGCTGTATTTTCATGACCTGAATTCTTCCCCACCCCTCCATTTCCTATTAGTGCAAGCAGCAGCAGCCCTTCCTGGGATTTGACTGCTGTCTTGGGAAAGAACTTTGGGGACAGAGCATAAGGCAGCAAGAGAATAACCCCCTCAGCCCCAAACTGCACTTACACTTATGCATGCCAGTCATTTTATACAACTTAAGTATTCATTTTATCAAACTTGTAAACACTGAAAGGTTAACATAACTGAAAGCTAAATGCTAGGGACAAAGTAAGGCTATTTTTGCACTGATGTGAATTTGGAAAACTACATGTGAAGTATTTCTCTTCTTCTCAGTCTTATGGCATCAGGATCGGTCCCAGTGCTGCACTTGCTTTAGAATATCATCTAAAAAGGAAAAATGCCACATCACAAATTGACAGAAAACCTAGAGAGATTTCTGAAATCGTTACATTTATACATGCAAGACCCAGTTCCTGACTATAGACTTCATACACAGCAGCAGTTCTTAACCTTTTCTTTACCACAATCCCCCTTTAAATATCTTTTATTGCCACTGACCACCAAGATTTAATTCAAGGTGGCTTCTGGCAGTATGTGTCATAGCAAGAAATGTCACTTGCTTTCTCTCAGCCATCCAGCATCATTCACTTACAATTTGCTCACTGAGTGCAGAAGCAGCAAGTTCTAAGTACTTCCTCCTCCCGCCATCAAAAGTTGTTTTCATAACTTTGGAATGATTTGAGACACTGTAATGAAATTTTGTACAAATGATGCCTGTCACTGGCAAAAGACTCCTGCTCTTTGAGATCAATACTTGACCTTCCATCTTTCTTTCTTTCTTTCTTTCTTTCTTTCTTTCTTTCTTCTTTAACTACAAAAGCTCATAACATTTCCTCAAGGCTTCATTGACCCACTGTGAGGACACTGTGGACCCCCAAGGATCAATAGATCACAGCTTAAGAACCTATACATGTCTTTTATGGACAGTGTCTCTGCAAGTCTCAGCAATCCCTACAAAATATGAGCAAACAGCAACCAGAAAAAGGAAAAGCAGTATTTAGGGAAAAGGCCCCTCACAAATACTATGTTCACCTACTTAGCAATTGGTTCCTCGGTATAAAATGTAAATGCGTGGTGCAACCTCAGAGGCTTTACTGTACTATTGGAAATGCTAAGCTCATATGAAAAATGGAAAAATCTGGAAAGCTCATACACACAAACATACAACTCAGACAGTAGCTGATGTGGTATTTCTCCTTTTTCTCTTCTGGAACATTCTGTGTGAGCTCTGATTGAGTCACATTCTAAATTATAAACAGCCATGTCACTGAACAATCTTCCCTCAAAGAACATTTGTGCAAAAAGACTACTTCTGGAGGCAACATTTTGCACTCTGCTGATCTCATTGTGCAAATCCAAGTCTTCATTAGCATTTAGACAGATACATTTGTCCAGCATGTATGGATTATACAGCTACTCCAAAGGCTTAAAACAGAGGTTGTTTACCACTGTAGCACTGTTTTGTTTACTCAGTATTGCAGGACCATATTCTTCAGCATCAAGTCATATTTTTACATTTGGCAACTTCCAATCAATATTGACAGCCTCCACAAGTCAGCCCGAGTGATAAATCAAACGACATGTAACTGCACTGTTTATTGATCGATTGGCTTGCAAGTTTTCATTAGTGAACTTCATTCTCACAGTTTGCCTGATTTAGGAAAAGAATAGCATGAGTGAAAACAGACTAGTTAGAGAGGAGAGGGGACACTGGAACTGTAAAAATTGGGGTATGTTACAATAAAACCCTCGCTATTGTATTTATTTAAACATACCAAAATATAATACATACAGGCAGACCTCAATTAACAAAGATCTGACAAAGAAATTCCTTTTCCAAAGGCTTTTTATGACCACCCAGCTCCACATTTTCCTTCTTGCCCTCTGTCTCAGTGGAAGTTTCTTTTAGCAGCACTGGTATTGGAGGATAATGAAGGAAGGGTAGAGAAACATGGATGATGAGTGTTAGGTTTCAACAGTGTGCTTGAAGTAAGCAGTCCCATATACTTTGAACTGGGAAAGAATGGGATTTTGCATTAACTGGCCCCTCTTTGGCTACCTTTATTGAGCATGTGCAAAGAGCAAAACAGAGGGAAAAGTGGAAAACAGATCCTTATCAGACTGCCTCATCAGCCACTCCCAAAATATTTTTTAAAAATGTTGATCTATAAGTTTGTCCACCAAAGTGGAAATCTGACCTGGTTGTTTCATTTCACATGTGCTTATTGTTCATACAGAATAAAAAGTTTGCTGAAATATGTTGAGCTGCTCTTCTTTTATATTAGGCAGAGATCTATCCCTACTTTTTCCATATTATTTCTGCCTGTGGTACCAAATCTTCTGTTAAAGAAGGAATGCCAAGGAACATACCTACTTCATTTAGGCCATTTCCGCACCGGGCTTTTAAAATGGTGCAGAGCGACCTCCGAGGGAGGTCTTCTACACCGTAGAGTGGACTGGGTCGGACTACTTTTTGTAGTTTCATACCTCAGTTCGATTCTGCGCAACCAGAACTGGTTGCGCAGCGTGCTTTTTAAAAACCTCTTTTTATCCTACATCTCAGATGTGAGATGTTTCTGCTTCTCTTTTTTGGGATTTTGGACTGTTGGATTTGTCTATGACTGTGATTCAGTGCTGGAAAGTCAAGTAAGCAGCTTCCCTCCCTTGGATTTTGCTGCATTGGAAAGTGAATATGAGAAACAGAAGAAGTTTTGGAAGAAGCTTTAGAAGAAGCAGTTGAAGCAAATCTGGGAAGAAAATCAGTTGCAGCAAATCTGGGAAGGGAGGGGGCTTTGGTTTTGATGGTTTGATTTGATGGGTGCAATGATGATTGGTAATGGTAAATACATTTCTGAGAACGATATATTGATATCTGTATGTATTTGTATGTTTAATGAGATATTCTAACAGTTGAGGGTCTTGAAGAGATTGGGGAGCTTGTGGTGGATATCATTAACAATCCCACCCCTGGTGGCGGGACGGCTCAGAACTTCAAAGCGACAACAAGCATACATTGAAATATTTGAGATGAGTTCTGGGCTGTAATGTCACAGAAGGGAGTGGGGAAGACGGGTTGCAATGAGAATAATGGTATAAGTGGGAAGCAATAAGATAACAGTTATTGAGCAGTGTATTTTTCTTTGGTATGTGAATTGTTTCCTGCTTTTTTCTGTTCGTGTCTGAGCTCTTGGGATTGTCGTGGCTACAACTCTGCGATAGAAGGTCAACTAAGCAAAACAATCTCTCTTCCTGTTTAACTGCCCGGATTCAAAGCGACCATGAGAAGACAAAGGAAATCCAGAAATGAATTCTGGGTAGTTGAGCAGGGACAGGAGGGGTGTAAAGAAGGCGAATTTTGGATTAGATTTGAATATGTAATGTGTCTTGGCACTATAAAAGAAATTCATCTATTGGAATGTTAAATTGGAATTAATATGGTCATTGATGTTGTTAAAGGGATGAAGGGGTTGGTGTGATGGGGGAGCCAGGTCAGATGTCATTTACGATGTTTCCCCACCCTGTGGGGTGTAGCGGTGATAAGCAATATAGAATTTTTTTTAGATATGAGTTCCACCGTGGAATCCCAGATGGGGAGGGGAGGGAGTGATGTGGCAAGACACAGTGTCCTGATGTAAACGAAGCAGTAGGTACTTTAAGAAACATAAGCTTACAACAGTAAAAATATATATATATAAATAGAGACAGTGAGAAAGAGGTTAAACAGCAATATGGAAAATAGTTGGAAGCAGGACAGATAATAATTCAGGGTGGATGTTGATGTTATAACAGCTCAGAATGCTAGAAAATATATAGTAAATGTTTGGAGGAATCTATAAGAGGGGAAGAAAATAGACAGAGACTTTAATTGGGAAAAAAAAATTAGGAGATTGAGAACAGACAGATATTGACAAGGATTAGAGAGAAGAAGAAAGGCCAAAAACAGGTAACAGCTGGGAACTATCACTGGACAAGACTGGTTTGGAACGGTGATTGTCAGTGCAATAACTTTAACATAACAGAGAAAGGCGAAAGGAGAAGCTTGTTCAAGCAGGAAAACAGGAATGTATTGTGGTACATGATTGTTAATGGGGGCTTCGGGAGGTGGGGATCAAGACAGGGTGGAAGATCAGAAATATTGCATGTTAAAATACGGTTTAAAAATTGTTTTTATTTTGTGAAATTTAATAAAATTATTATTAAAAAAATAAAAACCTCTTTTTAGAGGTTTTTAAAAAGCACAGAGTGCGCGAATCCATCTCCGTGCTCCAGAGCAGATTTGCAGGTGCGTGCAAGTGCATGCCTGCAGATCTTCCAGGGGCAGGCTTTCAGCTGGCGAGCTTCTCCACATCGGAAGCCTCCATTTTGGACACCGGAGGAGTGCAGAGCGACAAGTTCACACTCCTCCTTGTCCCGATGGACTCGATCATACAGAGAAGAAATCTGGTGAGTCTCGTTTTCACCCGGTTATTTTCCGACATGCGGAAAGGGCCTCACTGACACATACCTGTATAGTTAAAATAACCAAATCACACTAAATTTAGTTTAATTGAACCAAAAAAACTCCCAAACATACAATCAAAACAAAAAAAAATTAAAAATAATAAAAGAGATTGAACCTCCCAATTAAAATGATTTTGCAAACAAAATGGTTTGGGGAGCTAAAAAGTTGCAGTGAGTCCAAACAAGGACCATGGGAACCAGCTGTACTTCCATAGCTGGAGCACTCTCCATATGAGAAGACTCTTTCTGTAACATTGGTATGTAGTGTTCCTGATGTTCTGGAGAAGAGTCTCCCCTAATTTTAAGTCACTAGCAGGCTGACATAGGGAGAGATCTTCCTGCAGATATTTGGGTCCCAAGAAATCGCTCATAGCTATATATGTGAAAACATGAGATGGCAAAAGTTACACTTGCTTACATGACTCCAGGCAGGGCTTACATGGAACTGAGAGTGGGGAAGAGGCTGAAGCGTCTTTCATCACAATTTTTAGTAAGCAAAAAATCCTCTGCTTTTGACAGGATTGGGTACTCTTCAATCCTAAATGAATGCTGTTCTCTTATGCTACAAAAAAGGGGGATTAATACCCTCATGATCAGGTCACCCAAATAAAGGTCTAATCTGCCCTAAGAAGAAGACATCTACACTTCCTCCTACAGTGTATGGAAAACCATTGGGAAAAAGTAGGCACTGAGACTTTCAAAGAAAGAGAAAACCAGAACTTATTGTTCTCGTTCCTGTTGTCTCCTCTGCTCAGCTATGAAAAACCTCCCCCACTCCCAGTGTTCTGCAAAGATGTTTGGATGTAGCATGGCTGTGTAGAAACAAGCCTGGACTAGTACATACCAGCTTGGAGTGCTGTAATTGAATTAAATGCTTAATAAAGCAGCTGCACTTTAAAAATTTTGCCTTCAAGGTCTTCATCATTATCACTTCAGGCAACAGAAAAAGGAATGATAAGCATATGGTCCAGTGAGGAATCTCTACGATGACAGAGCAGGCCAAACGAAAGTGTACTTAAGGACAAACACTGCTTGCCATCAGCTGCTAACTAATGCCAAGCCAGAATTGTGTTGTATCCAGGGTACTGAAGTGCCATTAATTGCTACTCTTACTATTGCATGGCATTGTGGGATTGCCATTCAGCTGGGAAAAACAACCGACAGCTCAGCTTGCTTCTGTCTGTTTTAACAGAGGTTTGATCTGGAGGCTTTTGTCATGGCATGGAGCTAAACACAACCACCTGCTAACTCCTGAACTCCCAATCCCACCTCTTTTAAAGGGAAAGCCACACAGAACAATTCAAAAGTTGGGAACCCTACAAAACCAGACAAGCAGACAAATAAATGAGCAAATGTCATTTCCAGCAAATTGAAGAGTGTTCCTCCATCATAAAGTAGCAAATGTAAAGTTTCCAAACTGGGAAAGGAGGAGAAAGAATCTTTTTCATAAATTTAATTTGATCTGAGCTCCTCTACCTGTTCCCAGCCCTAGCATGGATGCCTTCTCTATTTTCTCTGCTATATAAATTTCTTGGCAAGCCAGAATTGTGTCACATCTGATAACATTAAGGATTCTAAGTTGCAAATCATGGAAGTTCAGTAAAAGCACCGAATGAGGGGTGCAGAATTGCAGTTTCCAAAGAAGCTTAGCTTTCTGTGTGTGTGTGTGTGTGTGTGTGTGTGTGTGTGTGTGTGTGTGTAAATTAGCTTTTAATGGTTGTGATTTCCTAAGGGCTTTTTGAAAGCATGTGGACAATGCCTGGTGAAATCTGAAAGTCAGAGGAACATTCTTGGATAAGATTTCTATTCACCTGTATAGTTCCTTGCTCTTCTTCATGACAAGCAGAAGCATGATAGCAAAACCAATATAAACTACATATTAATTAAGTGATGCAATTTTGTTTTAAGCTTGCATGGATAACTTTATTGAGTTTATGGGAATTTAGTTTTTATCATTAACAAAATTTAAGTTGCCTTGGTGTAGGATTTTGATTTTATTTTGCACCACAGAGTAGACCTAGGCTTGGATCCAGACTAGCAGTGTAATCCTAGCTGGCCAAAATGACCAAGGCCCAGCTACCCCAACATTAGACTCACTAAACTTCTGCTAAATCCAAACCTCCCTCAGCCTAAGGATGCTGGAAATTACTTAGGACTATCCTGGCTCTAACCTAGATACATGGTGGTGTAATAGCTGTACCCGTAGGCTGGGAAAGATTTGGATCTCACATAATGTGGCTCCTCCCTAACTCCACCTTTTCAAGGGGCAGGTGACAGCAATCACTTTTTTCCTAGCATATCTTCTCCAAATGAGTGGTTCTGCTGGCAGATCACTCTGTAGTCACTTTTACGAGATGCAAACTTAATTCTGTGTTCCTCTCATAACAGCAGGCACAACTTTAAGATTGCACAGTCATGTTGGTTAGCCCCCCCTTAACTCTCAACCAGTATGAATGGGTTTACTATAAATATGGCTAACCCATAATTTTTGCTGTTGAAAGTAGCATCAAATTCTCCTTCACAGGACTGGGCCAGGAAAAGCCCCTGTTCCCATGGGAGCAACCCCTCCTTGGGAGGCGGTTTGAAGAGCAGAGCCTGAGGGTTATATTTTTCAAATACCCAGCCCCACAAAATGTTCAGCCACAAAACAGAGCACACAACAGGTGCAAGTGTTTAGGTTTTCAGCAGCCATCAAACTGCAGCTGTTAATTTGTGTCTGGAATACAGCTGTATGTTTAGGAGGGCGCAAACTGTCCCCTCAGAAAGAGATGGCACCCTTTTAAAAATGTGACTGTTCATAATCAAATGGAGCCTATATATAAAATTGGTATTTGGAGTAGCTACCCAGAAATCTAACAGGAACAGATGTACTCCGGGATTATTTTCATATCCCTCTGTCACTTCCTGGCACCAGGATCCTGCTTGACACGTACTCGGCATCCATGTAAGTCCTACTGTTGAGTATAAGAGATGCACACATGGCTGTTTTCCTGGACTCAGGTCCATCTGCAGAAGCCAAACGCCCTTGTGCTCATTAGGCAAAGCTTTGTCTGTTTATTTTGCTTTGGTTCCAGCATTCTTAACAATTTTGTCTTGCATACGAGAGGGAGCAAGAGACATTTATTTTTCTGTGTCATGATATTTTCTCATCACTGTGTCATCCCTCAGAGAATCCCTGCTGCCACCACAGTTGCTTGATTAATGGTTGCCACTTGTACTGAATAAAAAAATTATGCACTGTCCTTTGAATATATAAAACAGTTGATTGCTAAATGTAAAATACAAAATCTGGACTGTATTCAAGTGTGTCTGGCTGTGGAGTGGACAGTGCTGGTGGAAGACAGCCTCCTTTCCTCCATAACCCCTGTGACAGCCCCCCCATCACAACTTGTAGGAAAGTCCATTTTTAATCTAGCTGTTCTTGCAGAAAGTTCTTTCCATGACTTAGTTGTGATGAGGCCACATCTACTCATAATTATGCCACTTTGTGTACAGTCATCCCTCCACATTCACTAGGGTTAGGGGCACAGGATCCCTGTGAAAGTGAAAAAAATGTAAATAACTCTAGGCCCTCCCAAACCATATTTAACACACAAAAAAAGTATGATCAGCATGTACAACCCACTATGGGTTCCTTTGAGGCATCAGGGTTCCTTCACAAGGCAAAAGTGGGTGGCTGGTGGGGCTTACTGCCACCTCCTCTGCTCCTCCACACCATTTTCAATAGGGATTTATAAGCCTCATTCGCAGTTTCTCAGTCTCACGAGGCTTGCAGTCGCTATTACAAATGGCACAGGGAGGCAGCAGAGGTGACAGCAAATAATATGTGAATAATCAAATCCGAAAAAGTGAAATCTGCAAATGTGGAGGGCTGACTGTACTTAACAAAAGTGCAAGGGACAGTTGCATCAGATACAGAAGTGGCATTGTAGATCTCACACTGACCACAGTTTTACAACCCTAGCAATGTTATAATATTGACAATAATATCACAACCCTGGTTGTTCTTATTGTTACCGTATGAAGCAGTGCCAAAGATCAAGGGACTGTGGGGTTTCTACAGAGAATGTCAGCCATGATAGCTTTCTCTATGTGTCTTCTTTCTCTCCCTCTCTTTCTGCAGTGTGTGTGTCTGTGTATGTGACAACTTCAGCACCCTTGAGAAAAGAATCCATTTTGTTAGTGTGGAAATGGAGTCTTTGAGAAGATTGTTACCCCAAAATACAGGTGCCACAAGGGCCACCCAGCAATGCCAGATACCTCTTGCAAAAGTGGGGCATGAATTAGCTCAAAGAGGAGGCTTGCAAGAGAGGAGTAACATAACAAGACCTTTCCTACCAATATTTGTGGGATGACACAGGAAAAGAACCAACCAGAGATTGAAAAGTAAGCTAAAAATGTGTTTTTATTGGGGGGAATTCACTAATGCATGCACACAAAATACAAACAGTCAAACATTCACACAAGAGCTAGCTGAAGGATAAAGGGAGTTAAAAAATTATAGATAGAGAGGCTGAGGTTTTTTTGGGAGGGAGTTATATAATTACCAGTCCAGAAGAGTAGTGAAGAGCAGAAATGTGGTTAGCTTAGGTAGAACCTAAGGACAGTGTTCATTCAGGAGCTAGATGGACAGCGTAACAGGTAGACCTTCGACAGACTGCACTGGGCATCCTGAAATCAGGGATATTTGTACCCAAAAAAATAGCCTGTGGCAGTGGAGGATATGTGCCATTCCACGTGTGGAACAATGGGAGTTGCAGTACAGACAGTGGACAATCAACCCACTAATGCTCACAGTGTTTGGATGACAAAGACATGATGACTGTTGTAATAGCTCTATATTGTGGGTGCTATGAGGCAAGAGGCAAGAGGAAAGAGTCCAGCTGCACCAGGGATGGGTATCTGTCAATCAGTGTCCTGGTGGGCTTTTCACAAAGACATTCTCCAAGAAATTCCAGTTTCCATTATTCTCCGGAACAGCAGTGATTTACCTGATAATTGACCTAGGTTATGCCAAGAGGGTGTTTTAGGCTGGCCTGCCTGTGACTTCGTGTTTACGATCAGGTTTCTTCCGCTTTTGGTTTAACCTTTCAGTCACCTTTAGGTTGGATTTTGATATCAGTGCCAATTAAAGTATGTTTCCAATTAAATATGATGCCAATTAGATATGGTGCCCATTCCAAACCATACTGATATTGGGGACCCTCAAAGCAAGATGGACTAGTGGAGTTTTAATGCTGGGAAACATGCATTAAAAATTTGCATCTCTGGCCATTTCAACACTATACTATTATAGTGCTATTATTCCACTTGCAACATTCTGTGGAATTCTGGGGTTTGTAGCTTACTGAGGCCAAAGAGCTCTCTGACTGAGAATTCTAAATGCGCCTCCCTAAACTGCAAAGCCCAGGAATCCGTAGGATGTAGAATGTAGAATAATAAAACTATAACAGTGTAGTGCAGAAATGGCCCAACTGAGAGAAAGAAGGACAAGCTTTCACAGAGCAAGTCTGCTTCATCAGGTGCATCTGATGAAGTAGCCTCTACCTATGAAAGCTTACGCTACAACCTTCTTTCCATTTGTCTCAAAGATGATACAATACCCATTTGCACACTGATCCAGATGAACACAACTATTTCTTTGTAATTTAGAGCATGGATGGGAAACATGAACCAGTTTTGAAGTGATCCCCTCATAACCTAGATCGGCCTGTTAAAATTCCACTGTGTACTGTTTGATACCTTTTGGTTTTATATTCCTCTACCTGTCTCCCAGAATGTATAACCCAAACCTTTCCAGAGGTTGTTGGACCTCGGCTCCCATCTTCTTTTGACGCTGGCTATGCTGGCTAGGGCTGAAGGAATCTGCAGCCCAACAACTTCAGTTGCCCATCCCAGGTCTAAACAGAGCATCACTCTATGATGAAGCACCTGTTTTGTCTCTCCTGACAGGTTTCCTATGTTGTGCCATCATCCAATGCATGATCTGAGTCACTTTGCCCTGAAGGGTCTTTGTCCTTACAGGGGCTACAGCTTCCCTATGAAATCCAAATTCTGGGTCCAAAGATGTGATGGGAAAACACAAGGTCTACGGTCTTGGGTGAGGCTGTTTCAAAGATGTCAAGTCAAGCACAACTACAGCCATATTTGTTTAATTTTTCTCTCTTGCCTCTTTTTCCAGATCCCTTATTTCTATCTGTATCTTTATTTTGCTTGGAGTAGTCAAGGCCAAAGAAAGTATGCACGGGCTCTGTTCCAGGAACTTCTGTGAATAGAAAAATTCACAAATGCTTGTGTCTCATTATATTCAATGGCAGTGATATGTGCATGGGTGCTTTAGTGCACCTGCGTGCAAGTCACCAACATTTTAGCTGTAGGACACAATACTTTGCATGATGTAGAAATCGCATACATGGAGACTGCGGTTAGGGGAATCTACTGCACATTTAAAATTCTATTTTGGAATCCAAATTGTGAAGGCTTTGGCATTTCTTACAAGAATTTATCCTCAGAACCCCTCACAAAATCAAGTTCCAGTCTCTGATGATATAAAGTTTGCTTCATCCAGTGGAAGATTGTTCCATCCAACACAAGGTAAAACTACTCAGTTTGGCTTCTGCTGGCATTCTTTGCCTGTTGTGATGTATACATTTATCTACAGAAATGACAGTACAGAGCCTTCCTAGGAAATTTACTCCTTGTTTCCTATGAAGGGGCTTCTTGTCCTCACACTAGATAGAGGCAAACACAGTTCCTAGAATGAGGTTCTTTGTAACATCAAATGGAGAAGTGAAAATTTATTGCTATTCTTCTTATTGCTTTTATTCCTAGTCTCTGTTCCTTACTGCTTTATTGTTTACTGTTCAGTTCTTTTTACTGCTTTTGTCCCTAGTCATCTTGTGGCCATTTCACAGTGTATGCCTTAATCGCTTCATGAACAAATCTGCCTTCCCCAACATCTCAGGGCAAAAATGAAGACTCCAACACCATATTTCTCATCTTAGTGAGTGCAACACACATAATGACTCCACATTAAATGCAGCATGGTGTGCAAGCAACTGCAACAGATCATATCCCAGCAGAAGATACTGCACTTCTAAAAGAGCACATACAAGGCAGCAGTGGGGTGGGGGGAGCATACCCACGCCCTCCCGTTTCCACTGGAATCTGGATTTGTTCCACTGGGATATTTTACTGGATGGTGTTCCATATCTACAAAGATATTCCAGTACTGAAGTCTGTAACTGCTGTTTCTCATGGAACAAAAAATTGTCATAGTCTCTAAAACAGAAAAGGGTTTTTAAAAAATCTCAGTGTACTAGATAAATGTAGGTTTGCCCAAATCTCAGATTTTATTGTGCAATCCTATGCATGCCTACCTGGGAGAAAGTATTGAATTTGATGGGGCCTATTTACAAGGAAGGCCTATAGCCTTAAGTTTCCTATAAATGACTTTGCTGAGCAGGAATGGCATTCTCCATTCAGAGCTTTACAGAACCTACTTTGTGCAATGGTGTGTGATGTTTGGTTACTGTAAAGCAGGCCCCAGGTTATCAAACCAGCAGTTTTGCCATTCATTTTTCAGTTTGCCCCTTGCATGTATATTTTTGCGGTCAAATCCATTAGTAAGCTTTAGCGATAAACACCTGGACTCTATCAAAAACAAAGAGAGTCTTATTCTGTATGCGCAGCTAGCCTGGTGAACAAACCAAAGAAAAAAGTAATGGCATAATATGGAACTTGAACAGGGATAAGTTTTTTATGATGTGCCAGCATAAGGGAGATCAAAGACCAAAGCCAAATAAATAGCAACTGGGTACCAGCAAAGGAAATATGGTTAAATGAGAAACAAAGACCCAAGGCCGCCAAACCTTTCTGCATTTTTTTTTGCCCTTTTCACTAATAGGCTAAATATTAGCAAGAATGGTTAAAAGTGACTTTTAATAACTTGCAAACAGCTTTAATAACTTGCACATCTTTTTCAGACATTAGGACACCCTAAAGCAAAGATCATCACTTCATTTTTAACACCCTTGTAACCCGGTATTGCTTGAGGTTGTTAGACCACATGTGCCCCTTCACTGATTTTTTTTTGTGAATACCTGGTGGAATTTGCAAGCTCAGGTTTAACTATTTATTTGGCCTGACTCCTTCTTATCTGAAACATCTCCCAAGAAACTGGAACAATCTGTCTGGCATCTGTTGATTGGCAGAGCAAATTTTTCCAGGTGGTACAGCCAGATGCCCAGAATTACATGCCAACCCTATTTTGTCAGGAAATGTGATCAAAGGAGAAAAGCTCATATGACTAATGTTCAATGTCATGTTTAGTACCTGCAATGTATCTACATAAACAGTTTTCAATGACTACTAGTAGTGAAAAATGTTGAGAAAGATACAAGTGAGAGAAGTGAGCTGACAGGCTGAGGCCTCGGGGCAAAAAAGAGGGTCCATCTGCACTTGATTTGTCAAGGGTTTACAACAGTGAAACTCTAACTCTGCAGATGATACATAAGATCATGCTCACATGAACCAGTTTATGCAAATAATGTTCAGACTACATAAAGCACGCAGGCCCAGACAATGCAGATTTGGCATGCTTGAATCTAGAAGGGAGGTTCATAAACTAATTTTACACAATTAGAACATCTGGCAAAGTAGTGCAGTGGTTTATTGAAACATAAATTCCATTAATTGTGAACGTAAAGCATTCCAGACATGCAGTACAAATCCACAAAGACGGTAGTACCTCTCCTATAATCAAGCGTAGAAATCCATGTTCTCTGGGAAAACTAAAAAAAAGGCCCAGTAGCCCCAGTCCAGCTGTTCCTTTTGGAGGGGCTGACACAGGACCACCATTTAGAAAGTGCTGATATGGACTAATCCAGGAGTGGGAATCATGGGAAGTACAACTCTCAGCATTCCTCACTATTGGCTATGCTAGCTCAGGCTAATGGAAGTTGCAATCGAGCAACATCTGGTTCTCACCCCTGGGCTATAGAGTTGCCCCTTTGAATGAAGTGGGAAGTCCAAAGGAGAATGTGCAATGATTCTCATCTGGTCAAAAAGGATACTGATGTTGAAGTAAACATTGACTTCCCTTACAGTTATTGTGTACTTGCAGTCTATGGTTTATTGTTGCCATGTGCTTCAACTCCAACTTAAGGCAACCTCATCATTGGGTTTTCTTGGCAAGATTTATTCAGAAGATGTTTGTCATTGCCTTCCTCTGAGGTTGAGAGAGTGTGACTTGCCCAAGTTCACCTAGGGGTTTCCATGGCTAGGTGGGGATTCAAACACTGGGGCTCTTTGATATTGTGCAATTATAGTGCTATGATTAACTGCCTGGCAACATCCAATAGAATTGTGGGATTTCCAGTTTAGGGCTAGATCTCTAGCACCTCACCAGACCACTACCTCAAGGACTCCACAGGATGCAACCATGGGATTTAAGTGAAATCACAGTGCTATAACTAAATAGTGTGAAAAGGACATTGGCCTTTTCTGCACGAGGGGAGGGAATCGCTCTGTGCCGTTACCTACTGCTTCTTCTGGGGTCCAAAGCAACGCAAACTGTCCCTGAAGCCCTTCCGCAGGGCTCCTCCTTGGTCCAGGGCGAATCGGAGCAGTGCGAGGTCTGTAGATCCACACTGCTCTGGCTTCCAAAATGGCGGCTTCCGGCTTCCAAAATGGCAGCTTCCGGCTTCCAAAATGGCGACTTCCAGTTGGCTGTGGGTCCCAACCAACTGCTGAAGCTCACCACGCTTAAAGCCCGCCCTCTGCAGATCGCAGGCTCACATTGGTGTGAGCCTGCGAATCTGCACAAGGGAGCAGGAACGCAGTGGTGCGTTCCAGGAAAATAAAGACCTGTTTTTTCTGGTCTTTCAAAAATACGCTGCAGGACCACTTGGGGTCGTCTTGGAGCAGACTGAGGTGTGTATCTCCGGTAAGTAGTCCGCTCCTAGTCCGCTCCAAGGTGCAGACGACCTCCCTGCGAGGACGCACTGCCCCGTTCTAATTGCCTGGTGCGGAAAGGGCCTTTGTCTACCAGAAGTCCAGCATTCAGCCACTCCACCATGCTGGCTCTGTGCAGTGCACAATGCCATTTCTCAGATAAGAGAAATGATTGCTGGGGGTTGTCAGGGAGCCATTCTTAATAATCCCAGGTTACAAGAACATGCTAGTGAATGATTCAGTGGACAGAAATACACTTTGTCCATCTTCAGAAAAATGTCCGGTTCTGCTTTAACTTTGCTTGAATTGGCTTGAGCCAAATGCTTTGAAAACGTTTCAGGGTATGTTGGTAAAGCCCAGCTGAAATGAAATCTCACATACCTGTAAGAGGTGGATTTTTAAAGGCTATAAATGTCACTTTAAATCAGCAAGGAGAACAAATATTCCTTTTGTAAAAACAGAATTATGATTTTCTGTTAAAGTAACTAATGGCCATTAGTGGATTCGCGGGTCTAATTTGCAGCTGTTTCTAATTGGCTTTTTTAAAAATGCATTTGCAAGCTAATATCTTGGAGAGCTAGCTGAGTTGAATATAATTGCAAATTACACAAGGGCAGAGACTGACATTTGTCAAACATGACTGAAAGACTGTAATATTATCGTTCTGGTAGTTTGCAATACCTTAAGTACCTCATGATTAATTTATAACTTGATAAACCATTCTAATTCACCTCCATTACTTTATGAAAGACGGCTAGCTGAAAGAATTTCCAAGTGTAGGCCAACAACTAAGTGAGGGAAATTTTCACCCAAATGCTTTGCTGTCCAATGCTGAACATTATTTGACTCTGAGATTTTATGTAAGCAAGGGGAGATGGTTGTATCAAAATAAAATAGCATTAGAAACAAAAGGCTATAATATTTGCCACCTTTTCATGTTCCTTAACCAATAACTAGAGTTTTTATACCAAGTCTTTAGGGCCCTATTACAACGTTTCAATCTATACTCATATGGAACTATCAAGAATAACGTGAATTTTCAACCAGCAAGTCACATGGAGAATGCAGAACAAATATCATTCAAGCCCAGTATTGCAACCTGTGCTAGATATACAAGAATGGGAAGAATCCACAGAGTGCTAAGGGCTGGTATATTACTCCAGAGGAAAAATAGGGAGTGGGGAGAGAGAGAGGGCAGTAAAGGTGCAAATACTTTAAAATTACAGTAATCTGGGAAAGACCTTGTAGAGAATGTAGAACTGGTTTCAGGATGCACTCAGGCTACAGAATTAAGGGGATTCCCTCCTTTCAGACAACAGAACCTTCTCAATGAATCTTGTTGCTTGTTCTAACCACATATGGCATGTTTCAGGGGGAAAAAACCTTTTGAGAGCTATTACTAAACAATCATTTTTCATACTTTAAGGGTCTAAATAAATTATAAGTTCTAGAATGTCTGCCTATAAAGCTCTTATTTCATAAAAGAAAATCAGCTGCTGAAAGAAACAGCCCCAGCCTTAACTGGGAGGCCAGTTTACTGTCCGTGGCTGGGAGGGGAAAGCAGAAGTGTGGTGCCGTATTGGCTGTGCTAATGTATTTCTCCTTCCCAGAGTTCCAAACAGTTTTAATAGGCTCCCTGCCATAGTGAGAACACTAGCCACTCAGAATTTGCATGCTTCCCCAGAACTGGGACTTCAGCAAGTGAAGACAAAGGCCCTTTCCTCACGGGGGGGGGGGGGTGAAACGGGGCCGTGCACACAGGGTCAGAGCTTACCCGAGAGCGGGTTGCTCCGTCCCTCCGAAGAGTGCGGATCCACCGTTCCAAACGCCGCCGAATTTCGGCGGCACTCGGCGGTGCCCGGCGGCACCCAAAATGGCGGCCGGTGGCTTCCGGTGGCGCTCCACCAATTGGGACAGCACGCCAGCCGGAAGCCCGCCCCCGGGCAGATCTGCAGGGACGCGCTACTGCGGCTCTGCAGTTCTTGACTGGGGGCTGCTACGGGGCAGTGCAGGTAAGTTTTATAAAAACCACTTTTGAAGGTGGTTTTTATAAAACTCACAGCGCCACCCCGGGGCTGCGCTAGAGCAGTTTGAGGTCTAGAACCTCACTTTTTTTAACTGCTCTAGCGCAGCCCCCAGTGAAGAAGACCTCCTGGAGAGGTCACTCTAGCGTGGGCAATATGCCCGTGTGGAAATGGCCAAAGTTTTCACTCCAAGATGGCAGGAGGTTATAAAAGTATGGCTCCTACCAACTCAGCTACATTCTTCATCCTACTTTCTCTTCCTTTAAGGACTGTAAAAACTTATGTCAAACCTTTGATGGTTTGGAATGGGATCAGATCTGGCTTTGTGAGCCAGTTAGGCCTGCATGCTTGTCATACCTGTGGGGAGGGCATTAAGGGGCCTTGAGTAAGAAGGCAGCATGGGTCATACCCAGCTCAGTTGGCAGTCAACCCTGTTCCACACCCAAGTGACAGGGGATCTGCACAGGGGTTTGTACCCATGTGGCATCCCACCTGTTGTCACTCCAGTGGTTACTACCAGTTGGGCTAGGTAAGCAGTCCATAGGGCAACAGTTAGGACAGGTGATCCCTGGATCTGATCCCATACAAGCCAAGTTGTAACCAATAAAAGGTGTGGTCTTTCACTATCTGCAATTACAAATGTTTGTGGGATATTCACCAAAGCTTCACCCCTCATGATTTTGGCACTGGATACCACAATTTGAATATTATCCTGTGCCACAGTGCTATATTGAAGTATTCTCCTGCACACAACATTCAAAGAAATTGCATCACATTCTTTTCTAGTCATTATCGTTTCCACATACTGCAATCATAATATGCCCTTGTTTGCTGAAAACAAATCCACAGAGAATAGTGCCATCAATGGAGGTATGTTCTAGACTAAAATCAGTATTACTCTGAGGCATAACTAAATGTTGTATCTTGTATATTATTAAAATATTTGATTCTATCTCCATCTTTTTTCCAGCCCAGTCTTTTAAAGTATTGGAACTATAACCTGTCCTAATGGCCAGCTGACATGTTGATAAGCCAGTCATTAGGACATAGCTGTTGTTATGACTATGCAGTTAATACCTTTAAACAAAATTAAAATTAACAAGCTGACACCTTTAGTTCTTTTTTTGTCTGATCTTAAAACAAAATTCTTGATGAGAAAATAAAATGATTAATTACAGTCTGCAATGTTCTTACAGTCTTAATAGGAATGCTTATTGGAGCGCATGCATCCACAAAAATTAGGCAGAATATTCAATTTTACATTGCTGTGTTTTGGCCGAGCCAACTTTTTTGTTAGTGTATCAAAATCTGATTTTGTCTAATTTATTAATATTTAAGAGTTACTTGAGAAATCTGTGCTATCAAATTTCCCATAATTAAGGTTGGTGAACCCCTTGAAACAGCTAACTATCACCTTAACAAGCAGTTTGGTTTTGTTTTTGTTTTTATTTAAAAGCTGAAAAACCACTTTTTTAAAAAGCTGATAAATTCTGGGAGGTTGCCAGTGCCTTAGGGAGGGGAGGTTGGGGGTTCCAAAGGCCATGCTACACCCACCAAAAAGCCATCCAATTCCTACCCCAACCTGTGGGCACAGCGTCATCCACAGGAATGTGAATTCTGCTCTGTCACCTGGATGGGGAACACATCCTAGGTACTCTTTGAATCTCTTGACTTGGGTAAAGTGGCTAGTGCCAACTGTTCTTTGTCATGTCAGGTCTCCAACTGCTGTGGTCGTACAGCTCAGTAAGAATGGCTTCACTCCTGCGACAAAGCCAAGAGTGACCACAGGCTGCTGTGTACAGAGCCCAGGACTCATGTTTTTTCATTAGAGTTCATGGAAAGACATACCTGGCAGAGTGCACTTGATGCTGCTGGGAGTGAAGTGAGCAAGAGAAAGGTTAGCAAAGCAGTGGGGATCTTCATTCAGTGACAAAGGCTATCTGGTACAGCATTCTAGCATCTTGTTCCCATTGACAGTGCCCTTCTACCTTGATGGAGTTCACCTTTCAAATTGGGTGCAGAGTGCCTGGTTATGCAGAGTCTGTTATAAACTCTTGATTTGGTTACAGTTGTGCTTTGGCAGGAGCTGGACAGGCCTTCCTCTTGTGGCAGTTGGGACATTGAGCTAGACCCTTTTTAGAGTAGGGATGGAACCTTCATGCTTCTCCTTCCCAGTATTCCTTCCTTTAAGAGATTGGAGAGGGAGAGAGAAGGCCTTCACAAACATGCCCAGCTTAGGGGCTGTTGGTCCTATTTCAGGTAGCAGGAGCACTACAAAATGGTTTTTACCATCCCAGATTTCATCAGTTGATAGAAGGGGCATGCAATGCTCAGATCTCTTCTCTGCCTTTCTGCAGCTCTAACCAATACTGGTGTGGCTATTCTTCGTCTCCCACAGGCTGTCTTGTGTGATGTTTTCCCCCATGAATTCTGACCACTCTATCACTAGGATGACAAGCAGGTGCAAGCTCAACTAGACCCCCCATTTGTACCCTGCAAGGGGAAGAGAGTTTAGTAGGAGGCACCCTCATGGAACCTCCCCACAGGCTGTAATGCATGCTCAAAAGAAGTGATGCATCCCACAGAAGCTTCTTTTATGGCTCTGCCTGACCAACCAATCAGATCCTTCTGTTGACCTGGCAGGGACTGGATTTCCAGGGCACTCTATTCTGCAGTCCACCCAAGGAATTTAAAACCATACACCAGCACAATGCAGTCCATCTTGTTACCCACACTTTCTTGTTACCCACCATTTCGTTACCCCAACCTAGAGCATAGAAATTTGTGGAAGAGAAACACCATTTGTCTGAGGGGAGAGCATGGGCTTTGAATCTCATTTTGTGCCCTGAGGCATTCCCTGAAGCTCATAAAAGCCTCCAATTTGCAGAGGGGCTAATTTTCCTCTTAAAAACATACCAAAAGACAAAATGGACAAAAATGCCTGCTCACCCAATCCAAAGTACTTCTGTTTTTGGCTGTATATTGACATCACTTCTGGTCACCAGTGTGGCCAACATACAGCTGTTTAAAAGAGGCATTTTGGCATGTGAAGAAGCAGGTTCACGCTATGGGGGGTTTAAAAATACAACAACATTTCAGGAAACGGTAGGAGAATTTTGGCTGAAATCCAATTGTTATCCCAACTAGAGGAGGCCCATTGAAGTAATGGTGTGTTTTCACAGGATGTTGTCATCCCGCAATGGGGCAGGAGAAAGATGGGACCACGATAACAGTTACACACGATGTTGTCGCAGTCCTGTCCTTTTCCCATCCCCAGGCAGTACAATCACAGAGTAAATCATTGATGGGTTAGCAATTGGCTTTAGGCTTCTTTTCCTTTCTCATTTTCCAGAAATTTTCCCCAGTCCTGCCGCACTTAGACTTATATCTAGGAACAGATTCAGATAGAGCTCTTTAGTACTACATAGCTCAGGAGGGGCCTGGGTGAGGTTTCTTTTTGTTCTTTTGGCACTTTGAAGTCATCAACAATGCTGTAAGAATTCCATTTTAGGCAAGCTGGAGGCTGGAAGACATTGTAACATTTTGCTGTGGATCCAAAATTGTATTTTTCATTTATAGAACTTTATATTTGTCAATGAATGTCACCAGGAAACAGTAAAAGACCTAGGTTATTTGTGCTGTCAGACATCTAGTCTTAATTTACTTGGTTCACCTTGTTCCAGCAGCTCGGAATTACTGTTGAATCTGATTTTCTTCTAACTGTTAAAGCTTGTCTACTAAGTCCTGCTGTGGTGATGGACTACAGAAATATACAAGAGCCTTTCATTTGCCTGACAGGACTAGGTCAGAACTTGGAACCACAACTAGACTGTTATTAACTGCCATCAAGTTGACTTCAACTTATGGTGACCCTATGCAAAAGAAACCTCCAAGTTAACCTATCCTCAACTGCCCTGCTCAGGTCTTGCAGACTTGGGAATATGTAATAACATTTATAATGCCCTTTACTTCCTTGATTGAGTCTATTCATCTGTAATGTGGTCTTCCTCTTTTCATACTGCCTTCTATCTTACCAAGCATTATTGTCTTTTTCTATTGATCCATGTCGTCTTATGGTATGGCCAAAGTACAACTGCCTCATTTTAGTCATCTTGGCTTCTAGGGAATGTTCAGGGAGCTGATTTGGTCTAGGAACCATTCATTTGTCTTTTTAGCAGTCCACAGTACCCATAGAACTCTTCTCCAGTAATATATCTCAAACAGTTGATTTCCTTCCTCTCCTCTTTCTTTACTGTCCAGCTTTTACCAGCATACACAGAAACTGGAAACACAATGGGATGGACAGCCCTAACATTAGTATTCAAGTATATAGCTTTACACCTGAAGATCTTGTCTAGTTCCTTCCTAGCTGCCCTTCCAAGTCCTAGTCTTCTGGTTTCTTGATTGCAGTCTCCTTTCTGATTAATGACTGAGCCAAGGTAGACATTAGCAGACATTAGACAGTAGTGGCAGATTATTATTTTTTTCAATTTGCATTGTAACTTCCTCATTGCAAGAAATGTGTTAACCAGACTATGTAAATTAGTACTAGACAATAACATTTCTGACAGACATCATTTTAAAACCTGTATCTGCTTCTAAACTATGCCAGGATAAAGCTCCTTTTCCCTAATGAAAGTCAGTAGGCTAAAATCTACCAGCAGAAGAGAAGGCAGAGATGCTATTCTGGGAAGACAAGTGGTGTCGTCTATCACAAATATATCAGTTCATAATAGGTTAAATAATAGACATCTCAAAAACTCTCAACTTTGCCTGCAGCAAAACTTCAAATAGATGAAACAATACTAAATGGCATCCTCTAAAAGAGTTCCAGTGTTATCAGTCAGATGCCAATAGAATTTTTCAATTCATTTGGACTCAAGAATTAGCACAGTTCCCTCCAAAAGATCCATGTAAAAGTCAATGACAGCCATTGTCCAATATTGTACAAGTACCCTTGCCACTTGGGCTATTTAAAACATTAGCCCTCTTTATGGATTCCAAACTGTTATGAAAAGAGCGTCCACAGAAAGAAAGGAAGAGAGTGAATTCTGAGTACTGTGAACCAGTTCTAATGCTTATTTTTAACCTGGCAGGGCTAGCACAACTTGCCTCTACCCTAGTGTCATGTCTAAAAATAAACTATCTGTTTGGCCCGGAGTCTCCTGGTTTATAAGCTGGTGCTTCAGGGATGGACTAATTGAAGACTGAAATGAAGATAGGAGGTATTTTGGTCTCCAAAATCCAGGATGGCTCCATGCTAGGAAAGCTCATTGGTTCTCTCCAACTCTCTGAATTTAAGTATTTCTAGGTTGTACCTGAATATTTTACTGCACTGAATTTTGGACTTACCTTTCTCCTACATTTATTTTCCAAAGTTCTTCTGATTCTTGTAATTCTAAAATTAAATATTAGGAGTGAAGCAATTGAGGTTATTTACTTTGTTTCATCTTTCTTTTTCTTTTTCTTTTTTAAATAAATGTCTATCCCTACCTGGGCAAAAGGATGCTTCTCATCTTCCTAAGATGATCTTTCAGTACTTTACACTATAACTTTACAGTGGTGCTATAAAGCTATCATACTGGTGTATGTATGTTCCATTGTTGTGCATCTGTCATAGATTCTCTTCAGATTTTCAGGATCAGCATTTAGGGTGACAGCCTCAAAAAGAGGCAAACCTCTCCATGCCTGAAGTATGAGAACCATTATTGCAAATGATGTGTTTAAATGGTAATGCAATTGTTTTAATCACTTAAAGGTCAACACCTATGATATGACATTCATCTCTGACAGCAATGCCTTGAAAATGTTTTTAAATTGTTTATTTTTAAGAAATGAAAGAATGGGTATACACCAGCGTATGTGCTCTTGTAACTCTAAAAATAAGAAGTGTGAAGTTTCTGCTATGAAATTCATTAGCTAGGTTGCTTGCCTGTTAAAGTTAATTTCATCTCTCTGCTGACTTGTGGAAGTGGATGCTATTAGGAAAGAAACAGAAAGAGGAATTAAGAAAGAACAGGATTTTTGACATTCTAGCATGATTTCTCCTTGTATTGTTATATCATATTTTAAAGCTACTGGCACTAGATAAGAGTACTTTGTAATGGCAGAATAAATTAGCACCATTTTATAAAACTGAAGCAAGCTAACATGTGAATCTTACAGTCTTATTAGTAGTTCCATCCTAAACTTACTATGTCAACAGAAATGCTATGAATGGGAAAATGCCAGATACTATATCAACATAACGCTATAAAATCAAGACAGATGTCCCAAGAGTAGAGTATCAAAAGCTGTAAAGCAAATCATGTGGCTGAGGTTTTAAGAAAGATTTGATGAGCCTATCAGGCAATATAGTTGGTCATAAGAAACACCATTAAATGGGGCTTCAATCCATATAACAAAAAGGATCTGAAACCTTGTCAAAATGTAAGCACTATGAAGTCGCTTTGTCCATGTAAGAACTTTTTCCAACATTGAAAACTAGTTCTGGACTGAGATGGTAGCAAGGGATCATGTATAAAATGTATATAATTCCCTCTCAATTTAAAAAGAGAGAAAATGCAATTAGTAGTAATAGCTCAGGTCCCATAAGAAAATGATGTGATTGATTTAGTTAGATTTAGGAAGTCTTGATTTCATATTTTTTTCTTCAACAAGAAAGTAACATATCAGATAGTAATATAAAGGCAGAAATAAACAGTTAAGCAACCCCACATGATAAATTTAATAGAAAGAACTTGTGACAAACAATTTTTACCAGTCCTGCTATTAACCAGAGTGAGGCAGTCTCTTCAGAAAGCAAATGCTAGGAGGTGGCAGCAAGAGGTTGGATAAGTGAACTATATACCACGCAGTAAATACTGCACGCATAGCCTGCTGCCTTCAGGTGCAATGGAGTAAGATAGAACTGCATAGTGATTTTTGTGCATAGTGGCATACAGTTGCCAGGTCAGCAGCATCCCATTCCTTGAGATTTGGAGCAAAATCTGTGGCCCCAAAGTTGGTTCCTTGTGGTGTCACAGGATGTACCTTTGTGACATCATGGGGTAGACCTGAGGTGAGGCAGACAAGGGTTGGGTGGAATAGCTTCTGGGTAAGTTCTAAAGAAACAAACACAAGAGCAATCCAGGGATCTTTTCATACTACACAGTTATGGGGGGTGGGGATAAAAGTATAATGCTTACAATGAAGAAATAGACTTTAGTTTCCAGAGGCCTTTTCACAGTTATAACACTATGATTCTATTCCAAGCTGTGGTGCCATTCTGAGATTTGCAGTATTGTTGTTGTTAACTGTCATCAAGTTGATTTTGACTTATCGTGACCCTATGAACTAGAGACATCCAAATCACCATCAGTGGCCCTGCTCAAGGTTGTGGCTTCCTTGATTTAGTCCATCTACTTGTCATGGGGTCTTCTTTTCCTGCTGCCCTCTATCTTGCAAAGCATCACTGTATCTTTGAGTGAGTCATTGTCTCATAAGTCCAAAGCCTAACAGACTCTATTTAGTCATCGTCACTTCTAGAGAGAGTTCAAGCTTGATTTGGTCTAGGATCTATTTATTTGTCTTTGGTAGTCCAGGGCATCTGCAGAACTCTCCTCCAGCACCACATTTCAAATGACTTGATTCTCTTTCCTATCAGATTTCTTCATTGCCCAGCTTTCACAACCATACATAGAAATTAGAAATACACGGGCATAGATAATCCTGACTTTGGTATTTGTTACACTTAGTTTCTTCATAGCTACCCTTCCAGGTCTGGTAGAGGTATTTAAGTTTCTCGGTCAGGAAGCTATAGCACCTCACCAAACTGCAAGCTCCAGAACTACCTAGGATGTAGCTATGAAAGTTAGGGTCAAATCATAGCACTACAACTGTGGGTGTAGAAATACACAGAACTTGGGTAAAATCCAGCTAGTCAAGTAATATGGTGACCAGAGCCAAGGTGAGAGGACAACTGATTTTTTGTCAGACAAACAGGTAGTAAGATGTGTCCAGTCATTCTCACCATTCCTGCTAGGGTTCACATTCTATGACATAATATGGCACATAGAAAGTGTGCCATATGGCACTTGCCCATTGCTGGGCTTGTAGAAGACTCACTACCAGTTCCCAGGGACATTTTTTTTTCTCCCAGACTCCATATCCTGCCTTCAAGTGCTTCTGTCAAATGACATGATGGGCCCAGTTTTGTGTGTACGCACCATCTGTCTCTCCAGTCCTCTCTCCTTCCCTCTTGTTTTTTGATGCACCAACATTGCATATATATATATACACAAACCTTTGTGCAGAGCAAGAGAGACCTAGCACTTTTGGGGAGAGGATAGATATAGGTGCACAGATGTGGTGGCCCTTTTCACATCTTACCTTTTTCCGAAGCCATCCTGTGGAGATCAAGGAAAGCCTCTCCCAGGAGAGAATCACTTCTGCTGTGCTCCCCTCTGCACTAGCTGCCTGCTGGATGGGAAGAAGCGTGATGGCTCTGCCCCTCCCTTCTGCAGCGCAGACCAAGAGTTTCCCAGGCTGCGCTGGGGAAGGAAGTGCAGCCATTGCACTTCCTGATGTTCTGCATGACAGGGAAGTGCGGGAGGGAGGCCAGAGGACTGTGCAATCACATGTCATTGTAGGGAGAAACCCGACAATGATTTAATCCGCAATTGCAATGGGTTGCCATGGGATCGCCATGGGATCATCACAACATCATGCAGAACCATTGCCGTGATCCCATGGCGATCCCATGGCAATCCCATGGCCATTGCAGATTGAGAGTAATGTGTGAAAAGGGCTTGCATGTCAGGTGTCTCTGCAGCAGAGGATGGGAATCATTGAAGCCCTCCAGCTGTTGTAGGACATCCAACATTCTTTAACACTAGCTGTGCTCTAAGGCTTCCAGAACTGTAGTCCAACAACATCTGGAGAGTTGAATGATTCCCTGCTCTAAGGCCTTGCTATGTACAAAATAGATATTTTCTCCTCCTTCAATGCTGCTTGCCTTACAATGGTTCTTTCCACCTGAATGGGGAAGCACAGCAGTTTCCTGAGACTTCAGCCAACTCCCTAACACCTGCGATTCTTAGGGTGGCATCAACCAGTTCTTTGCCTCAGGCAATGACATGTCTTTGGTCAGTCCTGTTCTACATGATAGTTGTCTGTTTGCTCTGTTTCCTTATCCTTTGGGCTTTTTTCTACATGGCGTTCCATTTAAATGCAACAGCAAAAATAAAAAAAATTAATAAGTTTAAGCTTCTATGAATAGACTGTTCATCAAGCCACAACCTTATTACACAGGGTGACACATCAACAAATTTGGTGATGTGTGTCTAGTTAACTTCCCTCCCATCTAGCATCCATGGCCAGTCAAGGATTACTGCAATAGCAATTTGTTTCAGATTTATTCTGTCGGATCAGCTGCTGAGAGCTTCGGAGACCAACCTAATCTGGCAGAGAAAATGAAGCTGTCCGATGACAGAAGAGCTGTTTATTTTTTTACTAAAGCATTTCATTGCTTGCTTGGGAAAAAAAATTAGGTATGGTTGATAAGATTCTATTCAAGGCCTTTGTAATTCTAAAGTATAGTATACAAACTTTGGAGGTCTCATGTTGAAAGTATTTCAGTCCAACTAAGTAAGATAAAAAAAGGGGCAATCGCAAGTACTAATTGAATTTACTATGCCTGTAACGAAAGGCAATATTTGATTTCTCTTGACTGAGCTCCAAGAAACAGACTTAGCTGTAGACCATACTCAGAAATGAAAAACAAATTACCTTTTCTTTTTAAATGAATAGCTCAAGTTTTGATTTCCCAGTTATGGTGTTAATTCCTCTCTTGCTCTAGAGGGAGAAGACTTGAGAAGAAGCAGCTCAAGGAAGGACAGCAATAATACAAGGCTACTGTAGAATTCCTTGGAAAATGTGCAAATACCATATAAGTGACATACTTTAACAAAACAGAAAAAACAGGGGGAGGTGCTAAATGACAGCATAGTTTGATTAGATGGTTGTGCCATAACTTCTAGGGAGTATAGGTAGGTGCAATCTCTACACTGGCAAAGAGCACCAAAACTGCCATTGCTGTAGGGTACTGTGGGGGAAAAGGGGAAGAGAGGTTCAAATTACACTTCATCCAATAAGCTTTTCCAAATTTTATAAAAAAAAACTGTATAAATTTTCATAGATTAGACCTCTCAGACCTCCCAGAGTCTTTAAAAGAGCCAGTATAAGAGAACGATGTGTCAACAAATAGAAGAAGTAGAGTAAGAAAGTAGTCAGTAAGTTTATTAACTTGTGGTAGAAGGCAAGTCAAGGAACCAGGTTAAAAAGAAAGACATAGAAGTAGAACACATGCTAAAATGATAACCACAAACTGTGGCTTAGATCCAGATGGGAATGTGATGGTGGAACTGCTTCTAACCATGGGCTTGGGAGATCAAGCTTCCCTCCCTACTGTAGCCCTTCCTCAATGCATTCTGAAATCTTGCTCCATAGGGGCAGGGAAATCCTCTCCAGTCAAGCACCAAAGACAGTAGAGAGAAGTGAGAAAATAGAGTTCCATGCTACCTATGTTGTACCACATGGTTTAGGTCACAATATCTAACCTAAATATGAGCATTGTGATAACAATAGTCACAGTTTTGCAAATGCAGTTCCACAACCAATCAGAGGAAGAGTTTGGAAGTAATTCAGAAGTTCCCATGTAGTTTACATATTTCTGAATATGGTAAAGTTTGCGTGAGAAGATGTACAAGAGGACTAACATTTTCAGATTTTATATTTCAATGGTTAGGATGAAATGAGAAAAATTATAGTTAATTGGAAAGCGACTTCCACATTGCATTCAGCCATGCAGGTGGAGAGGTAGCTGCACACACAGATACACAATGTTTTCATTTCTTGACTTAGGCCAAGATATGTTCATCTTGAATGTAGCCACTCTGCTTGAGAAACTCACATTCCACACCACAAAGATATCAGAGCTTTGAATTGTTATTTTTGGACTGTAATTCTCAAAGTGTTCTGGCCACAAATCTTTGTTGTTGCTATTTGCCACCAAGTTAGCTTTGATTTATGGTGACCCTATGAATGAAAGATTGCTGACAGCCCTGGTCATCAATTGCTTTACTCAGGTCTTGAAAACTCAGGACCATGATTTCATTGATTGAATCAACCCACCTGTAGTTCAGTATTCTTCTTTTCCTGTTGCCTTTCCTTTTACTGAGCATTATTGCCTTTTGTGAGGTATTATACCATTCCTTTTTCTAAAGTTAGAAAATTGCCAAGAAAACTTTATTGACCATACTAGGCAGGGGGTTCTGGTTGTAAAAAATGTAACTTTTCCATGTTCTGGACAAGCTTGAGACACATAACCACAAATGCACCTTCTCACTTTTAGAGGGAAAATGCTTTATAAGATTCTGAAAGATTTCTAAATGAAAACTTACTAGAGAGAAAGAGAGAAATTTACTTGATGAGATAGTAGAATCAAAAATACATTTTAAAAAAACATTGGCCAAAAGGTCGATATTGATGTAATCATAAAGAAAAGAAACTGAAACACCTTCATATGCAGATTTTCTTACAATCATTTATTTTCTTTTATTCATGCACATAGTTATACTAGACAGTACATAGTTTGCATACTATTGAGCAGGCAATGGGTAATTTGAAAGCCAAACAAATAAAATAAATTGTATTTGTTGCACTTGGTTTGAAAGCCAAATTTTGGATTAAGCTTCCATTTATTGGTGATTCTGGGAAAAGGTTTCAGTATAATCCCCAGTTAATGAAACCTTTGCTAGTGAATTTCCTTTGTCAACACTGCATTTAATGTGAAAAGTACTTATACCTGCTGGATCATCAAAACCTGCAAAGTTAATAGACTCAACTGGAATGTAAAAAACAGGGAGGATTTTCATAAAACTTTAATAAAAGCCTTTGGCCCTGAATGCTGTGGGGCGATTCCTTTCAAAACAATTCTGTTCTTACCATTCTCCAGTTTCCAAATTCTTTCCCTGCCCCGAAAAACTGACAGACAGCTATGCTGAAAACATATATATGAAAAAGTATTTCTTGGAAATACAGCTCATTTTTTAAAAATGAAGAGAGAGAGAGAGAGAAATGGTAAAATCTCTACAAACCTATCAAAGCCAGCTCAAAATGCCTCTCAGCATTTATGCCAGATCACTGGAATCCAGTCAATGTTTTGCAAGGGAGAGGACAAAGAGAAGGAGAGGAGAATTTCAGAGACTGCTGGCAAAAAAATGACATTGTGAAGATGAGTTTCAGTGCAACCCAGATTGAGGCATCTCAGTCTGAATTGAATCTGATCAAGTTCAATGGATCTTATACTCCCAAGTAAGTATGTATAGGATTGCATAATTGTTTAAACAGCATAGTTCCTATGAAAAAAGTCCTACATGAATTTATATAAAGAAATTGATGAAATTATGTAGGAAAAGGGGGAAAAAGACAGGTTGAGGAGCCATAAGGTCAGAAGAGCTATCCCACAAAAGTAGGCACAGATGCAAATATTCAAAGAGGCGTCTGTACCACATCTGAAGTCATTAGATGCCACTTCTAATGACTCAACTTGCTGATCATAGGTTCCTTTCACATTTATTGCCCAGCGTCTTGTTAGTCACACATGTGTAAATCCCTTTTTAGACAGGGAGCGCAGGGCTATTCTCTTATCCTTATTCTAGGTGCAAAAGCCTGTCACCACCTGGAAGCTCTCAAGTCCTAGGAGGGACCCCTGCAGTTGTGATTTACCAGTGGGAAGGGAGGGGAGGCAATCTCAGACCATTAAGGTCTGGCTGCTCTGGGCTTCTAAGGTAAGAAAAAGACAGTTGCTCTCCATTTGAGAGTATGTCCTCATTTCTCCTCCTCCAAGTTGAGACCAGCTGCTTCTCCATGGTCTGATTTGTTGCCACCACCACCTCCTCACTGGTAAGTTACAGCAGCAGTTCCCCCCTCCCTGGGCTTTACAGCTGTCAAGTGGCTGGGGATGCATAACTGTGCATGCAGAGCTCAGTCTTCGTTTGTTTGTAAAAAATGAATGGGAGGTGAGAGGACATGCTTGCATATTTCTTTTTAGGAACTAATGTGAAGACATATCTTATCATTAGCTTCACTTTTCCTTGAATTAAAAAAAGCATTTCTCCAACATCTATAATGACCTAAATCAAATCACTATAGTAGACCCATTAAATCAACTACAGTAGACCCACTGAGTCAATGGGATTAACATAATTTACCATTCAGCAGTTTATTTAATGGGTCTAATTTTGCTGGGACTAGAAATTCAGTTTAGGACATAGTAGTTCATATACACATATTAATTGAGAGCCAATTGATCTCAAAAGGAAAGTGAAGATAAGGTTAAATAAGTAGGAGAGGGGTAAAAATAATTTAAATAAATGAACTTCTGTTGAACAACTGAGTAAGCAAGCATATACTTGTGTTCTTGGTCTCATGATACAGAGAGTTTTGATTCAAACATTCATTTAGCATGAAAATGCAACCTCAATTGCTGAGACTGGTGCTTACTAGAAATTCTAGTACACTGTGAATTTTATGCACACTTGGGGAACATTCAGAAAAAATGTCAGCTTGATAGAGAATTCATGTGTGCCATGACTAGCTACTCTTGCTAAGGAATAAAGACAGAAAAGAAGGTTTTGTTGACAGAACTCCATTACAGACAGGACAGCTACCTAAGGGTGCTAAACTGACACTGAGCTAAGGTAGTTTTGCTTTTAACTATTAACCCTGAGGAAATGGTGGAGGTCCAAGTGAGGGAACAGACTATAGTGTATTGGGACCCTTTAACAATACATAATTGTAGTGCTATGCTTCTACTAACTGCCATAGCAACATCCTATGGAATCCTAGGATCCGCAGATTAGTAAGTTGCATATAGAATTCTCAGTCAGAGAGCAAACATGCGTCACCAAACTATAAATCCCAGGATTCCATAGGATATGGCCATGACAGTTAAGAACAGAATCATAATGCTGTAATCTCATAGTGTAACAGGGTCCAAGATCACAATGTAGCATGGCTCTGTTCCAGCCACTCACTTGTTAGGGTCTCACATAAGTCTGGCCTAGGTTACAGTCATTCCATCAAAGGCATGTGTAAAAAGATGCCCTGTTCTGATTATGATGCATTCCACAAATACTAGAGTAAAATTCATCACTATACCCCTCCTTTTCCTTCTGGAATAGTTTAGGCTTCAGCCCAGGGCACCAAGGTGTCAGGAACCTCATTCTGACTTTTAAATCCCCTTGGGTCAATTGCTATTCTTGCTCATGCTTTGGTCTTTAAACATGGCCAGCTTTTGGAGAAGTAAATGGCTGTGTGTGTGTGTGTGTGTGTGTGTGTGTGCGCGCGCGCGCGCGCGCGTTCTTTTAAATCAATCATTTTGCAACTTTTAAAGGACAAGTGTCAGTGATAAATATAACTCACCGCAGTTAGTGTGAGGAGTTGATCTCATGTGCGATACTCAAGAAGGTTAGATGTGTTCACTAATAAGTGCTGAGGGAATACGCTTTTTAAAAGGGAACCTAATTTGTCAAAGTGAGAAACTAAACCAACTTCCTTTCAGTAAAGAAGGAAAAAGAAAAAAGAACGGCTGAACCCATTTCTTCCAATATGTAACTAGTCTGTCATCACTTTACTTAAACCTTAGAAGTCAAAATGGTCTGGTACGTGTGTGGAGATTTTATGGGAGAAGGCTTTTTTTCCCTCCACAGAAAAGTACCCTACACTTTTGTGCAGTTATCTGACATGCTACAACAAAGAATGAGACTTTTTTTAAAAAAAGGCATATCTTATCCAAAACTTTATAATTTGAAGACTTCTAATTTGAATTAGAACCAGCAACTAGAGGTGCTGGAGAATTTTGTTCACTTTTCATTTTTAGGCAAAATATAATTTGTACTTCTTGGACTAATGTGCCTGATAGAATCAGAGCTAAGACAAGTTACTTGTTTCGACTACAGCTCCTAGAATCCACCATCCCAGGTAGCCACGTGGGCTAGGAAATTCCAAGAAACACAATCTAACCCTCCCCCCAAGAAAATCCCCCACACACTTTTCTAGACTTTGATCAGAATGCTGTTATTCTTTGAACTGTACACATTGCAATGCAGTGTCCACTTCTTAAATGCATTCAAAAATGCAGGTTGGAAATAACTACTGAATTACCTATTTGTAGTTAATTACTTTCTCCAGTAAATGACTTATAACTATGGCCCTTTTCTCACCTTACCCGTTTGCGCAACGGGGGAGGGCGGCTCACACGGGAAGCCTCATTCGAAACGCTGCCGCTTCCCCGCTCCTTCCTACCGCAGACTATCGCTCTCGCGCCCCGCCCCTTCCTTCCGCAGCACAGTCTGGGAGCTGTAGGCTGTGCTGGGGGAAGGAAGCACGACCCACTCGGCTCGCCGAAGCACCGCACACAGGTAAGTGCGTGAGAGTGCTGCGAACATTGCGCGAGCGCGCATTATTTTCAGCTTACAGCCAAAAATGAAACAATGTGCTCGCACATTGCTTTAGCCTCGTGAGCGTCGCGCGAGTGGGAGTGCGTCATACGGAGCAACGCTCCCATTCACGCAAGGGTCAAGGGGCTCTCGCGCAAAAAAAAAAGGCATGCGAAAAGGGCCTATATATCTTACAGTTGTAATGAAAGAAGGGGAAAGTTTGCTCCCTTTGCAATGTAGCAATAACTTTGTAGAAACTTTTACAGACAGCAAGTTGTGGTGTCATTAAACGGTGGATAAGAAATATCACATGGTTCAGGTGCTGCTTCACATTGTCTTACTGCCTCATGTTACTGCTTTGCAGCCTGTTGTGGAGTGTTGAGGTAGAAGGGAGGAACCTGTGTGTAGTTCCACAGTTGAGTGGCTGGTAGCATTCAGATGTTGTCTTTGAGAAGCAGATACTATTTTCAGTGGAGCTTGGACTTATAACTAACTGTTCATTTAACATTTCTAAGTTTGCAAAATTTTGTATTTTAGGGGGAAACATGTACAAAACGCAATCTTTTGTATGCATTTTGTGCACAAAAATGGTTATGATTTATGAAAACCAGGTAGAGTAGACATGCAATTGAACAAAGCTGATACTGTGTAGAAGGACATTTTAATCCATCCATCAGTACCATCAGACACTATTCCCTGATTTTTTATTTTTGTTATAAGTTTTTCCTTCCCTAATTGGAAGCTGATTCATTTTCCTTTGTGTGGTACAAATATCATGCCTTTAGGGTTTAACCACATCAATATTTTCAAGGTCCTTCCAAATGAGACATGGCTGACTGGGAATCTCAGTTGAGTAGCTCTCCTGCTCAGCCTCTTTACTACAACCAGCAACCTCTCATGCTTCAGGCTATATTTTTTGTTACATGACTTATGGTAACCCTATCATAGCATTTTCTTGGCAATATTTATTCTGAAGAGGTTTGCTATTGCTTTCCTCTTGGGCTGAGAGAGTATGGTTTGCCGAAGGTAACCCAAGTGGGTTTCCATAGCTGAGCAGGATTCAAACTGCTATACCAAAGTGGCTCATTTAGGCTGTACAGAGAAAGGGAAAGCAATTGCCCCTTTTTTGAATCATAATGCATTTAGTAAGGCCATCATAGGGAGGCTGTATCACTATGCTATCCAACATGAGCTACATAGAGAGGTTATGCATATCTTGGTAGATGCACCCATGAATCCAGCTTCACTTCCAAGCAAACACAGAGGGATTTCAATTGCAGTTTTTCCATTTCTTAACAGCTTGCCTTCAGTGAAGAAAGAACAGCATCCACAGATTTGCTTAATTTTGTAATTTTCTTCTGATTACTTTTCTGTTTTGTAATAAGCAGACCTAGGAAATTTACTTTCTGGACTACAATTTATGCTTGTTTGTTTATGTGTGTGAGTTGCATTCCAAAAAAGTAACTTTTCCAGTTCTCGAAGAATTGTTGAAATCATAGAAAAAGGTATAAATAAGTATAAAATTTACTATGAATTAGTGGCCCAGAAGGAACGTTGCATGACTGTACCAGCAATCCTTGAGTGATTTATTACAAAAGAGACAACCCAAAAAATAGGAGCATTTTATCATTCCGTATACCTTGGAAACCTGTCCCACAGAAATGAAATGCAAAGTAAAATCTAGGCCAGTTAGGAGACCTCTGCAAAATACCACCTCATGAATCCACAGTTTGGCTATACTTATTTCACACTACAAGTCTGCCAAAGTCACAAGAATAGTGAAGCTTGACATATCACAGAATTTCATGCCCAGTTGGCAGCTATTTGCCAGAGGAACGCCCAAATATAAAATAATCAAAACAATGGCTGGAAAAGATTTATTAGGTTATTTTGTTCCCCACTATGCCAGTTTATGATTGCTTCCCACCATACTCTATTCTCCATTACTGATGGGTTAGTTTTAAATGGTTCTGCAGGAATCATATCACAGACTAGGCCTAAGAAAACCCCAAAGGGTATCTGTGGAGAAACTGGAATTCTAAGAGTGTGTGATTAGCATGGCACCACATCATCACAGCACTTCTCTGTGGCCTTTCCACACAAGGCGTGTGAAGCAGTTTGTTCTGTTTCTTACCGTGTCTTATCAGCTCCAAATAACGCGGGCTTCCCCTCATTTGCTTCTGCATAGCTCCTCCATATGTTTCATTTTGATTTGGAGGAGTGCGAGTTCATGCATCTGCACTACTTTGGTGGTGGCCACTCCCACTACTCCCCTCACCCTGCCCCAGTGGCTGTGATTGGCTTATTTTTTTCCTTCTTTTGGGTTCGTATGTTTGTATATACCTATGTAGGTATGTATTTGCCGGTGTATAAGAGGCACTTCCCCCCCCAAAAATGCCTTCTGAAAATGAGGTGCAAATATGGTAACTCCCCCCACCCAGGGAGATCACCTGGCAGAGCAAAGTTGGGAGAGCGATCTCACCCTCCCCGCTCATCTCCGCCCTGCTACCAGCACGATCCTGCCCCAGAGAGGAATGGGGGAAAGAGCTTCTCTCACTCACACACATACAGACACATGCTTCCTCCCTCCTCTTCCAACCTCAGCAGGAAAGTTTCCTCATGAGGAGGAAAGGAATAAGGGGAAGGAGCTTCTTGCGCGCACACGCGTGTGCACACACACACACACACACAGCCTCTTCTTTCTGCCTGGGCAGGGAGGTCCCCTCACCCAAGCAGATAGGACAGGAACTGGGAACAGAGTATTAAAATATTTTTTTTCCCAAATAATATAGTCTGAAAATAGAGTGCTCTTATACGGCAGTACGTCTAATGCCGGCAAATATGGTAAAACATTTGCAAAATAGAAAACAGCTCTCTCTTTTCAACATGCCTGTGCTGTGTTTTGTTCAGTTACTCTATTTTCTAAAGTTTGCTGAACAAAACAAAAAATGGTACCTGCCTGTCCTTTGGTGGGAGGGGACAGCTGAAGAAGGTGAGCACACCCACAGCCCACTCTCCGTTGCCCACCAATTCACATCGGTGCAAAAGTATGTATCTGCACCGCTGCGAAAGTCCGAATCTGCTTGATCTTGAAAATTGTTTTGGATTTTTTCCACTTTTCAAATAGCATGCTTTCCCACCACATGGGGGTGCATTAACTCAGGATTACATGTGGAATGACAGTAAATAAAGTGAACCTAATTCGCTCTCATGTGCAGAACAGCTCTGTGCCAAAATGCATTGACCCACGTTAATAACCCCGTGCAGAAAGGGCCTGTGTCTACTGTGCAGTAAATCCCACTACACTTAATGGGGCTTACTCCCAGGTAACTAGACAGTATGCTCAGATGATCATTTCCCTCATTGAGCATGCATTTGGCCTCAAAAAGATTTATACCCCAAAGCAAGGGTGGCGGGTGCTAGAACATGAAAGGCAAAACTCTTGCAGCTGGAGAAAAATACACTGCAAATTATCATTGGCTTCACTTGCACACATTTAATAGGGCAGACTACCTTTTTAAACTGGAGTTGCAGTACCCTACAAATAAGACTGCCAAACCAGAGGAATGCAGTTACTTAGCTAGAGATCATCCAAGTGTGGTTTTGTTATCAAGACACCTTAAGTGAATAGAAAGCTTTTAAGTATTAGCCCTTGAGATATGGGTTGGGAATAGGGAGAAATAAGCACAATACCTGCAGTCAGACAATAGACTTCACTAGCCTGGGGCCTTTTCATATCTCATAATTATAGCATTATGATTCTACCTTAACTGCTATGGCAGCATCCTATAGAATCCTGAGATTTACAGTTCAGGGTGTTTTGAATTCTCAGCCAGAGATCCCCTCCAGGGCCTCACCAAACTACAAACCCCAGGATTCCACAGGATGAAGCCATGGCAGTTAAAGTGGAATCACAGTGCTATCATTATGAACATTTCCGCACAACACTCTTATAGTGTGATGATTCCACTTTCAACCTTCTATGGAATCCTGGGGTTTGCAATTCCGGGAGGGGCTGGCCGGCCCCTCCCGGAACTGCAAACCCCAGGATTCCATAGGAGGTTGAAAGTGGAATCATCGCACTATAAGAGTGTCGTGCGGAAATGGCCTATGTAATGTGAAAGGACCTTGATCAGCTTGTGTTGTTCATGAACTTGCAGTAGCTAACACTGGATGAGTGTCTTTCAGGACTACTTTAGTTAGATATTCCTCCATGGCAAGGAGTTGTACTAGGTGGCTCTCATGGTCCCTTACACTTCTAGGCTCCTATGATTCTGTGATCTTTCTATATTTTGTTGTTGTGAAGAATGATGTTGCAAGCAAGGGCTTGCAGAAGGTTCTACGATCATCAGGAGCTGTATGCTACCCTGTAGTCTTAGATAAGATAGTACTTTGTGTGCATGGATAGTACTGTGTCTTGTGTGTAGCATTTCCCAGCCTGGGAAATGAAATGATGGGAAGAGCTGCACCTGTCAAATTTCTGCCTGTCATGCCTACATTAAAAAAGCCTAGCCTAGACTGTCTTTGGCAGCAAAGAAAAGGAAAGAGTGTAATCCCTTTAGTCAATCATCAACAAGAATCTTCTAAATGTAGCAGCAAATGAGCCTGTTGGGCTACTGAAAACAAAAGGTGAGGGGAGCACACAACGTGGCATCAGGTGGGAAGGATCAGAAAGGGAGCCAAACCAACGTCAAAGGAAAGCGTGTGCAGGCAAGGAACAGAAGAAGAGAAAGTGGTGATTGCCTGTCTTCTTTCCCTACATCTGCAGTGTGTCCCTGCATAAAATCAGTACCTCTAGCTTGCCACTGCAGGAGAGAACGCCAAGTACAGCAGCAATCGTGCTGGGGAACGTGACAGAAATGTCCTTGACAAAATTTCTGCTGAAGCGGAGAGAAATCTGAAATATCCTCAAATAGACTGAGACTATTCTGGGCTTGTGTCTGTTCATTTATCAAGGTGCTGGAGGAAAGAACAAGATGCTCTGGAAGCTTCCATTTGATACAAATTCCTCCCAAACCCCTGAGGTCGCTTTAGTGCCACGTTTCCTTTATTCATACAATGACCTGATAGAGGACTTTTCACATCTACCAATCCACGGGAGGGACAAAAATTGACAGCAAATTATAGCTTGATTCTAATAATGGACATGGGAGTGCTGACTCTGGAGCTCAGTGAAGATGATATTTCCACTGGGATAGCTATATAGTTTAATAAGCAAATTTAACTATTGGTGTACGTAGACAGAAGGCTCCTAGTCCTATCATCAAAAGTTGTGCACAGGCCCTAATTTGGTTTGGCTAGATTTGGTGATTCAGATCTGGTCCCAACTCATCTCAGATGGATTCAGTCCCAGTCTGACCCAGTCCAGACCCAAACTATAAACTGAGATTTAATAACCCAGGTCTTCTCATAAAGGGCCACACTTTATTTAACACATCTAAAGTCCCAGGACAAGTATGCCAATATTCCAAAGAGGGCATTAATTCTGTCAGTTTTGGAGGGAGGGGAGTTGTGCTGGGTGCCTGTAGAGTTTACCTGCTTTCTCCACCAAAAAGAGATAAAAATTTTAAAAGCTGCTGACTACTCACTTCTGCTAATTCATAATGTTTTTGCCCTGGCATTATCACTCTAGTTCTGTGGCATTTTCCTGGAGCACCTACAGTATCCCCAATGTTGAATAACAGCACCACCGAAAAGCAGTTAGCAGACAACAATCCTTGCAAAGGTTGAGAAGCAGATAGACTGGAAAAGAGGTAGAGAATGTATTTTCAGATACTTCTTGCTCCTTGAATCAAGAGGGCAAGCAAAGAGATATATCAGCACTATGTATTAAGGTTAACTAATGGTCAGATTTTTTAGGAAAGCTACAGCTAGGCTAATAAAAGGAATAAAGAAAACCTAAACGAGATAGGCAACAGGTAAATGTGAATACAGAAACTAAAATGCTATCAACTAACCAAAGGTTAGGAATAAGAAGCAAAGAAATACAAAGGGCCTCTCCTGATGGGGAAAATGTATCTGAAAATTCCAGGTTTCCTGTACAAACTGATTTTACTTTGGAGTTCCACATGACATTTGCCTGATCTGAAGTATTTCCTGGAAGCTCCGAGCATTATCAAGAACTTTTCATTCCCTCTTCTTCCTCATCAGGTCAGCTTAATGATGCCTCCAGATGGGTTAAAAAAAATCTCAGAAAAAATTGAGACTTCCCAGTTTTTTGTTTTGTTTTGTACCTGCATATTCATAGGTTACCATCCAATATCTTTCTTGAAATAGTACATGTTTCTTCTTCAGAATGAGGAACATGTCATGTGAATTTCCAAAATCAGTTTGTACAGATTTCTGAGATTTCTAGAGGCTTTTTCTTTCTCCAGTTGGAGGCACCCTTAACTAACCAAATACTTTCTGAAATGAAATGCACATGTGCTCATGCGTACATTCCTGCTGTCTCAGAAGATGGCCACCATCAAATAGTCACAGCTATTCTTTCCAGAACAAAGATTCACCAGAGATCGATTAAGGAAAAGAGATACATGAGCACTAAAAAAAATTATCCCAGTTCTTACCCAGTGTAATATTGCTACAGTATTTCAGCACTTTATATGATGATAATATAAAAGGCTCAGTGGAAACTGGTGAAAATCAGTATCTGAAATGTTGCATGAGATTGGATGTGACACATGATTAGTGGAAGGGATGTTTCAAAAAAGAGACTGGATACAAACCCATGAATATGTGGGTACAAAAAGAGCTGGGAAGTCCCAATATTTTCTGAGATTTTTTTTTAACCTATTATAGTGCCATATAGCCCTCCCTCCCCCACCATCATTGGCATGGTTTAATTGGCAAACAATATTCAATCAGCACCATATTAATTGGCATTGATATAAAATAATACCTGAGGTGACAGCAAGGTCACACTGGAAGAGGCAAATTACTGACTGTAAACGTGACATGGCAGGGCAGATCAGCCACGCCTGCCTCTTAGGCAAGAGACCCAGTCAGTTCAGGACAGTGGCGCAGCTGCTCTGAATGCAATAGGCATGAAATATCAAACTGGACTCTCACAGCTGAAATAGGGAAGTTCCCACCTAATTGTGGGAACTTAATTGTGGGACTTAATCCTGGTCCCTGTACATCTGGACCTTTTCTTATTGTGTCTCCACCTCTCCACAGTACTCAGCTGTTACGACAACCATTATTCCCTTGTCACTCAATCACTAAAGCCATTAACTCCATCCAGACTTCATTGTTTGTATTGCAATTCCCATTGTCTGCATAGCTGGGAGTGTGAAGCACAATCATATCCTTGGAGTATTTTTGGGATACAAATACCCCTGATTTTAGGCGGTCCAATGCAGTATCTCACCATTCCAAATGCCACTTTGTCCATCCGATTCTTGAATAAGAACTGTCCTTAGGTTCCAGACTAAGCCACATCACTGTTTTCTCCACTTCTCTTCAGACTGGGAAATACTGCCTGAATCCCTCAACGTCCTCTATCCCACTTTCCTCCCTTTCCTTTGGTTAGTTCTTGTGTGAGTGTGTGAGTGTTTGAGCTTTTGTGTGCCTGCGTGAATCTTGTCAATAAAACATATTTTTAGCTTACATTTTATTTCTCAGCTGGTTCTTTCCTGCATGAGCCTGTAAACATTGGTTGTCAAAAGCTCTCACAAGCCTCCCATTTTTGAGCTAATTATTCCCCACTTTTGAATGGAGGTACTGGCATCACGGGTTGGCCCTCATGGCACCCAGAGACACATATCTGCAGGCACCCTGAGACAGGTCTAAGTCTGCCTGAGAAAGATACGATCACAATCAAGTCAACTTCCACCAGACTCCACAAACACTCCATTCTCACAATGTGGAGTGTGCTACAACTATTACAGTTAACCCGAAGCAAAGAACAAGGAAGAGGAAGAGAGAACAAAATACACAACTTCAGTGACATCACAACCTTTTCTGCATGCAGGCATAGCTGTTGAAGATTGCTGATAAGGTTCTTGCTCAATATTGGAAAATTGTAGTGTCAGCAAACTACAGCTCTGTCCAACACCTCCCAGTCACGCCACCCTAACACTTCCCTTATTTGGTAATTGGAGACATAAATGTCTGGTGGGGGGTTCTGCTTCTATTTCTTAAAGGTTTTAGCTCTCAGGACACTCCAGGTTACTTCAGAATGGGTTACTCCATTCTGGAACTGAATTGCCCTGATCTGACCCTACCAGACTGGTATGAGGCAATCCATGTTGGTCTGAATCAGGCTGATTTATTTCAAGATTTAGCCTAATCAGTTTCACAGCTCTACCATCACTGAGCAACTATTTTGCTTTTTTCTACTTAATGGATATTCTGTAGTAAGAGGAAAAGATGCAAGAAACTATAGGGAAACGTGGGAGTATTACGAACAGAGGTCATCATCTCATAAAATTCTAATGAAGTTCTATAAATAAGGTTGTTCACTTGTACAATGAAAAGCCAAAATTTCATCAAACATTGCAGCATACCTTCAGCCTATGCATATTACATGAAGTGAGAGCTGTTCGTATTCTGAATGGCTGAATAAATGTGCTCACGAATATAAACAGCAAAATGTGGACTATTCAAGTTTATTTCCTGTTTTTATACTTCATGTGAATTAGTCATAAGGAACTGGGAAGAGCAAGATTCACTCATGTCTGGTGTCAGACATGACACAAATCAACAGCATTGTCAAAGTGTGTAGGGTCTAGTTAGTTATGGCTGCTAATGTTTTGATTGAATATGGATATAAGAGGGATGAGATTGCCAGGTAAAATTAAGCTTATTAAATTATCTTCTGCTGTAAAGATATGTCACTAAATAAGAAAGTCAGAATAATCCATGTAATAGTATTTCTGATTTCTATGTATGGCTGTGAAAGCTGGAAAATGGGGGAAAACTGAAAGGAAGAAAATCAACTCATCTGGAATGTGGTTCTGGAGGAGAGTTCTAAAGATACTACAGGCAGTTAAAAGGGCTTTATCACACCAGCCTGTTGTCTCACAGCAGTTGCATTATTTAAGGAAATGAAAACATACCAGTGTAGAAACAATCACTATCACACTATCACATCGTCTCTGCAATTATGCTATCCTATCAGTTTGGTGATGCAATTGGTCTTCTACACCATCCCATTGATCTTGCCTCTATTCCCCTGTCTGAGCTACCTAGTGCATGTGCTATATTCTTTTCTTTTTTATTCCTTACCAAAACTGCACAACTTCACAATTTTGTCATGCCAGGAGACTTCCTCCCAGTCATTTTGGCATTGTGTTTCCTGTTGTACTGCCATTTTGGCATTTAGCTCTTCCAGAGTCATGGTTGGTTTTCCATGTTACCATAATGGTGCGGTTGTGGTGTGCTGGCGACCATCAAAGCACAATTACTCCAAAAGTTTTTAAAAAATTAAAAACATACTGGGGAACAGCGTGAAAACAATGTTGTTCACGTGCACCATAATGTCCTCTTTGTTGAGACACAACAAGTGGAATGAGTTCACCCTGCTTGGGGAGAGAGAGAGGGAAAGGGGAGAACAACACACACTGACACCACATGACTGTCTCACTATTAGAACTGCAGTGGAATGAAAAGATCACAGGCAATAGTGGAAAAGCAACATTATTGGAGCCATCATGGGTATTTCCTGTGAATAAAAGCAAATGATGCAATAATGATGGGAATGTAATCCAACAACAGGAGAATGATGACTTCATTTGATATGGAGATATCAAATACAGAACTAAACCTGTGCAATTGTGCAACAAACCCAGCGTGTAATAAAGCCCATAGTCATAAAACAAATCAAGTCTGAACCATCACTAGGAGCAAAGCTGACTAAAATAAGGCTATCATACTGTGGGCAGATCATGGGATGATATGACTCACTGGAAAAGATTATAATCCTTGATATACTTGAAGGCGATAGAAAAAGACGAAGACTACACTACAGGTAGATTGATTTCTAAGTGAAGCCACAGCCTTGAGTTTGTAACTCAAGCAGGTGTGTTGATGACTGGGCCTTTTGGAGGCCTCTCTTTCAAAGATGGCTTGATAGTACATAACAACAACAGTTATTAAAATACAATGACAAAAATACATATCCACCAAGAAGCTTCCCACAGGGTAGTGGGTGGGCCAGTTGCCCCATGGGGCTGTCTGGCATGGTCTTTGTTTTCCCCTCTATCTGTATGATGACGAGACTGATGCCTACCTCCAGACCCCTCTGTCCCAGTGTTGCAGCTGGAGAAGAAGCAAAATATCACTTAATCTCTTAGTAGTCAGTATCAACTCACACTGATTTTTATTTGTTTATTAATGAATTTCTTGCTAGTTTATATTTCTTTAGAGTTCCAGTGTGGCAGCTGAAAAACAGCAAAGCAGCGCGTTTGAATGGGCATCTGCGTTGAATCTCATTCTATGTTTACAGCCGGAGAAAACCTGAGTTACCCACACATTATTATTTTAGTATAAATGAACAGGAAGGCTTGACCAAAATTGATGACCCAAAGTAGGTGTCACCCCCTCTGACTGTATACTATACAGTACTGTATTCCAAACTCCAATTTATTAGCTTGTCAGAGACTTCAGTTATATTCATCAAGTGGAGCTTTACATTAAGCATTCCTCCCCTTAATTGGAACCATGCAGACACATTTTGGTCCACTTCCATATTCGTGCTCAAGTAGAAAGGGGACTTTGTTAACAATTCAGCATACCTTATGGTTACTTTATATTTTGCTAGCAATTACAATTAAATATTAAATTCACAATTAACAGCAAATCTTGTAATTAGGTAGAAATAGTTGTACTTCTGAAAGCATCCTGTGGTTTGAGCTAACAACGTCACCTTAATAATGAAATAAACCATCCAAAAGATAGACAGTAGTAGGAAGACAAAGATTAGGACACTTTTTTAACCTTCTTACCTGTAGTTCTGATCACCCTAGGTGAGCCACACACTGAAGTATTAGGGAAAACAAACGAGTACCAAACAAAGAATGGGAAAGTTTAGAAAAGTGACACAAATGATGAAGGCGTAAATTGAGTTGGGTCCTTTGAAAACAATATGTTTGATCTGAAATAAAATTTGAATCACAAAATTTCAGGGCTAAAGACTAGTCAGTTCTAAGAGTGAATGTGAAATGTTGCACTTTAAGAGTCATTTCATTCATGTGTCTCCCTTGATCCAGAAAAAGCAATCCACACATAAAGTGCATGGTTGGCACAGAATAAGATTAGATGCACTACACAGTATTCAAAACTTCATTACACATCCAGGTCAGGCACATATGTCCAAACAGATGCTTAACACAATGAGATTTGACAGCAGATTTTTAGAGTGAGTGAAGTGAGGGAGACAAAATAGAGCCTCTGAGAACTTTTCTTCCATCTCATCTTCCCTATAGTACAGTGGTGGGCACAGCATAGCCCTGAGTCTTTATGGTGCCCAAAACTGTTTCTGCAGTCCTCAAATCTTCCAGGATTCCTGGACCACATTTTTTTTTAGCCAAAGAAAGTGAATTGTGTCTTCTGGAAGCCCTCTGGAGCAGCCCCCCTTCCACCTCAGTTTAACATTTAATAGTACTCATTTGACAAACACAGAAGTGGACTTCAGGGTATGTTTTGTTTTGCTTTGTTTTCTTGTTTTGGCTGTTCTTTTGAGCATGAGCCAGGGAACTCGTCACACTACACAAATATAACACTGTGATTCCACTTTAACTGCTATGGCTCCAAGCTATGTAATCCTGGGATTTGTGGTTTAGTGCAGCTCTGGAGGAGCCCTCTGGCTGAGAATTCCAAATGCCTCTCCCTAAACTGAGGATTCCATAGGATAAAACTAAGGTGGACAAAGTGAAATCATAGACTATAACTGTGTAGTGTGAAAAGCCTCTGCTGCTCATTCCTAAAGTAATAGATGCGAGAACCAGCATGGTGTAATGGTTTGAGCATTGGACTATGACCCCCGAGACAAGGTTTTGATTTTCCACTTAGCCATGGAAACCCACTCGGTGACATCACATAGTCTTAGCCTCCAGAAACCCTCATGATAGGTTTGTCTTAGGGTCACCATAAGTCGGAAACAACTTGAAGGCTCACAATAATAACAATGTAGTAGTTGTGTATTAAATATTAGCTGTACTTGACATTTAAGTTTCAGTATTTTAATCTTCAGTTTTGATCAAATTTTCCTGGTTTTCTTCATATTTCTGCTCTTACTGGCATGGTATACACAACAGTGTTCACTATGGTTGCAAAACGCAGCAGCTATTTAGTAGGATCGTAGTATCACAACAAAAACATGGCTCTCAAAACAAATACTCCTGTTTTCCAACAGGTCAGTTAACACCATTTTAAATTCATGATAGGTGTAAGATTTTGAATCCTGTCATATTTTTCAAAGATTCAGAAAATTTACAAGGAGCATGAGAAATCCTATTGGGTATCAAAAGATTAGTGAATGCTGATTAGTAGCCCTTCAATAAACTTCATACAGCGTATTGGCAAAAACAGGGCAGCCAACAGTTGGAGTTTTTTCCTTTCTTTGACCATTTCTGCACTTCACTGTTACAGTGCTATTATTCCACTTTCAACATCCTATGGAATCCTGGGATTTGCAGTTTAGGGAGGGGCATTTAGAATTCTCAGCCAGAGAGCTCTTCGGCCTCAGTGAACTACAAACCCCAGAATTACACAGGATGTTGAAAGTACTATAATAGCACTATAATAGTGTAGTGCAGAAATGACTTTTGAAGGAGAATTTCCAGTCATGATGTTTGATTTGTACTGCATAGTTTTAATCCAGCTAACCACAGGGAAGAAATAAGTAGTTTTAATTTACAGTGGCTGCAACAATATTCCCAGTATAAATTTTTTTGCTCTGCTTTTATTTTACTTTTCTTCCAGTAACACTAGATTTCTCCTTTTGATCCTCCTATGTTTCTTAAGGCTGAATTAGGCATTATCTTGAATCCACGCACTTATCTCTTATTTTAGCCTTTAATGAGAGGGAGAGGATACCCAACCAGGAGGGGATTTGCTTAAGTTCCTTTTTGGACTGCAACTCACAGATTCCTCCAGCAAGCAGTAGGCATGAATATTAATCAAACTGTCCACTGTCACCACACCATAGTCAAGATTCAGCCTCTTGTGTCTGATGTTAATCTTTTTTTTTTTTAAAGTGACAGGTTTAACATCACCATAATTTGACTTGCAGGTATACACGTAAGAATGTAAAGTATGAATGCAACAAACATTCTATCTGCAAGCATTTTAAGATTCATCAGCAAGGGAGCTAAAATGAGTGACCTCCAATGTGAAATATGTGACTCAGATTATAAAAAGACCCCTAGTTAGGTCCATTACCTTGATAGCTCCTGCTCATACAAAACAAACTGCTTGCATGAAGAATTCACCAGGATAATCTGCCAACTTCTGTTATTCTGAAATCCTGCAATATCAATGTACAAGGGGTCCTGATTAAACAAGGCCTCTGTTCAGTCAGACTCTCATTGTCATGAATTTCTTCAGTAAGCTGCAAATGTATTTTAAGCTTGCAAAGGGTCCATTGTTAAACGGAGAAAATGTTGTTTTCTTTCCAGCACCTATATCCAGTCAACCTTCCTCTGTAAAGCTGAACCTGCATTTTACAATTCGCTGTCAAATCCAATCTGCTCTTTAAACAATTCTGGTTAACAAATGTTTTCTTCTGTATATTTTTAATAGAACATTATCTTTGTTGTATATTACAGCAAATAAGGTATAACCAAACAGTATATTAAAAAGGGTAACTCCATCTGTGGTTTGTTGACATTGATAACCCACTCAAGGCTTTCCTTTCAGTTCAAGGCATCATTAGAGTAATGCAGTAGAAGTCTAAAATTTAGTATGGATTGGTATGAATATAAGCATGGTAATTCATGTGGTCATGGGAACTGAGGTGAGTGTGGTGATTCAGAAAGCCTAGCCAAAGTTCTGAATGTTTAAAATATGGCTTATTTTTTTTTCTCACTACACATGCAATTTTAATAGGCTTTCTTAACTGGGACAATTAAATATACAAGTCATATTATTTTCATAAGGTACGATTCAGCGAAAATTAAACACTTTGAAGTCCTATATGTTTAAAGCAGGAGCAAGTTAAGTACTGTTTAACTATCCCATTGAAACTAACAGGCTGTTCCCTCAAAGTACTTCAGTTTGGCTAGATCATGTCCACAGCTAAGAAAGTACTTTGAACATTTAAATGGAAGGCCATGATGACATCTGGCTTGTCAAAAAGCAAAACTGTGCACACAGCAGGAAGAGGGAGGGGAAAGGGAGAGCCATTACACAGGAATGAATTGGAAATCGATCACATTTTTAATAAACAAACCAGCTTGGAATCTTGCAAAAGCAGAGGTTTAAGTGATGGTTGTGTCAAGCCTATCTCCTGTCCTAAGGAATTAAAGGTAGAGAATGGAATGGTACAAAAGTAATGTATGTGGGAAGAAATATTCAGTGGCTTTTTGGACTACCCTGCCATACACAAGGGTGAAGTGACCTTTTTCGGGCAACATTTGGCAGCGGGGATGATGCCATGAATTGTGGCCTGAATGATGCAACAAGGCTTCTCAAGGTGTTGGTCCTAACAGTGGTGAGGGTATCTACCAACAACAAGTGGGGTTGGACTACCTGTTTAGGTTTGGCAGCTGGTGGTTTCTCCATCAGGTAGTGCAGGAAGGGATAAATCTAGTCTGTAGTTTGAAGTCTGAACTTGAAAGAAGCCATTTAACCTGAACTTGAAAGAAGCTATTTAAGGTGCTGAACCTCCTTCTCAAAATAGATTCAACAACTTGGCTAATTTCTTAAAGTTCAAACTAAAACCAAGTGGAGTTGCCAGCTGCCATTGGGTTGGAGTATGCATAGGAAGCATGTCAGATATGAATCTGACATCACATCTCTTGGGCTCCACCCTGTGTATCCAGCTCAGCTCATAGCCTGCCCAATTACAGCAATGAAACTTATATCTAGCAGCGTTTAGGTTCAAATTACAAGCACAAGGGTGGGAACAAGAGAGAATGCTAGAAATTGTTAAATAGTCATTTTTGCAATGTGGAAAATCTTTACTTAAAAAAAAACCTCTTGTCATAATATAGTCATAATACAAGTCTGCAACATTTGTGGGTGTGGTATGTGTTTGTTTTGTTTTTGCTCTTTGGAGAACTGAGTAAAGAATCCAGTGCTCATTGCAAACATACAGGGCTTCTTCTCAGTTATAATGTTGTACAACCCTGAGTATGTTACTGCACTCTGAAAAATATTAAGAAGACAATTGTATTGGCAGAGAAACTGAAAAATCAGTCATACACTTATTTGGCTGTTTAATTCCATATACAGTTTCCGTATTTAATAAGTCTTTATTTTTTCCAAAGAAATTTGGATTTATATATGCCCAGTGCCTATATTGCCAAAATATCTAACATCTTTACATGTAAATATTTAATAACTTTACACATAAGGAATCTTATGTTTCTTTGGTCATTCCTGCAAGGCTATAATGATTATGAAGTTTAAAAAAGAGAGGTTCTTAAGTTTGGACCACTCACAGCCTTATCACAAGGTGCCTGGGAAACAGCTGCTCTATAAATGTCTACACTGCAGGGCATAGAATGCCTTGGATCTAAATTTGCACCTTCATTCACACAACAGAGGCTTTCTGACAACTTCCCTTTCATATAGACCTCTCACACCCCACACCATACATTACAACATCTTCAAGGGTCTTCAACCCTGAGGAAAAAAAATTGATGGAACGAAGGAGAGGAAGCAGCAGAGGAAAGAAAGTGGGAAAGCTCTGTTCCATGATCACAAAGGCGATTTTGTTCTTGGAAGGAACAGTTGGATCTAAGTCAAGAAAAATAAAGTGCACTGCTATACTAATTTAAACTAGGTATCAAGATCACCTCCTGCCTTTGAAAGAACATAGAAGGTAGTATTTGATGTATTGTCTCAAGTACATGGGTACCATACAGTGAAATGTATCTGCAGTACTGAAAACGATTAATTTCTAGGTTCCATTTTTTTTAATAGTACAAGTTTTTAATAGCTGGCAAAGTAACTGCTAAGCCAATTATTTAGACCACACATGTGAAACAGCTTAGACAAAGGGCCTTAGCTGCAGCGTATTTATCCGAACTCATCCCAACAATTTTACTTTGTTATAGTTAGTTAAATACTAGAGTCCTATCATGGTTTTCAAATGTTGCACAGCTGTTCATGCCCATTATTTACATCCATTAATGTAGACTAAGTGTCTACTTAAAAATATAAACTTACTTCTCAGTTAAGCTATTGTTTTAAGTTCTGGACTCTTCACAGAGTATGATTAAACTATCCACCTGATGTGGCTATTTATTTTGCCTGCGTTGAATTACAGGATGAAGTAATGGGGAAGAGGTGCTTAAATTTTCTTATTCCAGTAGTTACATATATTAGACTTGGAGATATTATATACACACAGACAGTTGAGTTGTGCTTGGAAAGCTCCATGTACAATTACATAAAGGAGAATGTACATTTTGAAACTAATGACTTCCACTAAGGTTTTCCCAAGTGCAGAAACTCTCACTGAAAATCAGAATTCTACGAGCTCATGTTTTTTATGTCAGGAAAATAAGTACTTGTAGTATGTGAAAGAACAGGATCCAAGCAGCTACCACCTAGTTAGGAATGTGGAAAACTGCTTTGCATGGAACCAGATTATTGGCAAGTGTGTAAGACCATGAAGAAGATGGCCATGCACTCTCCATCTTGCCATTCCCAGAAACTGGCAGACATTCCCTCTAATGCCAGAAGTGATGATGTAAGAAAGAGAAACTGGGGCATTTTAAGAGAAAAGTGGGACAACAGAGTATTAATTGAGACTGCCTTTGCCAAACTGGGATGGTTGAAGGATGTGCATCACTAGGATGCAGCTTGCAAATCACTTCTCTGAAACTGAATTCAGGCCTCAGGCGGAAAAAGGTTCTCTGCCCATGGCTAACATCGATTAGGAGCAGCTCCCTAGGGTAGTGGTTCTTAAGCTGGGGTCCGTGGAGCCCTGGGGTTCCACAGAGGCCTCACAGGGGGTCCACAGAGCTTTCACAGGATGTTCGCAAAGCCCTGCTGCTGGACACTGCCAGTAGCAGTAGTAGGGATGTGGCCGCAGGCAGCACAGATGCTGAAATTGTTCCCTTATTTGCAAATGAGGGAGTTGTTTGGGCTGTATATATTTGACACCATATCTCTCAGTGCCCACAACCCCTGCTGCCACATCCCTGACAACAGGTGCACAACAGGCACGTGTATGTGCCCAAACTATGATTCTGGAGACCAGGGTATTAATCCCCACTTGACCATAGAAGCCCACTGGGTAACCTCAGGCCAGTCACATTCTCTCTGCCTCAAATAAAGTCAAAGGCAACAAATCTTGCCAAGAAAACTCTTATGATAGGGTTGCCTTAGGGTCACCATAAGTCAATTTTCGAAGAGGAGGGACGTGATGGCTAGAAAGAACCTCCCACTATCAGTGGCACTTCTGACTTATGACATTCCTAAAGTGAACCTATCGCAGGGTATTTGGGGGAAGATTTATTCAGAGGGAATTTGCCTTTGCCTTCCTCTGAGGCTGAGAGAATGTGACTTGCCTAAGGTCACCCAGTGTCAGGATTTTGAATCCCAGTCTCCAGAGGCCTTAAATATATATATATATCTGAATACTTAAATATTGGACTATTTAAATCTTGAGTTAAGTTTTTGGGGCCCTGGCAACAAATTATATTTACAAGGGGTCCCAGGAAATAAAAGGTTAAGGGTCTAAAGGTTTCAGGGTTGGTTTCTTTTGCAGCCATGAAGATGTCTGGGACAGTGCACAAAACCTCACATGTAAATTTTGCACAGACTAGTTCCCAAACTGCAAATAGTCTTTGAAAACTTTGTGGCTTTTGAAGACTTTCTCACAGCAGGAAGAAAATTGGTAAAGGACAGGTTGCTTACTTGTAACTGTGTTTCTTCGAGTGGTCTTCTGTGAAATCACACAAACGGGTTTATGCGCCAGCGCGAAACAGCATTCAGAACCTTCTCGAAGCCTAGGAGTAGGCATTTTGGCAGTTCACCCCTCCTCCATCCTCCTAGGGAATATAAGGGCCCTCCCTGTATAGCAGTCAGTTCCTTCACCGCCGGAGTAGCAGCGTGGGAACCAACCATCCAGCAGGTCATAATGTGGGGAGGACGGGTGGGGTCGTGTGACTTCACAGAAGACCACTCGAAGAAACACAGGCCATTTCCGCACGGGGCGAGGGAATTGCCCCATGACACTACTCACCGGACTTTTGGGCTCCCCGGTCCGGTCCATGCTGCTCTGCACTGCTCCGGGGACGAAAATGGCGGCTTCCAGTTGGTCGACCTATGGCTGAAGCAGCCTAAAGCCCGCCCCTGGCAGATCGCAGGCTCACACCAATGCAAGCCTGCGAATCTGCCTAAGGGAGCAGGTTCGCAGTGGCACGCTCCGTGCTTTTGAAAGACCTGTTTTTAGCGGTCTTTCAAAAGCACGCTGGACAACCACTTGGGGTCGTTCCAGAGCGGGCTGGGGTGTGGATCTACGTTAAGTAGGTCCAATCCAGTCCACTCCCAGGTGCAGACATTCTCCCTGGAGGACGCTCTGCCCCGTGTTAAAAACTCTGTGTGGAAATGGCCACAGTTACAGGTAAGCAACCTGTCCTTCTTCTTCATGGTCTCTGTGAATCACTCAAATGGGAGACTAGCAAGCTGTCCTGTTTGGAGGAGGGAATGTCACGCTTAAAATTCTTTTTACTATCATCATAGATATCAACAATTACATTTTCAATTATTTTCTGTCCTTTAAAATATATATATATATATATATATTTCAATAAACTGTAGCAGTTATCTCCACTATGCCAATAAATTAAATTTATTAATGCCAAGGATTCATTTCTCCATTCATTTTCAATTTTTTGTTTTGGGGTTTTTTTGTTTGTTTTCTCTTTTACATCACAGAAGAAAACAAAACTGCTCTCCCAATTGCTACATCATTTCTTGCTCTGTTATCTACCCTGTAATGAGATATAAATGTCATTGGTAGTGACCATTTATCAGCTTTGCATACGTCATGTAGTTGCACACCATGAAAGAAAACAACTGATGTCACCATAGAGCTTGTGGAATGGGCCCTTACAGAATCTGGAAGGTATTTTTTATTTTATTTTATTTTTACTACTACTACTATTATTATTATTGTTCTTATTGTTATTCAGCAAGTTCATAAGCCAGCTTAATAACAGATACAACCCATTTAGAGATTTTTTTTTCCTCCCTGTGACAAACCAGAGTCCCACTGCTTTGGAACACAATAAAAAACAAACAACTTTTTGTTTTACTAATGGTAGCATTATGTTGTACATAAAAACAGTAATGCACGTCTAGCATCAAGGCAATGCAATCTTTTCTCCAAATCTGTTTCAGGGTTTTCCACGTATGCAATGTCCTGGTTCAATAAAATTATGACTCCACCTTAGGTCAAAGAGCAATATCTGGCCTTAAAACTACTTCCCTTTATGCAAAGGCAGTATGGTACATCTATTCTAAATGCACATAATTTACTGGCCACTAGAAAAATAAAGTTTTCAAAGAGAACAATTGGATATCACAGTTTGCAGTGATTTAAAGGGCTTATGTGTAAGTTGTAACAGTACTACATTAAAAAACCCACCCCGGTACTGGTAGTCATACTGGTAGGTATAAATGTTTGTAATCCAGCGGAAAATTCTTAACTGTGAGGTCCGTAAAACTAGAAAGTTTTCCTTGTTGCTGAAGATACCAGAAAAATGCTGACAAATAACACTTCACCTATGAACAACACAGACATTCTGAGAAAAACAATATACGCACAGTACTGCATAATTGGAAATCAATCCCGTTGTCCTTTAAATAGGAATAAGATTTCTCCATCTGTAGGCATACAATTTAGACGTGGCAGGTTTGTGAACATCCAAAGCATTTATTTTTTGTTTGTTTTTTAACATTTTCTTGAAAGTTGACTGCTGAATGTAAGGTATCAATGGGACACAGTCCCATTCTGGATGCTTAGGAGGTCGAGCCTCAATAGCAGTCTCTGATACAGACATCTCGAGTGTTGACTCAGAGGTGCAAACAGGTCAGGCCTCCACGACAGTATCTGATACTGACATCTTGAGAGTTGCATCTGGCATGTAACCCACAGGTGCCTCAGCCACCACGGTGTTACTAGGACGGCCTTTGCCCTGTCCTGACATATCCTCAATATGACCTTCATTGTGATTTGAAACGGAGGGAATGCAGGAACACTTCCCCCAAACTGTGGTCATCTGTTTTCTGTCAGGAACAGTACAGCTTGTTGTCTTTTGTTTTCAAACAGACCCAACACAGTACCGTCCATTGGAAGAACATGTTACTTATTCCAGTCTCATTCAACCTTCATGTGTGGCAAGACAAAAGTGTTCTGTTGATTCACCTGCCAAAAGGTTTTCTGTCGCTGGTAGATGAACCACGGAGTGGCCAATCTTCTTCAAGAAGCATGAATTGCCAACATCAGTAACACAAACAACCAAGTCCCTCCTTATTTACTGATATGGTATATCACTATTGTGAATATGGAGGATGAGCCCTAAGTGCACATCACTCACTTGTTCTTCTGGCTCAGGTTATTGCTAACAAAAACACTGTTTTCCATGACAGCAAGTTAATGTCACACTTTGGCACAGGTTCAAATGGCCTGTGAGTCAATCACATTATCAACAAGCTCAGGTCCCCACCTGGTACAGGAGGTTGGACTAAAAGGCGTAAATGCTTATGACTTTGTAAGAGTGTCTTAATCATAGGGTCCAGAAATAAAGGCAGTCTTACTTCTTGTTGTAAATGCCAGGAAAATGCTGCCACATAACATATCATTGACGGGAATGATAGCCCATCAGATACCAACAAGGCAAGGAACAAGAAGATATCCACGGTACCGCAAATCTGTCAGTCAATATCATTGTCTCATAGATAAGCACAAAAATTTCTCCTATTTATATGCATACGATCTCGACAACAAAAGTTTGTATGCAGCCAAAAGATTGCTCCACATCAGATGAGTGAATTCCTTTCCTTCAATAAGGGAAAAAACCGACCAGGCCTTGAACTCACGACTGAAAGCTCTGCAGGGTCGGGCCTTAACAACTCAGCCATCCTGGCAGTTCCATACCATCAATCATAGAAACTGAATGTCGGGATGGAAGACAGTGTCGAAGTGGATACCCCGTAGCTCTGGTCTGTATGGAAGCATTTGTATGCCGACCTTTGAACATTTGCAGAAGTAGTGCAAACCGATTATTTTATTTTATTTTATTTTATTTTATTTTATTTTATGTTATGTTATGTTATGTTACTTTATTTTATTTTTAGATGATGATGATGATGATGATGATGTATTAATTTATTTTTCAGATGATGCTATGGTGAGCCAGTCATCAATATACAGAAACAGGATGATACCTTTCTGTTGCAAGTAAGCTACCACCACTGACAGCATTTGGTGAATACCCCTAGTACTGTACTTATACCAGAAGGGAGGAATCTGAATCAATAAACCTGTTATCCTATTATAAGAGCTAAAATCTTCTGTGCTCTCATCTGATAGAAATATGTGTCTTTAGATCCAAAATGACAAACCAATCTTCCTCATCCAACATAAGAATCATCGATATCAAGGTTACCATTCAAAACAGTTTCCTCTGTATATAATGGTTGACACCTCTGAGATCCAGAATAGGGTGAGGGCCGCCGTCTTTTTTTGACACCAGGGTGTCTTTTTTTAAAAAAATCTTGCAGATGGTAACTTTCTCGAGGAGTGTTGTTGAGGAGTTGTTTGTCTTCATTGTCATGCAGGCAACAGCTCAACACTCTCCTTGTTCCAGTTTATCATCAGTAGTACCATCGAACAGGCCAACTGAATCAAAAGATAAATAGAGCATAGGTACCAAGCATAGGTATCAAGCGTAGGTACCAGGTCTAGGTATCAACCGTAGGCAGTCTAGGTACCCAGCCTATGTATGAAACCTAGGTATTGAGCCTAGATACCAAGTCCAGGCATTGAGCTTAGGCACTGAGCTCAGGTATTCAATTTAGGTATCCAGCTTAGGTATTAAGGCTCTAGCCTAGTTATCAAGAGTCATACAGCTGCCAGTTCACTAGCTCTTCTTGCCAAAGTTATAGCTACGAGAAAAACTGTTTTCCAAGATAATAACTTCATGTCCTTCGATTAACTCTAGGGAGTTGTCTCCCTGTACAGATGACTTGTACTGGATACATAGACAATCTCGGTACCAAAGGGAGGATGCAAAATGCCACCATTGGTATCGAGATGAAACAGAAAAAACCACCTCATGTTCTGAGGTCTAGGTATCAAGAGTCCAGGTATCCAGCCTACGTACCCAGGCACCGTGCTTAGGTATCAAGGCTAGACATCAAGGCCAGGCACCAAGCCCAGGTATCAAGTCCAGATACCAGTCCTAGGCACCAATGTCAGGTATCACAGTGGTGCAGTATCATACTATCAAGAATTGACTGTATGGTAGTGTTGACAATGCACTAAGCTCAGGTACTCAGAATAGATACCAAGCACAGGTGTTAAGTTTGGGTACGAAAACTAGATATGAAGCCTAGGTACCAAGCCTAGGTATCAAGCTTAGATATCGTGGTAGTATACATCATCATTGATATCAAGAGTCGATGGTATCATCTCCTTGAGATCGACAATACCATGATGGTAGAGGGGTTGACTGGAGACTGCCTCTATGAGAATGGCAACACTGTCAAAGGTAGAATGGGATGGGACTGATGGCAAACCATCTACTTAGACTGATGGTACCGATCAGTAAGGGAGCTGATGGCAAATGGTCCTTCGAGACTCTGCCATTCCATGGATTGCTGTTGGTACCAGAAATTGCCTCGTGTGCACTGCTGTTGCCTCGTGGTGCACTGCTGTTGAAGAACCAGTGAACAAGCCCCCTAGGCGCCATAAATTGCCTTTTAAGTACCATCATTACAGACGCAGTGGGGAAGGGCATGGCCAGAACGGTGTCGTCAAAGGCACCAGTTTTGCTAGAGCAAAGTCTGAAGTGGCTACTCTGTTATGCCTCATGTGCGGGAGTTGACGATGACAACAAGATAGTGCAATGTGACCCTCTGAGAGGCAAGTAGGCATGCAAGTCCATCAATATCCAAGATCTTGCCTCCACACAAAAAGCAGGGTTTAAAGACTGCTGCTGAGGCCACTCACAGAAAAATTCTGAGGGATCATAGAGAAGGAGATATAACTTCCTCAGTTACAACAAGAGGAAGATTCTGCACCACTTCTGGTCTCTAGTTGGACAACTGAATACTGGGACTGACATAATTTCAGCTCTGGAGAGACAGAAGCCAAGCATCAGTCTCCCATTCATCAAGATAGGTGCTCTTAACAGCTTCATTGTTCCTAGTTAATAAGACTCAAGACAGTGCTGGTAGGAAATGGGCTATGATAAGAATATATATTTAATTATGCTTGTAATGGATGCTGCAACATACAGGTTGCATTGTCCAAGGAAGATGATTATGTTCCATGGATGCCTATGTGTTTTCTCCAGATGCTATATTGGTTAGGACACCCTAATATTGTGTAAGACCTATGATGCCTTACTTGTAAGGTGATCAAAGTAATGTGCCAAGACACGTTCTTCCCTAAGGAGAGTATTCATTTATATATCTATTGGCCATATATACTTAAAAAGCCTAAAATACTATCAAAGAGCCTACTCATTCTCCTATACTATATATCTTGAAATTCTAAGATTTAAAAATGCTAACTCTTGCCTGTTTGGAATTTACTACAGCTCACAAGTTAGGAACCCAGGTGACCTGGAGATGACAAGAAAGTCCCCCGCCACCAAACAGGTACAGATTTAGCTGACAGCTGTCAAAGAACTTTCTATCCCTCATGGGCGGAAAATCACTCTCTTTCAGTCAGGCAAGTAACTGTTTTATATAAATGGGACAAATCTAATTACTTGCTGGAAGCAAAGCATGCCCATTTACTCAATTACTGAATGATACACAAAAACATATCTTAATCCTACTAAGATTAAGATAATAGGACTACTCTAGCTGGGAGGAAGTCATTGGATTCAAGCCATGGTGAACTTCTGCTGTATGCTATAAAATATACTGGAAAAATGCACATTTGTCTGTTTTGTCTGTGCATACAAATGGTGAATGACAGTGGACTCCAGTGGGATATACATCCTGAAAAATGCACCTGATGATGTGTATGTGGGGTGGATGCATTTTCCTTCACTGAAGTAATATCTCTATCAGATGTTACTACATGTGAAGACAAAGCAACTACTACAAAATGCAATCTTACCAGCTTAAATGTGGGAAGGAATACCACTTATAATTATACGTTGATTGTTTCCAGACATTGTATGTACCCTCACTTTACTGATTAGAATGGATTTGTCTGTCTTTTAGTAGCATTTTCGAGACAATACAAATGATAGATTTTATTCTGTTTGCCCCATCATTAATAAAGTGGCCAGCTAAGTGCTGTTGAATAAAATCATTTGCTTTGAAAGGGAAACACACAGCATTAGTGTTTTTTTCATAGCAGTGGTAGTATTTCAGTTGAAGGGAAAGCACCATTTAAAATAAGGCAACTTGGACTGCTAACAAGAATTCAGAATGCCATAACGCTCCTTGAAAGTCATTCGGATCCACATTTACTTTAACGAAAGTTGCACCATATTGATGCAGAAATAGTGCAAAACTTCTGACAATGGATGAGTTTCTGTAAGGTAAAATATGTTCCATCCTCATTCCCAAAATCATTTTTATAGTCAAGCAGCTTTCCAGTAGTATAGACAAATACATCTTTGGGGGTAAAAAAAGAAAGACAGATTTCCGGGATTCTTTTAGAATGAACAAGTTGTGTGACCATTAAAACAAAAACAAAAACAAACCTCTCTTAGAGTGGTTCCAGATCAGACTTTTATGATGTCATCACTCTGTCTCATTCATTAAATTTTACAAAGGCTTCAGAGAGTTTTACTCTCTACTTGTAACCCTCTTTTTCACATTGCTGCTTCTGACTTTTTTTCTTAATGTGGAAAATCCATCAAGGAGCGAAAGATGGAATAGCATACTACCTACTAACTCCTGGTGTGCAAACCTCTTTCTAGAAGGTATGCTTTCCACTAGCTATAGGGGTGGCAATGAAAATGGCTGGGTGGAAGCCAAAAAATTCTTTGTGATACCAGACTAATTTTTCCCTACTGGTGCAGAAGGATCAGTAGCCATTTATAATTATGTAATTTCTGTGGAAACTATTGTGTTATTTTGGCAAATCCCCATGCGATGGGGAAATGTGCTTATCCTGCAGAGGTCTATCTACAGGGAAGGCAAAATGAGAGCATTGTTCCCTCCCACATAATAATTCTCTTCCTCCTATGAAATTTCCCTTTGCTCTCTAAATTTCTAATATTCCTGTGAGTAAGACATTGAAAACTGTTCACACTTAAAGCTCTTATGTTTACTATATCCACATTCCCTTAGTAACTTTGTAACTTTGCCTGCCTCTTTGCTTTGGATGTCTAATCTGTATTTCTAAATGCTTGGCTGATTTTTTACATTTGTAGTAAACACTCAGAGGACTAGTGCTCAGTGTTAGGATATAAATATTAAAAATTTTATAAATTTACTAATCTTTTCCAAAAAAACCCCCACTAAAACCTCTGCAAATACATACAAGAAAGGGGGAAAACCAACATATATAGAAGCATAGAAATTCAAAGTTAAAAAATAAGAGAAAGGAAGGAAGGAAGGAAGGAAGGAAGGAAGGAAGGAAGGAAGGAAGGAAGGAGAAAAAAAAATCTCCCCTCCGGACACAATATAGCTATCAGATTAGTTTCAAGGCTCTCAAACCCAAAAAATATCCAACATTCCTCTTCTTCTCCTCCCCTAATATGTACTGTACTGTCAAAAAGAAAAAGCAAATAGACTTTTTTGTAGAAGGTAAACATGTCTAGCATAATATCTCTAAGTCACTTTCTATTACATTACAAAGTGCTTACATGATGGACAGTACATAGTCTCTCTCCCATGTCAGTAGCTCCATCCATTGACTCAGCTTGATTTCTCTCTGTCTGGTTTTCATCTTCATTCACTTCTGTATTAGCTTCTGCATCTAGCTCTTGTTGTAGCTCTTGTCTTCTGCCACAGTTTCTTGATGCTGAACTCTTTCCTCATAATCTCTATCATGTTTTTCTGCTGGTTTTATAATTCCAAGTGTAGTTCCTTCAAAATCCACTGTATTCCATCCTCAGAACGATCCTGAGAAGATTCCATCTTTCTCTTAATCCAGCAGTTACAGAGTTAACAGTTGCCTTCACTTGCGACTAGCCAGAAGTTGGAAACAAAACAGTGTTTTTAACTTTGAACTGATAAGGTCTGTAATTTCTTCTTCTTCTTCTTGTTCTGTGCCTTCAAATTGTTTCCAATTTATGGCAACGCTCAGGCAAACCTATCATGGGGTATTCCTGGGGCTGAGAGTGTGTGACATACCCAAGGTCACCCAGTGGGTTTCCACTATCAAATGGGGAATCAAAGCCTAGTTTCCAGTATCATAGCCCAGTGCTCAGACTACACTGCACCACACTTGCTTGTAATTTCTCCTTATTAAAATCCAATTCCATCTTATAAATAAAACACAATTCAATCTGTTCACAAAGTATATGCCCTTAAACAATTAGTAAACAATTCCAATGCTTGAACCTATGACACTGTGGTAAGTTTCTTCTAATGGGTCACTACTGGTTTATAATTACTTTTACTTAAATTGTAATTTCAATGCCTCACAGTTCCAAACTAATTGTTTTCTACACCTTCACTGAGGAAGTATTTAGATACAAGTCACATGATACAGCAGAAAAATAAGGTGTGCTACCTTTGCCCAGAAAAAGAATGAGCAATGACTGTTTCAAAGGTTTGTTTCCCTACAGTTTAAAAAATGTATTCTTCTTTCACTTGCTTCAGAGTCACTCTGTGCTGGCCACTAACTTGGACAGAACTGTGAATACAGTTATATGTTTTCTCAATAATGAAAAACAAGAAGGGTCTTTAAATCTACTCTGCTTTGCAAACTCTTTGCATCCTCCCCCTTTTCCACATGCCACTAGAAGCATGTTGAGAACTATTTATGAGCTCTTGTACAAATTCTTCAACTGATAAATTTAATTTCACATTCCCTGACTTAAGCAAAAAAATAAAATATTGCATGCCCTATACACATGTGGAGATTATATTACGTACAGTGAAAAATCCAGCAAGCTGTACATTATGGATTTAACCACAAGCTTTTAGGACAGGAATGTCAAATCACTGCACTATGAGAGTATTTTGCAATATTGTTAAACTGACCTAATGTATCCAGACGGTGAAGAAACAACTTTTAAAAGCCAGCCCTATCTCAAAACATGAGTAGCACCATCTCCTCAAGAAAATTTCCAAATGCTTAAACTTTGTATCTTTGGCAGTCTACGCCCTACTCCATTTATCTATATATAACCTAAAATTAAACAATTAATGTCAAAGCAGAGGATTAGGCAAACCAAGCTGAAAATGCTTCTCTTTTGTGTTTTCTACAACTATGTGCATTAATTATAGTACTAAACAAAACACAGATACACACTTGTAATTATGAAATTTCATTCCATTGGTTGAAACATTTGTCACGTGCTCCATAAGCTGATGCTACCTTCTCTTTTCTGTAAAACGTTTCAACCAATTAATATGCAGGCTCTCCCCACTTTTCTGACACATTAGGGACCTGAGCACTTTAGGTAAACTGAACTGGTTGAAAAGTGGAACCCATGCACTATACTGTACGGAGCATGAGAGACTTATGGAGGCTCACTTGGGACCAACTGTGTGCATGCTCAGCTCACTTTGCTCCATCTCAGCTTACTTCTCATGCACGAATGGTCCCAAGCAAGCCTCCATAGGCAAGAAGAACTGAAGAGCAGAACCTCAATTGGATTTATGGAACTTGTCATTCATTTGGTAAGCCATCAGATAACAGGGCCTCGAAAGGCAGGGGCTTCTTATATGTGCATATAGTCTACAGAACAAGAGACAGACAATTAAAAGCTGCCATCCTATAAGCAACTCATTTTACAGCAGGGTGGGAATCATACAGCGTTCCTGGTGTCATTGAATTAGTCCTAGACAGCATAGCCAATGCTAAGAAATGCCAGTGCCTGCAAAGTTCAATAACATCTGGAGAAACCCCACAATCCTCACTCCCCTCTCTTGTAGAGGGATGTACTGCTGAATAAAGAAGCATAAGACTGCAATGCGAGAAACACTACTGTCTAAAACGATTGCAACAATATTGGCAACAGAGTCTCCACCCCATAAGAATACAAGTTGAAATAATAAAGATCATAGCCATTTACTCAGGACTAATTAATTCACAACAGCTACCGCCCTTTAATCCTGTAGTCAAGCATGATTTAAAATCACCATTCTGTACAACAGGACAAATTAACAAAGTAGATCCTACAGCACAGGTCCATGTACTGGTTTCCTAGTTTTGCACTAAATTCATTTCCTGGGAAGAAAGCCAAACTCATTTCTTCCTTTACTTCTTAGTTAATGGTCCAGTATTCTACAATTGTTCCAGACTGGAACACAGCAGTCCACAAACTAGGATTAAGAGTGTCAATTACAATGCGCTCATTATCTGACACTGCAGGACCAGCCCTGCTGTTGGACAGAATGGGGCAGCTGCCTGAGGCAGAAGATGCAGGGCAACATGAAAGGGAAGTTATTTGTTTAATTTTTGCATATGGTGACTGCCATGTATGGAAGGAGATACATGTGGAATTTACTGCCTCAGCTAACAAAACCAACTTGACTGGTTTTAGTTTAGGCAACCTTCACTTTGGCTTAAAATGGGAAGTCATTTGCCACTCTACTACAGGCAACTACATGTCTTAGGCACTGTGACTGAGTGCTGTAAAGGGCAATGTATCACCAAAACAGACAGCTTTATTTTTTTTACTGTATTATTTTTAAGAAGAGATGTTTCAGCTAATACGGTCACAAGAAATCACCAAACGGTTTCGCATATTCTCAACAAAGCATGATTGGGTGCAGATCAAATTCCAGTGGAGGCTTTTTGAGAATATGGAAGCACCTTATCATTCTGTCCCTCCACTTAGCCTTTGTCAGATGAATTGTGTTACTTATGAACATGCGCAAACTCCATCATCATTTTTAACAAATGTATAGAAAAGAAGGAAAAAGAACATCCTTTTTCTGGAGAGTACAAGGGATAATACTCAGAAATATTACACTGTACTATAGCACTTTATGATGTCTGAAACATATCACATACATTACCTTCTTGTAATAACTTGCAACAGATCTACACATCAGGGTCAGTAGTACTACCTACATATTGTTCTTGTGCAGTGACAATACCCAAAAGAGTGGTTTGCCCAGCATAATCTTGGAAAAGATAAGATTTCAACGAGGGACTTTCATTTCCATAACTTCCTCCAACATCACTAGTCATCTGTCATGACAAACTGGCAATCCCAGTGCCACTACTGCAGTTCAGGGGCTTTTTCACACAACACAAATACAGTGCTGTGAATCCACTTGAATTGCCGTGGCTGCATCCCATACAATCTTGGGTTTTGCAGTTTGATCAGAGGTACTAAAGGAGTTCTCTGGCAGAGAATCCTAAATGTCCTTCCCTAATGGCAAACCGTAGGATTCCATAGGATGTTGTCATGACAGTTAAAGTGGGATCAAAGTGCAGTATTTGTGTACTGTGAAAGGGCCCCAAGTGACAGCTGATAATTTCACCTTCTCTTTTACCATTCTGAACAACACATACACTTCCCACCAAAAGTAGGACATGCACCTCACTTAAAGTAGAAAAGGAGGAGGAGGAGACGGTGACAACAACAACAAGACAAGAGGGAGTTCTTTAATATAGAGACAGCCTCCACAAGAAAAGTACACATGTCACAACATCAGAGGAAGAAGATGATATGTCCTTTCTCTGTGATGTACTGGTATAAAAACTTTTCTCTTTCAGCCAGAAATCCAATGCTGTATATAAGAGAAATATAGTGGACCGGAATTGGAGAGGACAAAAAGCATTGTTGGACCATCGTTTTTATAGGTCAAAATGTTCAAAATCAATCAATCTAAACTTTTTTGAATCTTCTGCTAGAGAATGGACTACAAACAACATTAGAAAAATGCCATGCAACATGCAGGGTCTTCAGTGGTGCTAAAGAGAATCATTCCACATTTGCTTCCTCTGTGTGGATTCTGAAGGGAGCACAGCAGCACCTGCTGCCAGAACTCCACTCTCAATCAGCACCATCTCTTTCCGCATCACAATGTGTGCACTTTTTTCCCCTTTTCCCTAAAGCACTTGTTCCTTTTTCCCTGTGGCAACAGTGCCACCTTCTGTTTAAGCCATTTTTCTTTTGTTCACCAGTACCTCTGAAATACCAAAATAAGATGCTGGAGGAAACCGTTAGACTAGTCATACCACAATATATTGTAAGACTGCAATATATTGATTAAATACTGCAATATATTGGTTGAAACAAGGGAATCAGACTGAAAAGACTGACAAACATTTTTTTTCTCATGAAAGGAAATTACTTTGTCAAGGATTTGATATTGTCAAAAATGCTGGCTCAGACACAGCTACAATAAATCATCAGGCTACTGTCCTCCAATTTCTTAAGAAGCACTCTATGCTTGTATGGCCATCGTAGCCCATAAACAAGTACATTTCTGTTTTTCTCTTTCAGACTTCTATTAATTTTTACTAGGCAAAAAGAAAAAAATGCTTTTCTTGAGTTTTGCGAAGTGAAACTCAGTGAGAACTCTTGTTTGTGATCCTATAGCAGAGGTTTCCAAATTTTTCATGTTGGTGAAACACTTTTTAGACATGCATCATTTTGTGTCACAGTAATTCAGTTTTACTAGCAAACCAGAGGTTAAACTAACTCTTTGTAAGAGATACAGACACATAAACTGTAATAATGAAATGTATGGGGACACAACATATCTCATGAAAACCTTTCATATATTTTTAAAAATATATGATTTATAAATAATAACATATATTTCCAAGATGGTTGTCATTTGTGAGTAAAATTATGCAAGTATGTGCAAGAATTTTTAAAAAATTGAATGAGATGTGTGAGGTTGATAGGATGAATGCAGCTTTTCAATATTTGGTGGAATATTAGATGAAGACACTCATGTTTCATCATCAAACATTTTTAAGTTTCCACGTTTCAGCGAGGAAAGAGCCCAGCAAGGGCAGATGCAGAAGAAAGGCAGCCCCCTCCCCACTCAATCCTGGTCCGCTACCATTGCCTTCAGCGAGGAAACGCCCTGGTGAGAGCAGTGGTGACAGGCCAGGCTCAGGTGTGTGTGGGGGTCCTTGGTCCAGCGAGGCGACACACCTACACACTGCAGGTGACACACTAATATGTGTGTCCCATCTTATAGTATGGTAACTCAGTGTTTCTTTGTGTCATTACAATAGGAATTGCCTAGCTTAAGAGTGTGATTGCTGAAGGACCACTGCTGCAATGCAGACAAGATGGGATTGTCTGTGATTGGTATGATCACCATTTCCGTATCTTCTCAGGTACAGAGTGTAAGAGTACTCCAAGACCCCTGTCCTTTTTGCTGATAAACAAGATTAGTTGATCCTAGTGAGGCCTTGTCTCATCTACACTTTCACAGAGGCTTTGATTGTTTCTGGGTATGGAAAACCTTGCTACACTGACCCACACTTGCAGAGTATTCAAGCATGTTGACTGCAACATCCTGATTTATACATCTAAACTAGGACAGAATCCAGCTACCATCGCCTACCCAATGCTGGGAGACAGTCACACATTCAACCAGTTATGGACCAGTTTCCTGAATCACTCATTTACATTTTAACCCACTATATCAGGCATGACTGACTTAGTCTTCAGCCTTCCCTTGGCTCACATGCTTGTGCAAACCTCCATTGCTTACACATCTCTTCTCTGCCAATAAAATATAATTTCCCTGCTGTCCCTGTGTAAAATCCTAATTTTTTTTTATTGCTTCAACACCATGTTTCAACAGGTCCCAGTTTTTGAACCCTTTGTTTCTTTCATTATCTTCCTTGTCTCTTGGCCACGCCTTTTAACACGGAAATGTTGCTCTGCTTGCCAATGACAGTGCCACCTGGGCTTCCAGAGAGTTCAGGGTCCCTTGCTTCTCATCTTCATTCAGTTCCTTTTCTTCAAGGCAACCATTTTCATTCATGTTCACTTAGCTTTCAGTTTCTCATTGTGCTGTGCACCTTGGTGCAAAATTAAAATATAGCTGGGTAGAAGGGGTGTACAAATCCTATCTGTGTTGATTCAATTTAAATATATAATGCACGTCTTGGTTTTGTTTTTTAAAAAGGGAACAGGTTTTATTTCGCAATCAACAAAAGCAAAATATTTATGACATATGCAAGTTCATCTCCTTCAACTGTCCCAGTTTGGCAGAGACAGTCCTGATTCATTCTCTGCCATTGCACTTTTCCAGCTGCTTTCAAAATGTCCCAGTTCTTCTCTCCTCCTCCTACTTTCCCAATTTGTTCACAGCTTACTTCAATTGCTGCAAGCTGAATTCAAGTTGCAAAAGTAGTTTATATTCCATTAACTCAGCAGAGAGGACAGAATCTTGCCTTTCAAATGATCTCAGGCAAAAGCAAACTGCTGTAAACTCTCCTAGCTTTTGTGTTCTTTCTCATTAATAATTTCATCACACTCTGCTGTTGCTTAGCCACATACGTCTCAATTTTTATCTGTGAGATGTTAGAGGGTATTGAACTTAGATGGACATATCAGCATATCAGTTACATAAATAAGTTCTTAAAGAACCCTGTCACACTACACAATTATAGCTGTGATTCTATTTTAACTTCCATGCCAACATGCTATGCAATCCTAGGATTTGCAATTTAGGGAGGGATATTTAAAATTCTCAAAGCACTCCAGTGGCTTATCTAATTTCAAATCCCCAGATTCCACAGAATGATGCCATGGCAGTGAAAGTGGGATCATAGTTCGAAAGGGTCCAGAGTAAAATTAAAATGGCAGCCATTTCTCACAGAACCTTTCCTCCTCTGCTTCCTTCTCCAGCTACCCCCCTGATCACTCGCACATCAGGCTGACTATATTTACTCCAGCCACCTAGCCTCTAAACTTCACCCTTCTCAGTCTGCCTCATAAAACTTCTATCCCTATGACTTTGAATGGACAGAATCCAACAGTGGTCTTCCACTAGTAGAATCAGAGAGGGTGCTGATCCTGCCCTTCATCTCACTCACCCACCCACCCTAAGTGTGCTCCCAAATGGCAGCCTTCAGGTGACACTAAAGGCTGCAAAGAAGAGAGGGCAGAAAACGAAAAGATCAGAAACTTCTCCAGCGGAATGTTGGTTTAGCCTAATAGTCCCAGACAAAATGGCAATTTTCCTTACCCTCATACAAGTTAGCTTTGCTGCATGAGCCATTGCACTACACTAATTCAGCCATCTGAATGGCTGTGCATTATATAAAAACTATGTTAATATATCTCAAAGACTTAGTTTTACCCCCAAATGTTTTTAGAGTGGAATCTTGAACTGAATGCATTCATTTAAATAGATCTTAAAATTACTGTCCCTCACCACTCAATAATTTTCCAACACAATTTTTAAATGCATGAGACTGTATAAATCTGTAGTCCATGTTTTTCTCCAGATCAAATCTGTCGCTACTGTAACTCCATTAATTTGAGTGGAACGACAGAATGGATTAATTGTTCAGTATTCTCACTAACAGATAACACCACTTTCTGACCTAGTGAACCCATATATTCACATATAATTTTTATAGAGATACAGCACACACCAGAACCATAACAAAGTTGTAATTTTTCACTAATGTGGATGTTAACATTTACTTTCCCATTATGGTGTACAGTATTTATTATTTCATATCTCCCTTTTACAGGTAATAACCTCATATGCCAGCAACATGAAATATCATAAACATTTAAAGGAATGTTTTTATAATAAGCCAACCAGGTATAAATAAGATTTTTATAACAGTTTATAAATTTTAAAGCATATATTGAGGTTAAGTAAAGGGGAAACTAGGGTGGTTATATAGAAAGGGCTAGATTATACAATTCTGCACTGTGTGTGTGTCTCATTACAAAACTATTTAAATACTTACACTTTAAGTCTGTAAGAATAATGGCCTGATTTAAATAAACTTTTGCTGGTCTCAGGAGTCTAAAATCAATTTTAAAATGATTTTTGTTACATCTTTGAAAATGTAGGATTTTATGTTTATAGTGTAACTCTTTAGAGGTGAAAAAAGTATATGTAGCTCTATATAATTGAAAAAACAATAACAATTTGAAGCACGACTAAAGAGTCCAAGCTCCAGTATTTAACCAGTGGTGGTCCCCCTCTCTCTTTCTCTCATCCCATATAACAGGGTGGTTCTGTTTTTGCCCTATTCAGCAAGGAGGGAAGTTGTAGTACAGGAATACTTACTCCCAAAAGCTAGAAATGCTGCAGTTGGGCATAAAAATCTGTGCTGTACTTACGCCTGCAGGTCCATCAGCTTTCCACAAATGCCACAGACCCAGAGCTTGGAATGTTCCATTTTTCTCACAATGACAATATTGCTACTGGTCACACAGGCGAGAAGATTCTGGGAATAACAATTCAGACCAAGAACTTTCCAAGCTCTGCACAGATCTACGACGTTAGAGTCACAGACTGATCACCTATGATTTCAGCAAGTTCAAGTTCTAGTTTTCTATGTTATCTGAGCCAAGGGTCTGCTACTACCTCTATTGCATTTGCGCCTGGTAATATCTAATGTTTCCAAATAGATGGCTAGAACAAATAATGTGGCAATTTATTCACACAGCATCTGCCTGCCAAGGCTTCAGCAGGGATAATAGTCATTCAGCCCACCCTACCTGCATGACAACTTTCCCTTGCTTTTTCTTAGCATCAGAGCTGATCATCATTTTGAGGGACCCTGGTTTAATCTTATAAGACTCCCCACCGCACCATTCTGGCAATCTCCAGAAGTTTGGGGTATCCACTGCATTATGACTAATGCTCAGGAATTCTGATGTTGCAGTCCAAAGCCTCTGGATGATACCAAGTTGAAGAAGGCTGTTGTATTTCTATGTATATTAAAATCACAATACATCTATCACTGTCCTATCCCATTAATACATTCTCATAAGTCATTGAATAAACCATTTTAGTGTCAATTTTAAAAACACAAACATAGGAGTTGGAAGGGGTCCTGTGCACCAACAGATCCAACCCCCTGCTCAATGCAGGATCTCCACCTAGACCATCCCCAGCAGGAAGCTGTCCAGCCTCTTTTTGAAGACATCCAGGGGAAGAGACCCCTGCTACCTCTTTAGGCAATTGGTTCCATTGCTGAACTGCTGTCACTGTTAAGAAGTTCCAACTTTCAATCAAAATCTACCCTCCTATAACTTCGGACCTGATCCTACCCTTGGGGGCAGCAGAAAACAAACCTGGACCCTTCTCTTTGCAGCAGCTCTTGTGGTCTTTAAAGAGTGGAATCCCTCTTTACAAAACTGCATTATGGTCCACACTAGTACCTACAGTCATATTCTAAACACTCACCCTTTTTTCTTTTTTTTTTGGTTATTTTTCTCTAACGTAACAGTTCATAATCAAGCAGACTGATTATTTTATAAAGTTATGACTGGTTCTAAATAAAGTTATTATAATGCCACTGTTTCATCGTGGGGTTTTTGTGTGTGTGTGTGTGAGGTATTCTAATGGACCATGTGGCTCAAACATTTTATAAATAAAACGTTTAACATTTTCTTTTTCTTTTTCATTGTAAAACCCCATAAGTTATCCCCCAGATTCCACTTCTCCTGCAAGTTCTTACCTGACAGATAGAATCAGTAGTGCAGCCATTCTCACAAGAGTTACTGAGTGCAAAAAGTCCTTTATGCTATGTACACATCACTGAAAATTAGCTGAACTTTGAAAACTCTGGTTTAATAAGAGAGAGCAGTCCATAATCTTCCATTGTTTTTCTCAAGATGCAACACTTTACGAAGAAAATTCAGCATTTAGTCTAGACATTAGAAAACTAGACATTTATAACCATTTTAGACTTCTAAATCCTATCAGCAGCATTCCCCCCTCCCCTCCTGCCCGTCCGGTACTATTACTTTGTCTCACTCCATCAATTTCCTTGCCAGCCCCTTTCATACTGCACAATTATAATGCTATGATATCACTTTGTCATGGATGCATCCTGTGGGATACTGGGATCTGCACTTTAGTGCCTCACCAAATTACAAATCCCAGAATTCCATAGGATGCTGCCTTAGCAGTTAAAGTGGAATCAAAGCGCTATAATTGTGTAGTGTGAAAAGGGCTCTCTGGTTCCTTCTTTAGTATGCACACTGAACTGGCACTGGTAGCTTGCGTGAAACCATGTCACATAATTACCAAACAATCTACCAAACAAAACAGCGTGGGCTGGCGACTCACTCTTCTGAATGTTGTGTTGTTCCAACACTGCCTTTAAACTAGCTTCAGTAACTCTCAGCAGCATATGGGCAGGGATATAGATTTCCAAAGAATCTCCTCAAGCATGGTCTCTTACTCCTTCCATATTCCAAAGTGGTAGGACTGTCCCATAAAATCTACATAGCTCCCAGCGTACAGCCAGTCCTGTCAGATTCAGAGGTCTAGCGTAAGTTCTGCCCAACTACCATCACCAGCCTTAAAGGTACTATCCCCATGGCTTAGCATCAATCAAAATGTAGGTGATAGGAAGTCTCTTGGGACTTAGGAACCAATGAAAACTAGAAAGGATGAGCACTCTGTTTCATTACTGTATTGGGCAGAAGCTGACTGAGAATATAGGAATGAGAAGCAGAGATAGAAGGAAAGACAACAAGAAGCAATTAAAAGTTTTTCTTCCCGCTATTTTGTGTGTGGCAAGAAAACTGGAGGAGGTGGTTGGTTATCCATGCCTGTAAGTGTGTAGCATGGAGACATATTTGCATGAGAGAGGGAGGAGAAATATCTTTGTGCATCTGCATGGGAGGGGAAGGGAGAAGGAGGATGTTTGTGTGTGCAAAAGAAAGTGAAATTATTATAGCTTGTCTCTACAGAGCAATATTCTATTTAATTAACAAAGCAATTATACATATATCTACACAGAACTAAGCTCCAGTGAGTTCTTTGGACTTACTCCCATGTCAATATGTAGCTTAAGTGAGACACTCTAAAACACATCCTTTGGAAAACATATTCAATGACAATCCAACTATAGATATTGTGATCAATTTTGTTGTGCATCCTGGAACGGATGTTGTGCATAATCTCTCTACCACTCCCACCACTCTTTTCATTCTAACAACAATCCTGTAGGTTCTCTTTCTCCTTCAGAGGTTGCAGTGGTAGCTGGAATGGAGAAGTGGCTGTCACCAGCTTCTGGGGCCCAGGCACAGTGGTTGGTTAGCCCCAAACTAGAGTGGATCCACCACTTAGTGATAAATTCAATTGATTCAATGGCCTACTCTAGTTGACAATCACAGTAGGATTCAGGTGAGCATGTGATGTACAGTTTAGACTAGGGATGCTTGAGGATTTTGTTCAGTCCACCTATTAATGCAAATAGACATTCATACCTTTTGTAAATACACTGTTCATAATTTTCTTAATTTCTCCCTACTTTCCAATAGTTCTCAAACCCATAACAAAACATGTATAAAACTGTGCATTTGATTAAAATACATATATATTAAAAAGTTACTTTTGTTTTGTTCAAATTACAGATTGATGCAGGAAAAGTGCAAAATAGACTTATGAAAATTTGCAGAATGGGCATTGGACAGAAGTACTTGTTTACCATCCAAAAAGTGGTTGCACAGTCACACACATCATGATAGTGGGGTTGCAACCCAAGGTGGGCTTACATGAACCTCCAGGTATTAAGAAAGTAAATCCGCATCCCAAAACATTGAAGTGCTTATCACTTCAATTTTTTTGAAGTTATTTTCTTGTGCATCAATTGATGAAGTCATCAACTTGGTACAAGCTGAAGAAGTCAGATAGTTGCTTCAATATGCACGAAGTTTACAAATGAAAAAATTCAGCTAAAAATTCAGAAAAAAATCAGAAGTGGCATGGGGTGCTGTAAAGAATTCTGGTGTTTGCTTTTTGCTCTTTTTATTGAGGATCCATGGTTTTAATACATTGTGTTCCTAGACAAATAAGCTTTTTAAAAAACAGATTTTTGTTGGAAAAGGTGCAGGCTTAAAATCAACACCAGTTTAAAAGGCTGGTTCATCATCTTTGAAATTTTTTTTCTTCATATTCTAAAAGAACTAGACCCATGTTCCTTGAGATCATATAGACACTACTGAGGTTTTGATCAGTCAGAGCCCAATAGTATTTATTTACAATAATTATATTGATTCAAAGTGTGCCACAATGATGCAGTTTAGAGATCCTTTTCAAGTTCTTTGTAGTCTGCTTGGCTTTCTATGCATCCAGAATAACTTTGGCCCAGATCTAATTGTCAATCTCCACTAGAAAATATCCACTTAATCAATTAGACTTGTATAATTGTTGACTTACCAAGTTCCCATTGATACAGTGGGTCCATTTTAGCAACAACAAGGTTTAGGTAATACAAGGATGACACAAAATACAAATACAAAATAATGCAATCTGCTGACTTGACCACTTCACTGTTATCTCATTTAATAATTTCAGTCCCTGATCAGTATATGACAGCTCATTTGAAAAAGCCCAGCAAAAGCAGCTTGCCTGGTAACTACCACCTTCATCAACCACCAGCAGGTGAACCATGGATAGACCATTTGTGAATCATGAGGTAAAGACAAACTATAATGCAAAGAATTTTGGTATTTACTACCAGATATACTATATTCTTGCCAATGAAGGAACAGACTAACTAATAGTCTTAAAAGGAACGGCTGGAACAAACAACTAAGCTCTTTGCCCAGATTTCTTGCCGACAGTCCCTGACTCCCTGCCACTAGCGTGACTGCAAAACAAATCAGCGTATAATGGCAGGAAATTTAATGAGAAATGAGATCAGTCTGCATGATAATGGATTTTAAAGTCAGTCACAGATTTAACTCTCATGGAACATTGGCAACATTAATTCACTTCACTAGAATTTACATAAAGAGTAAAACTTTGACATCAGTCTCCCAGTTTGAAATGGCAAGCAAGTAGCCACGTTGAGAGAAATCTTGGCAAGAAGCAATGACCTGTCCTACTACTGGAAAGTGATAGATTTCTGTTTTCCCTTCTTAGATATATACCCCATCATTTGGAATAACTGGAGATATAGATATCCAAGTAGTTACCAACAAACTACACTTAGAAAAGCTACATCTGTACCGTTCTGTGGAGCCGCAAGTACAGACACTGACCATACAGCATCTGCATCACTCTAATGTGAAACCTACCAAAATGAGTTGGGCCTTTGGTGTATCAGCATGCACCCAAGTTTTAAACGCTTCTTTGAAGTACAAGCACACTATCATTCTGTTTTCTGCATATTAACACAGCACATCTGTTGTCATCTCTTATATTGTTGTCCTTTTATAATGTTCTCTTTTGCTGTACTGTTACTTCCTGCTTTTCATTAAAAATGGACTCTGGCTCATGAAAATCAATGCCAGACAGAACACATTTGATATATTTGCCACTGTTATGGACTAAATCTGTAACCCCACTAAACACAGTATGACTTTCTGAATGTAAACTTGCATAGGCTTGTACTTCTACATTGCAAGTCCTCTGAAATTTTCTTCTATACCAGTGGAAATCAGGATCATTGTATTGCTCTATAATACAAAGTTCACTATGATTATATTCAGGGCTTATACATCCTAAGCAAATCCAAGGCACTCTCCTGTCTTTGCATTCTCACTACGCTGATTTCATTAGGACCAAGAGTATTCTACATGTTGAATAGCTCTGTCTCTGCAGAACTCTAGGTACCTTCGGCTTTCAACATATAAAGTGTTTTAACACCCTTAGTGTCTGCTATTGCACAAAATCCAGGCAGGTTGGATAGTGTCTGAAGCCCCTCATGTGGTTTAACTCTAAGGCAGCAAACTACTGCCTCTTCCTACACCACTCTGGCAGAATTTGTAGTTTTCCACACAGAGCATTGACCATAGGGATGTAAGGGGTTCTGATGCAAAATATCATTTGAGAAAGTACTGTTCCATGGTCAGCAGTACTCCCACTTCTGATAACATACATACTGAAATGACAGCCAGCAGAAAGGACACTGAAGCAATTTCCAGGAAAAGAATCAATGGATACCTTGTACGATGCCTTTTAAGGACTATTCAAATACATTTGTAACTCTCCCCCCCAAAAAAGGGCTCTCCGAAAATTTAACATGGCAACGAGCAGCCATAGAGTACTCAGGTTCTTTGGAAGACCAACAGCAAAGCCCCCATTTCTCTTTTATGAATTTTGAAGTATAGGTCTGTTCTAATGTAGCCTGGAGGAAAGTAAGCCTGATGTTAAATCTCAGGCTGCAGCGCCTGAAACTATCCCTTACTTTCCCCATTACCCAGCAAAGGCTCTCCCGATTCTATTACTGGATGGCATCTGCAACCACAGACCAAAGTATGAACTGACTGAGCCGGGGCGGGGGGAGGGTGGGTATCACATTAGTCCTCAAGAAATCTTAAAAGAGGGCTGTCCCCATCAATATTTGACTCCAAATGCCCTCTAAGCGGTATGAAAGTATTTTAAATACATTTAGGGGTTCTCAAGCCATTTTAAGCTTAAGAGGTCTTTTTCTAAACAGGAACTGATCTTGTTTTAAGTCTCCTGGGCCTAAAACAGTCCAAAACATCACAAAAACATTCTCAATCCCACCATAAACACTAGACATCACTATTATATAATCAGCAATGCAACTGAAGCCACTCTAGATCCGCATGATGTAACTTGTTCTCTGGCTCCCCGATGCTGAATAGGTGAAGATATTTCTGCTGCCAGCACCACATCCCAGAATCAGAATTCCCTTTATCACTTTAAGGCTTCTATGATTATCTGTGCCTTTATTGAAACTTTTAAGCACTCTCACCATCCCAGGTCTTTACTGAAAAAGGTGCATCAAACTCAAAGAATGACCACCATGTAGTTGCCTTATGGCTTCCTTGTTAATAAATCAGTCTTACTCACCTTCTTTGCTGGGGTACTGTTCCATTATGCTTTGGAATTACCTCTTGATGAGGTTGCCTGAAGTGCTACAAAGATAATGGAATGTGCAGGAATCTGTACATCCTTGGAATTGCTTACCGTTAAATACTACATTTTACAAGCCATCAGATTAAGTACTTCAGAAAAAGACTATGCAGGCTGACACATTTACCAAGGAGCTGAATTAACTGTATCAACTGGATCCCCCACCTGTTTCTGAGTGCATGAAATTCAAGAAATATACCGATAGGAACTGTATTGGCAATTTGCTGCCACCCCTGTAAACACTCCCAAGGCTTCTCAGGACTCTTTAAAGGTAACTGAACAACATACACAGGTTCCTATAGGTCTGCAAAGGGGGTTGGCTCCAGGACCCCCACAAATGCCAAAAATGCAAATGATCACATCCCATATTAATTGGCAGTGACATGCACACAGACACTTCAGCACATCCACATTTACACTGCTACCATTTTACATTTAGGGCATGACAGTCTGTGGTCAGCGGAAATAGCAGATACGGAAGGCACACTGTATACTGCTTGGAAAGGAAAGAATGCTGTATAAAACTCTCCATGAGAAAAGGGTTCTGGTATTCTTAACTACCATCACAAGTCCCCTTTAGGCACCTGAGACCTCCTGAAATCTTCACTACTCTTGTACTTCTGAGGTCTGGTATATTTAACCCTTCGATCTATCCAGGGACAATAAGTGTTGATTTAACCTATGTACAGAGCATTGCTGAACAATGAGAATAGCAAGCCATCACAGGACCCTTCACCTTGCAAGAAAAATGTGGAGCAGGCAAAGGCACAAGTTTCCCAACCGCCAGCCAAGTAACATCTGAGTATTATACATGCCCCACAACAGTTTTGAGGAAAAGAGATGCTTTCAAAAGCAGTTTTCACTAGATTGTCCCCCCAACTTTGCACTTGTTTTCACATTTCTGAAGTCAAAGTCTGACCCAAAGCCCAGTATCACTGCTTGAAATAATGTGTCTACATATTTAAACCCAGCCACCTACAACTTGGTGCTCTCTGGATGTTCAGAACAACTCATCACTCATCACTGGCCAGAAAGCCAGAAACAAAATACAAACACTGCCAGGCTCAAATATATTTTATTTGTTCATTTCTTGCACTTGAAGTACTCTTCAATGACATCTTTAGCCTGAGATTCTTTGCCATAGTCCTACAATGAAACAACATATTAATATCAGTAACTTTTGACCAAGCACTCTGGATAATTTACTGAGACATACCTAAATAAATAAAGTATACTAATATTAGACACTAAAACAGAACTGCTGTAAATACGTTAATACCCTTCAGTCTTTCAAAACTGGACTAGAAGCAGACATTCAAATCAGAATAAAACAACCTCCTATTTACAGTCCAGAACACCAGTGTAGCCATTTACTGGGACCTCAATGACTACTAAGTCTTCAAGGCTCGTACCCTGGCTTTACTGTTGCCAGCATTATTTTACATTTCTGCAAAACACTTAAAAGGTTAAGCAGACTTCATCGAACTGGCAGAAATTTACTACACAAGGCAATATGCAAACTAAATATTTGTTCCAGACACCATTCTAAAGTTTCCAATTATTAGAAATAATCTTCCTATTAATTAACACTTGGGAAGTATTTAGGACTGGAATGGAAAAATGTAGTTCATGTACTATATGTGACTCCCAAGTCCTTCTCTGCTGCCTTCAAGCTCCCTCAACCTTAGTGGATGAATCCTTTTTCCATTTAAAAAAAAAAAAAATCAGGCAAAACATTTCCCCAAACACTCAAAGCAGCATTTTACTTTTAAACATTAGCCTGAACTCCACATTCTCCCCCAAAATACTGAAAATGCTTGAAGTCAAAACTGGAAATGAACTTCCAACAATTTCCAAGACCTATTTTCAGCCAAAAATGCAGCCCCTGCCACAGTGCTTCCCTTGATTTAGATTGTAAGCGCAACAAAATTTTGCACTGAACTATATGAAAAATTGCTGGTATTTTTTCAGTATGCACATACGCCCACCTGCCCTGTTTCTCATTCACCACCCATCTCAGCACCTGTACTTTCATAATCTGAAATCTTTTCTCATATACGCATAGGCTGAATGAAGCATGTGTTGCGCTGCTGAACCAACGGCCATTAAAAGTCAGAAATGAACTAAGGAAGCTGAAACACTGTGACATGAGACCCAAATGTACGCAACAATTTATAAAAGCACAGTTGACTATACAGTTTATTCTGCTACTCTAAGATGATAATCAGCTTTAATACAAGAAAACTTTTGTCAACCTACTTTCACAACCACACAACTGCAGCCCACAACTTTGCGGGGTTTTCCTTCTCTGTCGATCTTGCAGAGACCTACCCACTCACCCAGCTTCTTGTTGTCATCAACCTGTCAAAAATATTTTCATTCTATTAGAAATGCACTTGATCAAAGACAATAAAAAGAGAAGCAAATCAAGCTGTACACTCAGACATAAAGGGTAACACTTATGGTTGTTTTCCTCAACAGATTTCAGTAGAGGGAGCCATGTTATCATCACTGTACAGCACAGGGGGTATGAATGAAAACCACATTAACTTCAACTAATATTACACGTATCTTCAGCATTTTTACAAAAGGAAGCAAAAAACTTGTTTTTGATTCACATAATTAACACTAAAGAATTTCATAATCATTACCTTTATCAGATTGATTTGATGTTCAGCACAAAGGGCTTCAACCAGTTTGACGTACATAGGCTCATCACAATTGGATGCCAGAACACAAAGGTGGGCTTGGCGTCTAAAACAGTAAATTGCCAAATAAAGTTTTATCATTTATACAAAGACCCACAGGAGATCAACCTCAAGAAACAGAAATATAGTGGCTGGAGCTAAAAGTGCTTTTTTCATTCACCCTCTGGGTCAGTGTCCCCTTCCATCTCCAAGGTCTACCCATCTGCAATAACTTTTAAGACAGAATTTTAAATGTTTTGAATTACTACTGAGAATGAAGTACTCTCAGCATAACCATTTTGATTTGTTCAAACTATACAAGGCAAATTTTGTCCTTTTTTTATTTGCTTTGTGCTTCTAGTATTATGATAAATTTAGAACTACAGGTTTGTCAGACTATTATTTTCACTCATAAATAGAGTGAAGGGGTATCCGACTTATTTTGATAGTCATCACTCAAACTCTGTAGTTTTCATCTCTGAATTGATCTTCTGGCTACATATTTATTCAATTATCTATCCTTTAGAATTTTTTTGATCTGTTCAAGATTACACCACTCTGAATAACTTGTTACATTGTAAACCAAATAACACACTGATTTTATCCAGATGTATCATTCCACAAATACTAGAGGGAACTGGGATCTATAACAGGCTTCTCACTGATGGATATGTGTCACAGATGGTATCTAATTTCCCTTTCCCCCTGCAATTTACAAAACCACTTGCTATATTGTTTTCAGTGGCTTTCAGGAGGAGCACAGAGGCCTCAGGTAAGCATGAAAAAATTATTGTTCTCTATCTTCTAGTCCCAGCAGAAATTCATCTTTGTCAAAAATATTTTTTCCCAAAAATCTTTCCCCACAAGGTCTACAAAGGGAAAATATTTCCATCATGTTTGTAGATTTGTGGGCTGCGTAGGGGTCAAAAATATTTTGCATTTTTTTTAAGAATTGCCCCCAAATAGTTTAAGATGTCCACTAGGGCATCCCATCCCATTTTGCAGGAAAGGCCTTTTTTGAAAGCCAAAACACAGTAAAAATGCCCCCATAGGTACTTGGGAACATTTGTGGGGTTTTTTGGTGGGAGCAGGTTTGGCTCTCTAGGAACTCCTTGGGGTTAATGCAGCCCCCTAACCTTCCTTAATTGCTGCCCACCCCTGCTTCAACAAGAAGTTCTAGCAGACTACTGCAGACGCATTCTACTAATTTTGCAAACATTTGTGTTCACACGAAAAAATCAATCAATATAAAGATCAGTAGGCACAGATTTTTCTGCACAAATATTCTCTCTATTCTAGGTATTTCTGCTTAAGGAACAGGTCTCAAATTTATAGAAATCTTGGCACATAGGATATTACTTGGATTCGCACTTTCCAAATTGAGATACTTTTGACTTATCAGCCATTTTAAATATTACTTTGTGTGGTAAGTGGAAGGAGTGTATAATCCAAATCGTACCATATTTTCTTAATACCTCAACTCTCAACACCTCCCAATATTGTATTTTTCAGAACTATTAAGTCTTGCCCCTTAATTGTGCCACCTAAGTAGCACCAACAACTAAAAAGAAAACAAATAGCAGGAGGCTGACAAGCCAGCAATAACAGTCAGCGCTTACTTGTCTAAGGCTTTGGCAGCTTCGCGAATTCCACGGGCTAATCCATCGTGGATGAGTGCGGTCTTCAGCACTTCTTGAAGGGCGGTGTTGACATCCATTACACCTCCAGCAGCAATGCTAGATAATAAAGCACATATACCTTTAATTAAATTCCCTACGCGGATTGCACCTGTGCCCACTTAGCTCAATGTTCTATTACCAATGGTACATCAGTTCTGTACATCTCAAAAATAAAGCTGCTATCAGTGTAGCATCTGATACGGTAACAACTTTTAGTTGCAGTTGCAAAATCATTATATTAACTTTTTATTGTGGCTAAGTATATTAAAACTATTCAAAATACTGTAAATTATTCTCCTACTTCTCATCTGCTTACGATACAAAAGAGAAGAATACTTCAACATCTTCACACAGCAAAAGTGTGCACAAAGACATGCTTCAATTGCCCTTTCCAGGATCTTCTTTGATTCTACACTAACTCTGAGATGCTACCAGACTACTGAGAACTGCAGTCAAAATATGCGCATGCCTGAGTTAACAAAGCTTCTGCAAAAGAAGCTCCTTTGTGCAGTATGTTCTTATGAGCACCAAGCCACCTATTCTTCTTTGTCTAGTTTAGCTGGAAAATGTTTACCAGCACAGGGGAAAGAGGACCGGAGAAACACACAATTTCAGTTGGGTTGCAGAATTCCTGCAGCAAGCAACACAAAGGCTGAACCAGGAAAGAACAGTGTTCTATTCTGTGTATGTACCTTCAAATCGCCTGTCAACTTATGGTGACACCATTAATTTCATGGGGATTTCTTAGATAAGGAATATTCAGAGGCAGTTTTGCCAGTTCCTTACTCTGAAATATAGCCTACAGCACCTAGTATTTGTTGGTTTCCCATTCAAGTACTGTTTAGCTGCTGAAATCATAGGGGATCTGGTGCTTTTAGGGTATTCAGGCTTACTATAGCTATATGTGCCTGCCTACAACAGGAAAGGTGACCAGCACCTGCCTTCAGAATCCCTTACTGAACATGCGTAAACAGCAAAGGAGAGAAAACCAAAAAGCAGATAAATCTGCCTCACAAGCTCCCTCTAGTGTGGCATAGCTCTTTCACTCTGGCCACCAACATGGAAATCAGAAGTCGTAAAAGAAAAAGTTTGGTTCCATTTTAGTAGTAGTTTTCAGCTAGTCCTAGACGGTCCAAGCTATTTTTGTTATTTACACAAGACATACATGATTTGGTTGTTTCATGACATCTGTGAGTGCTCTTAATTCTTGATCAAAAGTTCGCTGAAATATGTTGAATTTCTTTTTGTTTTGTGGTGGGGCAGCAACCTCTATACCTGTTATATATTATTTCTTCTTCTGTTATCAACATTTCATTTAAAGTAGTTTGGACCAAGAACACATCTACTGTACTTCATTACCTGAGATATATCTGTACTTAGTTATAGGACATTATGAGGCAATTTTATATTCTTCTCCCACATTTCTTAAAATTGATGTGCCAGACCATGCTCCTGCATATTGAATTGCCAGTGAACATATTGCCATGATCCAAATATCTTGCTTTGATATTCAACTTACGTTCAACTGAATAGCAACACTGTTACTCACCCTGAAATAACATGCCATCTTTAAATCTGTTATGTACAACCATTCCCAAAATATTCTTATGAATGCTCAAGTTAGTTCTCTCAACTGCCAACAGTATCTAGTCCTGATACCTGCCCTTTTTTAAAACTAGACACTGATCTGCAGAAAGAAAAACAAAGTTTTTAAAGGTACTTCTGGCAAACATAACTAACAATCTAATAAGCTCTGCTCAGGATTGCAGCTTAAGTTACGTTACTAGAAATTAAAAACAAGAAAATTATACAATAAAGCTACAGTACCAGCCAGTATGGTAAAGGCTCAAGAAAGCTGGTAGTGGAAGTCCTAAATATCTGGACTAAAAGGTTGGAAACCACTATTATGGACTACCTATAGATCTTTCCAAAACACCTGCCCAATACAATGGAAAAACTTTCAAGGATGACATTCTGTAATGCTCCCTTACCACAACACACACCTGCTCCTTAGCAAAAACTCTGCAGTTTTCCTTAGCAATTGTTCAGCAATTGTTTTACTGCTTTAAAACATTTTTAATCTCCACAAAATAGAGCAGAGACACCTTACAAAGAAGTAATAGCTGTATCAGCAGGTATTCAGAATACTCTGAAAGATGCTCTGAAGACAATGAACTTATTTTAATCTCAGTTGAAAAGTAAGGTGTTCAAGGCTCACTTGAACACCTATGGGGACAAAGGTAGAATTACATGTCATTAGGAAGGGAATTCCACGTGAGAACTGAAACGCCATGCCTCTTGTAGGCACCAACCTAATTTGAACAGTAAGCACGTGAGAAGAACTGCAGAACAGTTCTGCAAACATTTAATATACAGGCAGGACTGGTCATGGTATGAGGGCAGTCCTTCCATTAATATGGTTTAAAACCATATTTTAGAGCTTTGAAGGATAACACCATCACTTGAAATTGGGCCTAGAAGCATGCCAGGAGCCAATGCAGCTGGCAGGAAAGTGCAATGTTTTAGGCATTCTAGCCCGCATTAGCATCCAGGTAGCCACATTTTGCACCAGCTGCAGTTCCCTGCCTTCAGCGTAGTTAGGCCGCCTTACAGGTGTCGCTTTGGTTTTGTGTGTGGTGCATGGAAAACACAACATAATAGGGCAAGAGGGCGAGGTGAGCTATCCCTTCAGATCAAGAATGCTTCCTAGAATCAATCCCCTTAAAAGCACAATGCAATGGCGACCCAAAATCTACAAATGTGTTTATTACTCTAATTCAGGGGGACGTGCGTTAACAAAGCCGCCCACATTACACACGCGGAATGCTCAAGTGCCCTGTCCTACGGAAGCAGTCGCCGGGGCAGGAGCGCGCCGGGTCCGTACAGCCCGAGCCACGTGCTGCGAGCCGGAGCCAGCGAGACACAAGGCGCGTGCCTCCTGGCGCACGCAGCCGCCTCACGAGCTCAAGGCGGAAGTTGGGGAAAGCGGGCCTGCCTCAGAGGCCCCTGGAAGCAGCCAGCCAGCCAGCCAGCCAGCCAGCGGCCGTCCTTTGCGTAGCCCCACTCCGCACGCAGACGCCACTTACCCTTCCTCGGCCATGGTTGGTGGTGACGCTCCCGCCCGGGGTTGCTGAAAGAAAACCAAAGTCTGTTAAACGCGGTGGGGCGCTCATTCTTTTCTTCCTCCTCCTCCTCGCTCCGCCGCCCGCCCGCCCGCGTTGCATTTTGTCCGCGCTAAGGAACAACGAGCACAACCCCGCCCCCACCGAGGCCTAGTAAGACTCGCACTCACCTCACAGCCTCCGCGCGAGCCGTCGGTGAAAAGGAAGGGGCGGGGCGCCAAATCCGTTTTATCTAGTGCGCAAGGACCCCGCTTTCCCCTCGCGGGCTCCTGCCAATAGGCCTCTAATCTTATCGCCTGATACGAAAGACAACATGGCCAGCTGCTGTTCAGTGGACTTTTAGGAAATTTGACAAGAGTGAAAATTATCGAAGGCGATAAACTCATTCACGGCCTCGAGGCCCTGGTTTATAAGCGGGGCGCGGGTCACGTTGTGGATAGGTGTCTATGGTATTGCCAGCTAGATTGACTCACGCGTGTCTCAGTCTAGACTCAGAGGCGTTTTACGCAGACGCGGGTGGGAGGGGAAGGGAAGAGAGATTGGAAAGTTGTTTTGCGAAATAGCCTAGTCGTGCGTGGGACGGCTTTGCTTTTCTTAGGAGAGACATTGTAAGTCACTAAATTTAACTTACATTATTTTGTTCCCGGAAGAGAGATCTTTTGCGGGAGAAATTAGTTTGGGATGTGAACGCGTGTCCACCGGAGTTTCTTGATGTTGGTGGAAAGCCTTCCTCTTTATCTGCTGATATTATAGGGCTGCGGTTAGAGTATCTTAAAGAGTTTCTGTAATACTTTTAAGGTATGACTCAGTTAAGAAAGTAGATGTATTATTGAGCTTTACTACTTCAACAGAAACTTTGGTAGAAATAGCATGGAAAGAGTAGGGATAGAGGCCTACACAAAAAAGCTCAAAATGTTTCAGCAGAGTTTTTATTCAAAACTAACATGCGCGTGTAAAATGAAACAACCACGTCGGATAAGTCTAAACAGAAATATTTTGAATCTTCTAAAAACCACCTGAAATCTAAAATACATTCAAAGATTTTTTTTTTCTTTCAACAGCCTCAACTTTTTTTTCCAAGTTTTCTCGTACAATTTCCTATTTAATGGCAAAAGTTAAGAGAGTTAGGCTTTTTTGATATGCCAGGGTAACTGGTGAGGAAGGCTAATCTGCTTTTCCTTTTCCTTCTTTCTAGTTCTTCACACATGGGCAGTAGGTGACTCTGACCATTTCTGCCTTACACTGTTGTAGTGCTATTTTTCCACTTTCAACCTCCTATGGAATTCTGGAGTTTGTAGTTTACTGAGGCCAAAGAGTTCTCTGGCGGAGAATTCTAAATGCCTCTACCTAAACTGCAGACCCCAGGGCTCCACAGGGTGTTGAAAGTGGAATACTGGCACTATTAACAGGCTAGTGCGGGAATGGCCTCTGGCAGCAGTTTGCCTTGCCTGTTGTACTTCAAGCACAAACAGCTAGAATTGGGTCATCTAGAAGAGAATCCCATTCTTTTCCAAGTGAAACTTTATGGCCTTGTTTACCGCAGACTGCTGCAACTCTTCGCTGAAAGGCCGTATCTCCAGAACCCCTTCATCATCTTCCCAGTGCCGATGCTGCAAAAACAAATTTACAGCTAGAGAGAAGACAAGAAAAGTGGGAGCTGGGCTGGGTCCCATAAAAAGAGCTTCGTTATTAGAGGCTTTGTTAACTGAGGTATGCCTGTATTTTAAGAGCCCAGAAAACTTTTTTGTTTAAGGCAATCACCACAGAAATCAAACGCATAGTTGAGCCGAAGCTTTAGTATATATGCACGTGTGAACAAATGTGAGTATTGCATGGACAGCCTCATAACCACAGCTATGAAACCTCATTTTGACTTTTGAAGTATAACAACATGCATATCAGAAATCACATCTTGGCTCTAAAATTATTTGGCTAGGCCTATGCTAGCATAATCTAAACATAATGTTAGTGTATTGCAGAGCTTCTTAAGCTGTGTAATTTGTGGTGTTTGTAGGGACTGGCAGTGTATTTTAGCCTATTAGCTAAAACACTCTTTTTTTCCTCCTGGACGCTTACTGCGGATCAGCAGTCAATAGTCCACAGACTACCACTGAGTATTGGCAGGTTGCGATCCAAGTTATTGGGGTGAGCCGCTTTAATTGACATTAAAATTGATAAATGTTGTTGAATGTTGGTCATTTTACTAACAGCACAGAAGCAAAGATGAGAAGAGGCAGATGGAAGGTCCATGAGGTTCTATCCAGATTCTGCTGTTAGACCTTGAGATGTTTTGCAGTAAACTGTCAAGGATTAGCAGTTTAGCTACAACTTGTCTTTCCCTGTCTTAAATAATTTAGGCCAGGATGGTTGTGATGAGGAAAACTTTGGGGCAGAAGGTTTACAAAGTGGAGAGTTTAGTGTGGAAGGACTGTGACCTTCTTACTGTTCTGGTACCCAAAACAGGTTTGTAGGGTCAGAATCCTTCAATTATAATTTTTTAAATTATTTCAAGGTGCTCCCGTAGAAACAACAAGGATTCTGTATTCTCAGTGCTGGTGGGGGCAGACTTCTGCACAGTGGCCAGCCAGTTCCTATGGAATTTTACTAAAATGCTGAGGTCTCACAACTACAGCTAGACACCAGATGTTGGCTTACAGCCTACATTGGCTTATTTACACATCTACATGAGCTACCTGTGACTATAGTGCCTAGCACAACACTCTAAAAACTGATGAGCAGGTTTTAGCCACTTAGTACTTCTGTTCTGTAATTGAGGGAAACTGAGATCATCCAATAACTAAGCAAATAAGACAAAACCAACCGTGGCGGAGGTTTCTTCCAGTTTTACTTCTTATTATTGAAGTACTTAAAATCAGAAAATTTCACAGCTTCTGCAAATCATTTAGAGGTATACCATTAGATTCAGGAATTTTATTTCCCCCTTCCCCAAGATTTACCTAAGAAATGGTAATGACTGAAATTATCTTGCCCACAGAGCAATTTGAAGAACATTGGTTTTGGCCTGTCACCCATCTAAACATGCTTTCGTTTTAAATTGTGGTTGTAATGAAAATTACTATCAGGTATAGCTATTGCAAAGGTTCAGTGTTTAAATCCTTGACATTATTGTGAATGCTGATGATCCATGGCTCCAAGTTACCTAGAAAATTTGGAGTCCCATACATTAGGTACCCCTCTTCTGTAATTAAGCCTAAGTAGTAATTTCATTTCATTGTTTTTCTTACATGTTTAAGCTATTGGTAACAAAAGCCTGAACATACGTGCCTTCTTTTATTATTTTTTTCAATTTTTCTTGCTCTACCAGCTGTTTCCCTTTCTTGACTGATTGGAATTTGTAAATGTAACTCAATTCACCTGTTTCTCTTTCTAGTCTAGCCCTATGCCAGCAATATCCATTTATATTCTGCACTGGAGAAACAAGACAGTCTGTATGCAAGAGTATAAATAGACACAAATCAGCCATTAGAAGTGGCATTACCCAAAAACTAGTTGCAGGACATTTTGGCCTTCTTGGACATAACAGTAAGAGATTTACAGGTTGTGGTCTTTGGACAAGGAAATTACAGAGGAAGACTGTCAGAAAGAGAAACAGCTGAATTGAATTACATAATTCCAATCAAATAGCAGATATATAACAAAGACAGTTGCTTCATGGCACACTACTAATACAAGAGTCCTCAGTACTCTACATGTAACAAAAGAAATCTTCTCAGAGAAAGTTTTGAACCCAAGTAACTGACTTTTGCTAAGCAGATTTATTGTTTTCACACTCAACACTGGCTCTTTAAGAAGAGGAGTAAAATATAAAGTACATATTGTAAATCCAAATTGTCTCCAGATTTATCTAAAAATATTTTGGCTTTGCTGTGCTTTTGTTTCTCACTCACAGGGAACCTGTATGTGTTGCTTCTAAAAGCAGCTTGATTTTATATTATGAAAAATTGAATATTAACTATTTAATTATTTAGGCTTCTTCTTCCTAGAAGCCTACTAGAGGATCAAATAGAAATCAAATCAGTTCCTGTTGATGTCTAATTAGAATGGCTACAGTCTCTTCCTATTTTCCATTTAAAGACTGTAACTAGATGGCTTAAGTATCAGCCAAACATTCTCTTCATCCCTTTTTAAAATTTTGTTTTATCTTGTATAATTAAAAAACACTAGAAAATTTAAAAACCTTTACTGGATTTTATAAACTCTAAGTTGATGTAATGAAGAAATCCAGTTCTAAAACAGATACTACCATTTTGGGGAAGGGATTTCTTTTTTGAACAATACAGTTAACTTCATTTCTGAATAAAACAGGGAGGATGTATTCAAACTATAAGGCTAAGAAAATCAGAATATTTGTAATAAAGAGAATGGCCCAATTCTACATTGTCCACTCAAGTGTAACCAAATATCTCCTGGTGCAACCCCTCCCGAACCTACTTCACTGGGCATTAGCCACTTCCAGGGATGGAGTTATGTTCTGCTGGTGATTGGGATGTGCAAGGATGACATTTCCACCCCCCACCATCAACTGAGGCCGTGACAAAGAATTGTGACATGGGTCCTGCTTTTGATTGTTGCAGCTTCACTCGCTGACAGGGGATGAAAACATCATCTTCCTTCAGGCCAGTTGCCAGCCAATCCCCATCTTTCTGAGTGGTTGCTGTCTAGTAAAGTAGGTTTGGAGGCATTCACAATCATGGCAACTGTGCCACAATTAGGATTATTTAGTGTTAGTCAATATGCAGTAGTTATAGATCTATAACTCGAGGTTGTGAATCCATAACTGCAGCGCAGAACACCTGCCAGTGTATCTATTTGTGGGTCTTTCCACAGTACTCTGTTACAGCGCTATTATTCCACTTTCAACATCCTGTGGAATTCTGGGGTTTGTAGTTTACTGAGGCCAGAGAGCTCTCTGGCTGAGAATCCTAAATGTCCCTCCTGCAAACTGCAAACTCCAAGATTCCATAGGAGATTGAAAGTGGAATAATGACACTATAACAGTGTAGTGCAGAATGGCCCTGTATCTCTGTCATTACGCTAAGATGATAAACCTACAAACCTGAAATTCGGTGTGATATTGAGGGGATCCTATGGATATATAGGTCATTTCATTTTAAATGGCTTAACTAATTTTAGCTAAGTAAAAACTAGGAATGGGCCAACTGAATCCTCTGCAAAGATTCAAAATTTGTGGATCTGAATCCCCACGCCAAAATAGGCGAACCAAATCTTTTGAATCCACCAACCAAAAAATAGTTTGTTTATAAAAATGGGTGCCTCCAGGGACCACCAAAGGCCTGATTGGCTGGTGGGCCCCTGGTCACGTGAAAATTGCAGCATAAAGCCACATGCGCCAGAGGCTGCCTGTGCCTGAGGCTGCTGCCTGTGCTTGCTTGGGCTGCCTCCATCTGCAAGGTAATAATCTCTATTCTTTTGATTTGAGACTGGAAGGTAGGGATTGGGGATTATTGAGACTGGACTAGAGACTTGACTTGAAAGTCCTTGCAGGACTTGAGATTGGACTAGAGGCTGTTTCTGTTTTTTTTAAAGTGCCGTGTTGCAGGACTTGAGATGTGACTTGAGACTGCAGGGTGCAGAATTGAGATTGGACTAGAGGCTGGTATTTGTTTTTTCTAAGTGCCTTCCTTGTTGCAGTACTTGAGACTTGACTGGAAAGTACAGTCTTCTTGAGATTTCAAGGACAGCTGAAAGATTCCTTTGCATAGCTCCCTTGCAAAGCTCTTTCATACACAATTCTGGGGTTTGTAGTTTTACAAGGTGTCACAGCCTTCTCTGCCAAAGTGTGCTGGCGCATCATCAAACTACTTGCCCCAGGGTGTCATAAGGAACTATGCAAAGAAAATCTAGTTTTGACCTGGATTATCTCTGTACTGTAGTATGTGGCTCTGTTTATACAGGCAGGAAAATGTGGGATTAATCCATATGTTCCTGCCTGTGTAGAAAGGGCCTCATATCATTTTCAATATGGGGAGATCCTGAGACAAAAGTATGATGATTGTCCTGGCCAGGTTTCTTCGGAGGGGGGTTTGCTTTTGCCTAGGCGTTTGATAAGGCTGAGAGAGAGTGTCTTGCCCAAGATTATCCTTGTCTTTTTGTTTTGTTTTGTAATTGTTTTCTTAGGAGCAACCAATCTTCGTGTGCCTGTCAGACAACCTGCAACAAGCATCAACCCAGGAGATGGCGTCATCCTGAGCATCCTCCAACATCTGGAGCTACTTCCAAATTACATGTAATGAGAATTATGCCTGTTGCACTCTGTGTTCTGCAAATATATCCAGAGGGAAAGGTTTACATACTACTTCAGCCATGTGGAAACACACCAGAACCGAACATTCAGCCCAATTTCAAGAACTGAAAGGTAGAAGTGCACCATCCTCCTTTGGAGAACCAAGCCCTTTGGAATCACCCCCAGTGAAATGCAAGACAGCATCTTCTTTCCAACCGACTCAGAAAGCACTCATATACACCAAAGTTTCAACCCTGGAGACAGAAGAGTTAAAGCCATCACAAGGTTAGTTGCAGAAATAATCTGCAAAGATAACCAGCCATTGTCCATAGTGGAAAATAAAGGCTTCAGAAAGTTGATAAGCAACCTTGGTCCATGGTACAACATCCAAGGCAGGAAACACTTTGCCCAAAAGGTGATCCCAGAGGTGTATGAAGAGGAAAAAAGAAACATGGAGAATCTTTGAGAGAACACTAACTTTGTTGCAGTGACAACTGACATATGGACATCAACAAGTTGTGAAAATTACCTCAGTTTGACAGGTTACAGATGACAACTTTGAGTATCATCACTTGTGCTTAGAATGCATTCCCTTTGCAGAGGTTTCCCATACAGCATCTGCAGTAAAAGCTTTCGTCACCACCACTATGAAAGAATGGAATCTCTTGCACAAAGTTGTGTGTGTTATGAGAGACAATGGGCCAAATATGGTTGCAGCTTTGGAACGTAGCACCTTTGACCATTTGCCTGCCTTGCTCACACCTTTCAATTAGTTGTCAAAGATGGCTTACCGCACAAAACTGAAATTAAGGAGATCATGTCCACCTGCCAGAGTATTGTGGGACATTTCAAGCACTTCTCTAAAGCCATGAAAGTGTTACGAGCTTCTCAAGCCAAGCTAGGTGTGAAACCCCATCGGTTGATACAAGATGAACCAATTAGATGGCATTCTCAGCGTCACATGCTCAGTCGTCTCATGGAACAAAAGTAAGCTGTTTTACTATCTGAAGCGAATCAACGTTAGATTCTGTCCAGGGTTTCTGAAACGACTGGCTGACATCTCTGACTATTCGTCTGTGGAGACAGAAAAACTGTACACTCTTGGAACTCTCCTGGATCCCTGCTTCAAAGCCAGTGTCTTTTTGAGTAAAGAACACATTGATCAAGTGAAATCAACACTGGTCATGCAAATTTCTGATCTTCGTTTACAAGCATATGTCACTGAGCTGCAGTCATCACAAGAAAGGCAAAGAGACACCATTCCAGCATTGTCAAGTGAACCAGAAAGAGTTCATAGCATGTGGAGTCACTATGCTCAATTGCTAACCCCATCTAGCAGTAGTGAGGACAGTTCCATTTTGCCTCCTGAGGATGAAATCAATGCCTACTTGGCGGAACCACTGCTTCTGCCATCTGCTGACATCTTCAAGTACTGGAAGGACAACCAAAAATATCCCAATTTGAGAAAACTCTCCAAAAAGTTCCTAATCACACCACCATCCACAGTAATGTCAGAAAGACTCTTCAGCATATCAGGTGTCACACCTGATAAAAGATGCAGTAGGCTAGACCCAGAGCAAGTTAGAATGCTGCTGTTTTTTAACAAAACCCTTCATTAAAGGTTTCAGCTGTTTTTTTGTTTACATTGCCCTGAAGCAGTTCAGGCAGAACTCTTACAAGTTTAAAAGTAACATGTTTTTAATTGTTCTTAATTTTGTGGAAAGAATCAAGACTCAGGAGTTATGTACTTTGTGTGGTAGATGAACATGTCAATTACGTTTGTATCTTCTTAAGAAGTATATGGGTATGTAACTGTCTATAGCCTGCAATGTCATTTTCAGTCACTAGGTGACAAGCTTTCCTAACTTAACAAAAACATTGCTGGGATGTATGCATTGTAGGTGGCCTGAAGCTCTGATTGCTCTGCTGAGAAACTGAGGCCATTTCCACACTACACTCTTATAGTGCAATTATTCCACTTTCAACATCCCATGGAATCCTAGAGTTTTCAGTTTAGGGAGGGACATTTAGAATTATCAGTCAGAGCGCTCTTTGGCCTCAGTAAGCTACAAACTCAGAATTCCACAGGACATTGAAAGTGGAATAATAGCACTACAACAGTGTAGTGTGGAAATGGCCTGAGAGATGGGGGCAGGGGGAGTTCTGAATGACCTTCAGGACAAGGAAGAAAGAAACACCAGGAAAATAATAAGAAATGGGGAGCACGGAAGGGTTGAGACATAATGAAAAAGGCAGAGAAGAGAATAAAAAAGGAAAGGGAAAATATGAGGTTGAGGACTAAGAGGCGTAACTCCTGCAAAGCTAGATGTTTCTGTTAATATTTTTATATTTTAGTACAAGCTGCCCTTGGAATGTTCCTTCAAGGGTAGAATATCAGTAAAAGTGCCATGGGCATGTGTCTATAACACCTTCCAAAAGCGATGATTTTGGTATTATCCAGTAGTCAGTTGAGATACTAGCACAAACTGGAATTTCATAGTGAATCTACTAAGAATGTGTTGAGAGAAGGGAAGTTATGTTTTCTAAGTACTAAAAAAATGTGTTTCGGAACCACATTTTTTAAATATTCCTACAGTACTTTGTATTTCAGAGCAAAGTGTATCATTCTTACTTTATGGTACAGTGGTGGGTTGCTTGCAAATTTTAATACACAGAAATGAATGTGAGCCCAGAATCAAGGGTGAGTAATAATGCTGGACTAAATAATCTGATTTCTAAATTAAATAATTGATTTATATATAGTACTATACCTTTTAGTTGTATAGAAGAGGAAATTTCAGCAAAAGTTACACCTGCTGAAATTTCCTCTTCTACACCAATGTTAAAGGTAAAGGGACCCTGCTTCATGTGGCCACATCAGTATTAACAGTACATGTGTGATGTGCTCTTTTACACTAACACTTGGTTGCCTGGTGCACAAGCATTTTCAGGATCATGGCATCAGTGTAGCATTTAGAACAAAGTCCTATTAACTTTAATGGGATTTGCTTCTAAGTATGGTTAGGATTGCAGTTTAGATCTCATGGTAACTGGATATAACACGGAAAGCTTTCAGTAACAATAATGGTACAGCGGAGTTTAAATTTATGATATGGACTGTCCAAAGTGGAATACTTTCAGAATAAGAGAAAAAAGGAATGGGGGCAATTAGACCAGGCTCAAAAAAAGGCTACCTGAAAAGAAACCTGATACTTAACAGGTCTGTCTTAAAAGAAGTGGAGCAAGATTCCATCCTTTTCAAGGCACTGCTGGTATGCTAACTGGATAGAGTTACTAGATACTAATTTTTCTAAAAAGTTGTCCAGGATATCAAAGTGAAATCAAGCCCCTTTTCCAGAGGTTTATTATTTTAAAAGCAAGAAATTAATTCCAGAAAGTCATATAGTTTCTTACTTTAATTCAGTGGTAGTAATATAATGTGTGTGTAAATATAGTTCTTAAAATTAAAACACACATGAGAAGGACAGTCATAGATGCAGCTCTTAAACATAAATACTAGAAAACAAAACTCAATAAGCTCAATGGAAGTAGGTTAGGATAAGATTAATCACAATGGATATGGAAATATGAGAGAAACTTAACCCCCTTAGTGGGTATCTTGTGCCAGGGACTGAATGGTGAGATTGCAACCCATTTGGTTCTTCTGAATTTCTTACTGGTTTTTGAAACCACTGGTCATGGTATCTTCCTCTCCTGAATATCTGACTTGGTCTTAAGAGGCATAATTTATTGGTGGTTCCAGTTTGTCCTTGTTAACCATTTCCCCCCACCATCCTTTAATATAGTAAAATCCACTGGGAGAAGTCATCCAGAAGTTTGGCTTTTGACACTACCAGTGTGCAGACAAGTTCTAGCTCTTTCTCCCTTCCAAAGAAGCCAAAGAAATGGAAGTCTTCAGGAGGAGTCTAAAGGAAGATGGGAAAATTTAGTCCAAGAAATATTCTTACCTCTGGTTTAGCAGCACAGTGGTAAGCCCACAATGTTATGGAATGCTCCTCAGCATCTGCCACAGAGTTTTCAAGGTGAGCAGATAGTATGGCATCAGTTATGATGCTGCTCCCCAGGAGACTGGGTCCACAAGTTGGGTGCTTCTGTTTTTCTGGGGTTTTTTTTTCATAGCCTGGTGAGACAGGTAGCACCTGGGACCAGGACTGCTTTTACAGGTGTTGATGTCGTCCTTCTTCGTGGTCTCTGTGCCTCATACATTAGGAGCTTTCGCGCCTGCGCGGTAGCGTTCGAAAGATTCTAGAGCTCGTTAGCTTTGGCGGGAACCCCTCCCCCACGCCGGTGCTGCGCATGCTCTTCCCGCCGACTAACGGTCTCTCCTCAGTTCTTTCTTGTCCGCCTCAGTGTACAGAAGGTTCTGCTTGTTGGCTTGCTTTTTGATTCTGCTTTTTGGTGTTTACGACTTCGGATTTGGCTTTTGACTACCCCTCACGGATTTCGGACTTGGTTTTGGTACTTTCTCGATCGGTTTGACCTATTTTCTGGCTTTGACGACGATTTCGGATCTTGGACTGTGTTTGGCGTTCTCGGACTCTTGTTTTCTTGCCTTGCCTCTGGTTTATGTCGGCTCTCTTCAAACGCTGCGCCTCCTGTGGAAGGACGGTCGCTCTCTCTGACCGACACTCTGAGTGCCTGATTCGTTTGGGTGAGGGGCACAACGTTCAGGCCTGCCCCATTTGCAGAGAGTTTACACACCAGACTCTCCGCAACAGGTCGGCAAGGCTTAAATCCCACTGTTGGGAGGAGTCTCTTCGTGCTCGAGGACCCGAGACGATGGCTGAGAAACGCCCGTCCTCTTCTTCTTCTTCGGCAGCAGCGGCGGCTGCCGTGCCCTCGACCTCGTCGGTATCGGTACCGGGCTCGGTACCGATAATGAAGTTGCCGAGGATACCGAAGATCTCAGCAACTTGGGCACGTGAGGACCCTGCGGGCTCGCAGGCCTCAACCTCCTCCTCCAGGCCGTTGACCGCGGCCCAGAAGAAGTGCCCAGCCACCAAGGGCCTGGGGGAGAAGAAGAAGAAGAAGAGAAAGGAGAATCGGCGCTCTTCACCGACGGTGGTGCGACCCCCGACTCCACCACCCACCCAGCCCACCAAGGACCCTCAACTGATGGAGCTCCCTGTGGAAGAGGAGCCTCCGGAGGAAGAGGAAGTCCTTGAGGTGTCGGACGAGGAGTAGGTCGTGCAGGCCTCCCCTCCTCAACCGCCCGAGCTGATCGCGGAGATCATTCCGCCGAGTCGCCGTCCACCCTCGGCAGAACGCCGAGAGGAGGCTGTGGTCAGGCAGCGCCCAGCCTCTCGACACGACCAGTCCCGCTCGCCAGAGCAGCGGGCCAGGCCTCCATCCCCACGATATCGGGAGATGCGCCTGGAGAGGCGCCGCTCGGGCGAGAGCGCCTACTCTCCTGCCTACCTAGGGAGGTACGCCCTACTATTCGTATTCGCCATCTTACAGGGACCAGTACCATCCAGATCCAAGGTACTGGTCACCTTGTCGCCGGTCTCGCTCACCACCATGGGAGGCTCACTACCCCTGCTATGAGAGGTCACCACTGCGTCGTTCGCCGAGTCGCCGTCGGTCCCCAAAGCCCTCACCCCGCTACAGGGCTGTTTCTCCACCGCCGCGGACAACGGCTACAGCTACCCACCCGACGCCACAGCCTACCGTGGCCCAGCCAGCGGTAGCGGCGACTTCTACCACGCAGGCAGCACACCGTCCTAGGCCCGCGGTCGTGCCCCTGCAGGTGACTCCGATACCAGTCACGACATCGCCCGTATCGGTACCGACGCAGCCTGCAGCTCCAGCTGTTACCCTGGCACCCCCGGCTCGTGGGCCGGCCGAGGAGAAGGAGGAGGAGAGGTCGCCATCACCATCCGGCGATTCTTATGACTCGGACTCTGACTCTGCTGAGTCCACCCCTTCTTCTCATGAATCCCCACCTCTGGGGTTCGGAGAGCCAGGCCCGGAGTCTGCACCGGAGGACGTCCGCCAGTTTTCCGCGATCCTCCTCCGGATGGCCACAGCCCTTGGCCTGAAGGTGACCAAACCTGCTCCCCAAGCCCAGGACCCGGTCTTCCAGTACTTGGAAGCCCGCCCACCATCGACCGCACCGCTGCCGTTCCTGCCTACCCTGGTGGACGCGATGAAGCAGCCGTGGGCGAAGCCGGCGTCAGCACAGCCTATTCCTCATAGGCTGGAGCATCTGTACAGGACACAGAAGGAGAACGCGGAGTTCCTCTTCAACCACCCTGTACCAAACTCTATTGTGGTCGAGTCGGCACAGACGAAAGGAGGCAATCGAGCACATACCACCCCTCCGGACCGTGAAGGACGGAAGCTCGATGCCTTCGGCCGAAGGTTCTACTCGGCATCGTCCCTGGTGGCCAGGACGGTGAACACAATGGCATGCCTCGCGGCATACCATCGGAACCTGTTTGACCGACTCGCTCCGCTCCTTGCTGACTTGCCGGAGGAGTCACGCGCCTCAGCCACACAGATCTTTGGCGAGGCCGTTGCGGTGGCTACACAGCAGATCGCCACCTCGAGGCACGCCGTGGAGGCTACCTCGAGGGTGATGGTCGGTGCCGTAGCCCTCCGACGCCACGCGTGGCTCCGGTCCTCTGGGCTTCAGGAGGACAGCCGTCGGCGGATTGAAGACCTACCGTTCGACGGCGAAGGGCTCTTCCACACCTCCACCGACGAGGCTATGGATCACCTCGTCAAGGCCCGGCTGACAGCGAAGAAGATGGGCATAAACCAGCCTGCCCCTTCTTGCCGCTCTTTCCAGCCGAGGCCTACGTGGAGAAGGTCCTGCTCTTCATCGGCGTACCAGCCGCGGTCCCCGCGGTCGACCGCGTCGAGGCCTTCGACCTCTTTGGCTTCGAGGAGGCTTCCCAGACGACGCCCATCTTCGTCGTCCAAGAAGTCGTCCTCCGGAGCGAAGTCCCGGTTTTGACGGCCTTCGCAGGACTCCACCCATGCCATCCTTCGCCCTTCCGGTAGAACTGTTCCACCACCCGAGCCTGGCCAGGCACCTCGACTGCTGGCGGGAGATCACTGCGGACTCCTGGGTACTTACCATCGTCCGCCTGGGGTACGCCATCGAGTTCCAGGCTATTCCGCCACGGGGTGTCTACTATTCCACCCCGGCCAGCTCGGCTCTACTGGAATAGGTCCAGTCCCTCCTCGAGAAGGGAGCGATCGAGAGGCTCCCGCCTTCAGCCAAGACCACCGGCTGCTACTCGAGGTACTTCACGGTGCCGAAGGCGGACGGATCCCTGCGGCCCATCCTAGACCTCCGAGGGGTGAACGAATACATCCGCCCCAAGAGGTTCAAGATGGTCACGCTGCCATCGATCCTCCCCTTCCTCCGCCGAGGGGACTGGTTTGCGTCCATAGACCTCAAAGACGCCTATTTCCACATCTCTATCCGCCCGCAGCACAGGAGATACCTTCGGTTCGCGATCGACGGCACCAGCTACCAGTACCGGGTGCTGCCGTTCGGGCTTTCCACCGCACCGAGGGTGTTCACCAAGTGCATGGCTCCGGTCATGTCCTTCCTGTGGACGAAAGGCGTCTCCGTCTACCCTTACCTGGACGATTGGCTATTGGTGGCGTCCTGCAAACAGAAACTGTACAGGGACATTCATCGGACTTTGTCCCTTCTCACTCGGCTCGGACTCAGGGTCAACCCCAAGAAGTCCCATCTCGAGCCCACCTGGGTTCTCGACTTCATCGGGGCGACCCTCGACTCGGTATCGGCGAGGGCCTTCCTTCCGGACGAGAGGGCACGGACGCTTTGTCGGGCGGCGTCCACTGCCTTCGAGGCCTTGACGGTATCAGTGAGGAGGATCCAACAGCTCCTCGGCTACATGGCCTCGACCACCACCGTAACCTACCTCTCCAGGTTACGCGCACGGCCACTCCAGCACTGGTTCGTCAGGACTTTCAATCCACTCTGGGACGACCAGCGCCGCCGGTACCGTCTGCCCCAACAGGTACGCCGATCGCTCCTGTGGTGGCAGTCGTACAGGAACCTGCTGTCAGGCATGCCGTTCCGCGAACCCAGGCCGTCGGTCACGATAACGACGGATGCTTCGCTCTTCGGCTGGGGAGCGCACACCGGGGATCTCCGGGTCCGAGGTCGATAGATGGACGACGAGTTGTTCCTCTACATCAACTCTCTCGAACTGTTGGCGATCCACAAGGCCCTGAGAGTGTTCCGACACCTGGTCACCGGCCGCACGGTGTTGATCCTCACCGACAACACGACGGCGGTCTGCTATGTGAACAGGCAAGGAGGGACGCACTCCACCATGCTGCTGGGCATCGCACTCGAACTTTGGAACTGGTGCGTCCCGCTCCGGATACACCCTGTGGCGGTTCACTTGGCGGGGCAGGAGAACACCACGGCGGACGCCCTCAGCAGGGACACCACTTCCCATCACGAGTGGTCCCTGTCCGACGAGGCCTTCTGGATGCTTCGGGACCGATGGGGCGAGCCGACCATCGACCTCTTCGCGACCAGCCAGAACGCGAAGTGCTGCCTGTTCTACTCGAGGGCCGGCCACGATCGCCGCTCCATCAGCGACGCGTTCCAGTTTCCATGGGACGAAGGACCGATCTACGCCTTCCCTCCATTCCCGCTCCTGGGCCGCGTGATCGCGAAGATCATCGCGGACCGGGCGGACACGATCCTCGTGGCGCTGTACTGGCCGAGGCAGCACTGGTTCAGACCCCTGATCGAGGCCGCCCGGGGCAGGACTCTCAGGTTTCCAACGGTACCGGACCTGCTGTCCCACTCCGACGGACTGGTGTTGCACCCGGACCTGCCGGTGTTGGCCCTCCATGCCTGGAGGATATCGCCCTAGACGACCCGGCCATCGGGAACGTCTTGACCGCGGCCAGGAAGGAGTCCACGTGAAGGAACTACCACTACAAGTGGCAGCGCTTCGTGGCCTTCGCCGAGGAACGTGGGGAGCCGGTATCGCCTGTCACCCTGCGTACCGTGCTCCACTTCCTCCTCCATCTCCAGCAACAGGGCCTGGCCTTCCCGTCGCTCAAGGTCTACCTCACCGCGATCGTGGCATACCAGCCGCCACGATCCCCGTCGGCCGCGCTCTTCAGGGACGGTACCGTCAAGCAGTTCCTGAAGGGCCTGCAGCACCTCTACCCGCCGGTATCGCCGCTGCTACCGCCGTGGTCGCTGTCATTGGTGCTGTCCCAGCTGACGAGGCCGCCCTTCGAGCCCATGGCCACGACGGACGACAGGCTGCTCGCGATGAAGACCGCGTTCCTAGTGGCCGTCACCTCTGCCAGGCGGGCAGGAGAGTTGACGGCGCTACGGTGCGATGAACCATACTTGGTCTCTCATCGGGACAAGGTGGTCCTCCGGCCTGACATCTCCTTCCTGCCGAAGGTGATGTCCAGCTTCCACCTGAGCCAGGACATCATCCTGCCGGCCTTCTACCCGGACCCGACGACACCTCTGGAGCGGTCCCTCCACTCCCTGGATGTGCGTCAGGCGCTGGCCTTCTACAAAGACAGGACTGCAGCCTACAGACAGACACCCCACCTGTTTGTCTGTTATGGCAGGCGCCGGAGAGGCCACAAGGTATCCACCCAGCGCTTCTCTAAGTGGGTGGTACAGACTGTTCAGCTGGCGTACGAGCTTGCCAGGAAGCCTCCGCCAGACCTGCTTCGGGCCCACTCCACCAGGGCCGTGGCGACATCTGCTGCCCTCCTGCGAGGCGTCGACCTGTCAGAACTCTGCCGTGTGGCGACCTGGTCCCAGCCGTCGACCTTCGTGCGCCACTACAGGCTCGACTGCCGTTCCAGGAGAGATGCCCGGTTTGGACGTGCTGTGCTGTCTTCTGTGCTCTAGGATCTGGGACCTGACCCACCATCCTACTGGTAAGCTACAGTCTCCTAATGTATGAGGCACAGAGACCACGAAGAAGAAGAACAGGTTGCTTACCTGTAACTGTGGTTCTTCGAGTGGTCATCTGTGCCCTCATACATCCCCGCCCTGCCTTCCCCTCTTTTTCAGGTCCCATCTGCTTCGGCGGACCAGAACTGAGGAGAGACCGTTAGTCGGCGGGAGGAGCATGCGTAGCACCGGCGTGGGGGAGGGGTTCCCGCCAAAGCTAACGAGCTCTAGAATCTTCTGAACGCTACCGCGCAGGCGCGAAAGCTCCTAATGTATGAGGGCACAGATGACCACTCGAAGAACTACAGTTACAGGTAAGCAACCTGTTCATACCATTTGCAATCATGCAACATTTCAGATGAGCGTCCTTTGGGAAAAAAAGGAACTAAGCTGGTACAAAATGTGGCTGCCTGGATGCTAATGCAGGCTAGAATGTGTGAAAACATACTACTAATTTTCTTCCAACTTCACTGTCTGCTGGCATGCTTCTAACCTGACTTAAAATGATGGTGTCACCCTTTAAATGGCTTGAAACCATATTACATGAAGAACTTCACTCAAGCCATGCTCACTCCTGCCTGCAAAAATCTACTTCTGCAGCCTTCCTCATGTGCCTACTGTTAAAATTAGTTAGGTTGGTGCATGCAAAGGTCACCCTTTCAGTCCTTACATTATCAAATGCCCTTCCTAATGACATGTAATTCTGCCTTTTCTCCACAGGTGTTCAGATGAGCCTTGCACACCCTACCCTTCAACAGAGATTAACATTAATTCATTGGCTTCAGAGCTGCTTTCAAAGTATTCTGAATACTTGCTAAGACAGCTATTACATCTTTGTAGGTTGTCTCTGTGCTATTTTATGGAAATTAAAAATGCTTTAAAGCAGTAAAATAATTGCTATGTTTCAAACCATAGAGCAGCAGATTGTTAATTATTTAAAGAGAACATCCTAACAGAATAGAGGAGCATTGCATTGGGGTAATGAGGAGCAAGTGTGTACTGAAGTAAGGGAGCATTACAGAATTCCATCCATGACATTTTTTTCCATAGTATTAGACAAAAATATTTTCTAAAATGCTTAGCAAATATCTACAGGTAGTCCATAGCAGGGGCTTACAACCTTTCAGCCCTCCAGATGTTTGAGACTTCAACTCCTAGATTTCTTGAGTATTGGCCATACTGGCTGGTACTTTGGGATCCAAACTTGTAAGTACTTTGGAGACCAGCAGTTTAGAAAAGAGATGCAAATCTTCAACTGGTTTGTTCTCAGATGCAAGGAGGAATAGTTACTCTAGTTTCCTCCTCAGTGTACAATGGGGGGGGGGTATTTCTGTGTAGCATTATCCTCAAATTCAAGTGACCCAAGTTCCAGTGGATTTTTTTGTTCAGGAAGATGCATGCTTTTTTTTGTGGGGGGGGACACCTATGCAGAAAACGTGTTTTTTTCTGAACACACACACAGTTTCTGAGCAGAAAAATTATCCAAAACATTCAGGCATATTTGAATACTGGAGGAAAATAGTACGAAAACTGCTCTATCATTCCTCCTGATGAGCTTCCTAACTAAACCCAGTTTTTGATTGGGAAGAGTAACAGAATAATAGATTACATTTTTTTCATCCTTAGTTGAGAACCACTGGTCTGTAAGGTTCACATCTCAGACTCAAAAGATCCATTAGGTCCTGCATAAGAATGCATGGACATACCTTTCATTCTATACTACCAATGCTCCTCAGAGACTGTGCTGAAATTGGTTATTGCCCAGTTTCCAAGTCCTTTGCAGGAAACTTCAACGCAGAAACAGTTGCTCCGGAAATCCATTGGTTTCTCCCAAATAAGAAAACCAGTATATAAATAAGAATGGCCACAGAAAAGGCTGCACATTAGAGCCAGGGTGCTTAAGGCCATTTCCACACTAGCCTGTTGTAGCGCCATTATTTCACTTTCAACATCTTATGGAATCCTGGAGTTTGTAGTTAAGGAAGGGGCCTCAAGGCCCCTCCCTAAACTGCAACCGCGACGATTCCACAGAATGTTGAAAGCGAAATAGTAGCAGTATAACAGGCTAGTTCGGAAATGGCTTTAGTTGCTCACCGGATACGGTTTCGCCGCCTGGTCGACTATAGCTGCTGTTCTTGAACACACAAAATCTCAGGCCTAGACGGCCCAACAAGGCAGCTCTTAAATTTTCCTCCAAGTAAGATTTCCAACATGACCACTGAGCCCAGCGATCAACGAAAAAATAATAAGCATCAAAGACAAACTGCCTCACACGATTCCTCTCAGCCCCAGGAGAGGTCGGCGCCATAGATACAACGTGCACAAAGATAAGTACATGTATACGCGCCCTCCTACCGTAAACGAAGTAACCGCTGCCCCTAACGCTGCCTGTGTGTGACCTCAAATCGTTTGTAGACTTAACGGCGACCGCACGAATTTCGTAGGCCTCGAGGCCCCTCCCTAACTGCAAACCCCCCGGGTTCCATGGGATGTTGAAAGGGGAACAATCGCACTATAACAGGTTAGTGCGGCCACAGCCATAGCGTGGTTTCAGTGTGCTGGTATTCCTTAGGGCAAGGAATACTCAGGGGCGGTTCAGGCGTCGTCTTGCGGCTTTACATTTAAAAGGGGAGAGGAAGGCCGCGTGCCGAAGGAGGCAACTTCCGACTGGAGCCCCGCCAAAACAGCGGAGCCCCGCCGGGCGCAGTCCGCCCTCGGGTGACTTTTTGTTCCTGAGAGCCGGCGGCGGCGAAGGCGCGTAGTCGGCGGTCTCCGCCGGGAGAGGAACGTGCCCAGTGGCGGCGACGGAAGGGCCCGCCCCGGCGAGGCTTTGGCAGCTGCTACCTGTCAAAGAAGGAGGAGGAGGCGGCGGCGGCGGCAAGGCGACCGGGCTCTCCTCCGCAGGTCCGCCCCCGCCTCTGCTATGGGGAGTCACGAAGTGGCGAGAATGGAGACCGGCGAGTTTCCCTCAGGTGGGTACGAAAGGCTCTCCGGCTCGGGTTAGCTTTCTTTCAGAATTCTGCGTGTACCTTAAACAGGGCTTTAAGAGCCGGGAGGCTCGGGCGTCTCTCTTTCAGAGGGTCGCCCTGCGTCGAAGCCGACTCGGCGGCGATGAATCACAGGCCATTTCCGCACTAGCCCGTTATAGTGCTGTTATTCCACTTTCAACATCCTGTGGAATCCTGGGGTTTGCAGTTTAGGGAGGGGCTGGTCGGATTCCGTAGGATGTTGAAAGTGGAATAATAGCACTATAACGGGCTAGTGCGGAAATGGCCACAGTTGCCCACAGTTTGCCCTGCCCTGCCCGCCCCGTATCCTTAGTCTGGGAACGGGGGCTGCCGGAGGAGTCAGTGAAGGAGTTCACTGAGGTTTCCTCCTGAGTGGGATTCCAAGACCGCCGCCTTCATGCTACCGGTTGTGCTTCACTGGTCGCGGTGACAAAGTAACGAACGTTACTCACGGGAGTGGTGGAGGTTGCAATCCCTCGTTTCTTCGCTGGTTTAGAAAGCACGTGAGGTTTCCAATCTTCGTGGCAGAAAGAGGCGGATTTGGATTAGTTAGGTAATACTAAGCAGGGTCAGCCCTGGTTACTACTTGGATGGGAGACTGGGGATGAATGCCAGGCTATATTTCAGAGAAAGGGGCTGGCAAACCTTGCCTAAGAAAACCCTACGAAATTCATGGGGTCGCCATAGGTCGACAGGCAACTGAATAGCATATGCCCACACGCTTCTACTGTCATGTTTGTGAGATGCTGAAAAGACTCGCTTTCTGTTCAGTTGTCTTTAAGTGATCTATGTCTTTGCTGGTATTCTTGCCTAGAGTATACTCATTCAATCAGTGAGAATTATTTATGTGATGTCTCAACAAGTAATTGAATAGGGCTGCTCTAGTAGTGACTAACCAACAGGATCCTAGCTGACCTCTGGTGTTCTCCGTGGTGTACCTTGTTGCATAACTTCATTCTCCATCGTTTCTTCCTGTTGTATCAGGACTGGGTGGGCACAGTTCATTTTAAAGTTTGGAATAAGTAAGAAGAATGGACTAAAAAGCACCCAGATTCTTTAGAAGCACAGAAAGTATTAAATGATAGTTTAGTCAATTAGGGAAGAGGGCATACTCTCATTAAGTCTCTTAATCTTTCTGACCATTTTTACCTTAGGTTAAAGGTATAGTAAAGTACATGACTGTAAGTCAGTACTTTGTGTGCTTTCTTTTATTACACTCCACTTTTCCTCCAAGAGGCTCATGGTGGTATAGACAGTGGTTCTCATCATTTTTTCCTTACAACAGCCCTGTGAGGAAGGCTAAGCTAAGAGATTGTGACTGGCATTTTATGGCCAAATGGGGACTTAAGGTGGTTCTTACCACTCCTAGCTGGATAGTCTAATCATTCAACCATGCTAAATCTTTTTACTCAGAAGTAGTTGTTCATACTATGTATAACATAGAATTTCTTGTTTTTAATTTCCATTCTAAAACTGAAGTTAAATATCTCTCCCTTATACACTCCACTTCTGCTTGCATGTTAAACTTAGCGTTCTTGGGCCCTTTCACACTGCACAATCACAATAATGTGATTCCACTTCAACTGGCATGGTACTATTCTGTCAAATCCTAGGGTTTATAATTTGGTCAGAGGCATTAAGAGCTCTCTGGCTGAAATGCTGCTCCCTAAACTGCAAGTCTCATGCTTCCATAAGATGTTGCAATGGCTGTGGAAGGTGAATCATAGTGTTGATTGTATAATGTGAAGGGGCCCCTTGGGATTTCCCCTGCCATTCTTAATTCTGTTGTTGCAAGGGAGTGACTTCTTTTGATCTATTGCTCTGCAAGAAGACAGAGCTAGTCCAGAATAAATAGTAGCAAAAGATACCGCTCCTTCCAAAAACACTCTAAAGTTCTTTCCCCATTTTCAGACTCCCTTCTAATCTATTTATATGAGGAAACAAGATCCAACTTACTTCTTACGCCTACCTTGTTATGCATAGTCCCATGAACATAAGACCAGAGCTCATCTTAAAATTAATCATTTTAGGAAAGCAGCAGTCCTACTCCCATTTAGGACTACTAAGTCTCCAGGCACTGACTAAAGTCTCAGGGAGTTGTTTGTTTTGCCAGGTCTCTCAACAGAGAGACAGATCTCCTAGTCAAGTTGCCCTGGAAAGGGAGACATTTCAGTTTTTGTATGTGGGATGCCTGATAACCCATCTCCAGCAAGTCCCAGAGAGCACTAGAACTCACTGGCTCTGCACAGAGATGACTGACCATATTTTTACTGTAATATGCAGTGCTCCTATACAAAAAAAAACTCCTCGGGAGGGGGAAGGGGACTGAGAGAAAAGATAGTGAGTGGATATACTTGAGACCATTTTGCCACCTGGAGCCAAGCAGGAGGTGGAGTGTGTCACCATTATGAATTGTGAGCTCTCTTGTTGTACCTTCAGGGGTAGCAGCAGCACAGGGGTGGGGATGTGGAGCAGGAAAACCTTCCATGCTTTGGCAGTGCATCTTCTACAAGGCCCAGTAGCAAAGGATGGCCTGGGAACACTGCCCATGTCTCATGTATGCTGTAGGTAAGGTCACATGAGATGCAAGTCCTAGTGGGAATAGATGCAACTGCTGGGTACCTTTTGTCATTTGCTGGGCCACTGAAAAGTGCTAGGTTACCTTGTTAGGTGGGTTATACCCAGATTCAGGGCCTGTTTAACTGGATTGCCTTTATGACTGTTTTCATGATTAGCTGACTCAGAAGCTGTTCTGGGCCACCTCTGTCATAAGGACCCACTCCATAGTCTCAGGTTTTGGCCCTGAAGTATCAGGAAGCAGATGTGACTGAGCTACTGCCTACTCACACTTACTAAAAGATAAGTGTCACAGAACACAGTGTGAGTTATTTTGAGTAAACAGACATAAAATTTAAAGTTGGGGCTTTTGAATGGAAAAGCTACTAAAGATGATAAAATTGCACTCATTCTTAATATAATTATCTTCCTGTTTAGCTGAAAACCAGTCACTCTTAGCAGCAGTCTTCAATCAGGAAGCTAACTAATACTACCTCTTCTTTTAAAGAGGTCTCTGCAGCTGAATTCTAAAAGCCACTAGGATTCAAGGGCACAGATCCTTATCATGTTCCTTATTGTATCACCAAACAAATTTCTTAATTGAATCATTACTTTATTAAGTTGCTTGTTTTGCAACTTCTTATCTCTTGAGATTCAGTGTGAACTGTTTTTATATGAACAGTAAAGCCAAAGTGTCTGGTGCTAGTTTGAGGTAGATCTAGAACACTGGGCTCTAGTAGTAACTGCATGTTTTCTTAAACTTCTGTATTTCTTTACTACTTGGCAAACTTATACTTTCAAGAGGTTTGTTTCATACTTTTAATGTTGGAAGATATTTAGCTTCTTGTGTTTTAAGGGATTTTTCTTCTCCTAAGACAATGACAGGCCACAGGTTGCCTATGATGAATCCAGAAGGCTCAGCAAAGAACAAATATTTATATTGATAGCAACTGCATCTGTCAACTTCAGTTCAATGATCTGCTATTCAATCTTGGGACCCTTTTTTCCAAGAGAGGTATGCAAGTGTGTAAAAAAAAATCCTGTTACAGAATTGCTTAATGGTGAATACTTCTGTTCTCAATACAGCGATTAGTGTAATATGTCTGACTTACCCTTGGAACAGCCTGTGTTTTAGTTGTGAAGAAATCTGTTTCTCAACATACATACGATAAGTTGTTACTGAGAAATGGTAATTTTGTTGTTTTTGTTTCTCATCATAGTACTTCTTTTGCAACTGTAAGTGCTGAGTGGATTAAGGTGGTACAGCTAATGGTTCATCATAATTACAACACAGGCAAAACACATCTAAGCTGATGAGGAAATGATAGAGTTTTGTTATGTACAAAGAAGAACCAGTGATAAACCAAACATTGTGAGACTTAACTCTACTGGTCCATCTTCCCTTTCAACAATTTTTGATATCCCTCATTGCCATTGCTTCAGAACAGGAAGGGGAAGTCCAGTAGTGTTGGACTCCAGCTTCTGTCAGCTCCAGCCAGAATGGTCAGAGGCAGTTGAAGCTGAAGTCTAAAGGACACTAGTGCTTCAAAACATTTCAGTGTGTTCTTTTTTTCCTTTTATTCTGTTGAAAGTTCTCAAAAGTTTTCGTAACAGTACAGGAAAGCAGTACATAAATATTGTATGTAAATCATTAAAGAGTGCCAATTATAGACAAAATTTTCCATTGGGGAAAAATAATGTGTATTGTGTATTTCTCTGTATGTGTTTGAGAATGTGTAGGGGGAACACTCAGATATCATAAAATAAAACTTCTTAGAAGGCCTGAGTCTGCCCTCTCACTTAAAACAAAAAACCTAAGTATCTGGCATGTATTCTTATTTTCATTTGATCAAGATGTGGGAAATCTGGACTTCTTTCAAAGTTTTGTACACCAGTATCTTTCAATCATCTTATACTTTGACATTTTACGTATGAGAGTTGTCCAACCAAGTGCACCTCTGTGTTTGAAATGCAGGATTAGGATTGGTTCTGTAATCCATGTATATCAAATACTATATGAGGCAGTCATGAAACATATGGCTTTCCTTTTTATGTCTATTTGCAAGGTTTCATGGCAGGTGCTCTTTGATGGAAAATAAACTTGCATATCAATGTGCCTCCACAAAGCTTAGAAAAGCTACATTTTTAACTGCAACGCCCAGCGACCGTGCTGGCTGGGGGACTTTGGGAACTATAGTCCAAAAATTAAAATTTCCAAGCTCTGATGCTTGATAGAATTTGAGATACTTATGGAGATCTTTTCATGTGAATGTCCTTTTTCTCCTTCCCATGCCTTCAGATTTATAGAGAAATCCAGGAGGTCTCCAAATGTGTTTGTGAGAGTTGTTAGACAGCACTTAACTGTGTTGCTGCAGTGTTTTTGTGACCTTGGGCTTTACTGTTTGCTAACTGATGCTAAAGGAGACCTAAATTAGAATTTGAAGTTCTACAGGCATCTGCCCCAGCCCCTAAATTTAAGCCATGTTATTATGTCTGGCATACTACAGGCTCTCAATGTTTTGTGTCTGAATGTGTGTGTGTGTGTTATTTTTTTTTAGGCAGAAAAGAAAGGTGCTAGCAGTACAATAGTTGGATTCATTTTTGGATGCTTTGCATTATTCAACTTCTTGACATCTTTGGTAATGGGAAAGTACGTAAGTATCTGTACCAGAATGTCTATATGACAATGTTGTATTGCCCAGAGAAGTGAATGGAAAGTTACATTGCAGCACTTTTACCTCCTGCTCACCTACTTCATTAAGCTCTTATAATACTGACTCACTACTACAATGTACCACCTCCACATGCATGAATTCATTTTTGCATGAAGTTTGACATCCTTATGCTTAACGATGGCAGCAATGTGCGCACAGACATGCTGACACGGCCATGCACGTTGCCACCATTGAATATAATGGGACATGCGCATTCACAAATCTTATTGTTTGCAGGTTCCTGCAATGGAACGCCTTCATTTGTGGAAGGCCCACTGTATAATAATCTAACTGCCCTACTGTCTCACCACATTTCAGAGAACATGTTTTCTGCTCTTGTGAAGTGGCTACCAAAAGTAACTTCTGTTGTACCTGTGCCCTATGGGTTCTGTTTGGACAGGCCTTCGGTGTTTAAATTTGATTGCTATTGGAGGTAGCACTTGTTTTTTTGTTTATTTGTTTTTTAAAGACTGGAACTTCTGGAATCTCACGATCTGTGCACTGTAATCCAAAAGTAGTAACTTTCCAAAACTCCAGTGGGAGGCATTTGAATGAGCTGAAGGTTGCTAATTCTTTTTATTGAGCAGCTTTTATGTTTCAGTTGTTGAATGCTAGTTTGAGAAGGAGAATCAGCATATAAGTTTGATAAATAGACTCAGCTGCAGAATGCTCTCAATAAGTCTAGAAATGAGAGGATAACCAGGAAAGACTTGCCTGCGACCTTTAGTTTTTCTAAGTAGCTCCAGCAATATGACTGCAACGTAATTTTTGCTTCAGAAGTATACTGGGATTCATCAATTCTGATGTGGGATTAGATTTTTCTCAATGTATATGGTTAAGCATTCCATACATTGTGCCATTTTGTTGCCATACCACAACCCTTGGAGACATCTTTGTGAATCTTTCAGTGCTTTGAGATGATTGTTCAAATCACTGTTGTGGTATGGATAGGCATACTGCTATGAAGTCATTAACCCCAGTTAATGATAGCAAAGAATGTTGAAACAGTTAACTGTACCAATTTCCTTGGCTTTGTGAAACTAGGTTAATTCACTTATCCATTTAGAATATTTTTAGGTGTGATAATGAGCTGGCGGTAAGTCAGTGGGGTGGGGATTTGCTAGTATACTTGTCCCCCTTTTCTTTCCTGTAAACGGAAAGAAAGGCAGTAGAATCTGTTATTATGTCTTCTGTAAAATGCTTCAGATCTGAATATTATGGAAGTGTAATACTTTTGTTCAACAATTGCAGCTTGTACATATTGGAGCAAAATTTATGTTTGTTGCTGGAATGTTTATCTCAGGAATTGTTACTATTCTCTTTGGGTGAGTATATATGTCTGTATGTTTATGTGTATCTTTCATGCACAATGTCTTAAAAGCCCCCACTATTTTATGTGGTTTGTTCTTAGCATATAATGACTTTGATAACTTTATTTTTTTATCCAACCTTGATTCTGTTTTGGATATCTGGAGGCCACTGGAACATTCTGGGGTGCTTTCAGACCAAGCACTCCTAATGCTGTCATTCAAAATAGTCTTGAAACCTGTTGCATCTTTTTCTTTCTCGGTGTTATTTTTCTGATAAGAAATAAGATGTAAGAAGCTGTGGGAAACCAAATGTAAGGGTTACAAATGGAAGAGAGTGTCATTGGAACGGCCTGTAACATTTCTGAAGCTAAGCAATTGCACGATAAAAGCCTTGACTGGAAGCACTCCCCATTTCTATCTTGTCCTTTATAAAAATGGTAATAACTTCTCCTATCTCTTCTGGTGATAGTCTGTATCATCACCATTCTCCAAAATTTGGTACATTTGACAGGATGTAACATGGTTAGTGCTGTCATACTTTTGGCCAGTAGCCACTGTTGACTCCTTTGTCAGTGGGAGTAGATTGTGTTCTACTTTGAATTTTGAAAAAGCTGTCCAAGGTGCTGAAGCTATGTTGTGAAGAGCTCTTCAAAATTCAGACTAAAAAACAAAGTGGATTCACTGGCTGGCTAAGATGGAAGCCACCAGTTGCCCTTTTTTCAATCACAGTTGGAAATGCAAATTCCTGTCTCATATAAGAATACAGAATATAATTTGAGTATAAATTAATATACCACATGTGCTCATATACTCAACCTAATGCTTAAGTTGAAAGCAGGTTTTAAGGCTAAAAGTATGGACTTTCATATGCTATGTGGATAAGTCGAGGGTCATTCCATGGAGGCAGAAAGTGCCAGCATCACTTCAGAGGGCCAACCACCCCAGCAGCTGCCACCATCTTTCCCATCAGGTATTCAAAAAGGCCTTTTGCTGCTCTTTTTTTTTAAAATAAAAGTTAAGGTATAGTATTAACTTCTGTTTAAAAAGGACCTAGCAGTTCTAGGTCACCCAGAGAGTCAAGTGGAGGTTTGAATTTACATCTCCCTTGTCTGAATCTTCCAACCACTATACCACAATGGCCCTTGACAGAAGAAAGGATCTACCCCTGTGCTTATGCTACTTACACCAGACAAAAGGGGGTCTTGCATCTATACTAATTATGTTTGTGCATAAGACACTGAGGAGATGAATCCATTTTCTTTTTAGGCTGTTGGATAGAGCACCTGATGGTCCCATATTCATAGGACTCTGTTTTTTGGTTCGAGCAGTAGATGCGATTGGTTTTGCAGCAGCAATAACTGCCTCCTTTTCCATTCTTGCAAAGGCATTTCCCAACAACATAGCTACAGTTCTGGTATGTATAATATTGATCAGTGGCTTGGAAAATCCCCGTTACATGTAACATTTGAGGTATTAACTGACATAGTAGAAGCGTAGTGCAATACAGGGGTAGATGGACTAACAGCAACAAAATCCAACAGGACCTAGGTATGATCTGCACTGATCATGCTTCCAATGCAAAATGTAATTTGACTCTTAATATAAGACATAGTTAATTGGTTGATCTAAAACAGTGATTCTCAACCTGTGGATCCCCAGATGTTTGTGGACTTCAGCTCCCAGAAGCCCCAGCCACTATGGTCAATGCTCAGGGCTTCTGGGAGCTGAAGTCCAAAAACATCTGGGGACCCACAAGTTGAGAACCACTGATCTAAAATATTTAAATACCAGTTTTATCATGCAGTCTCAGGGCAGCATACAATAAAAAAATGTGAACAGTTAAAAATGGTATAGAATTTGAGAATATAAAAATAATGTAAGCAAGCTAAAAACATTTTAAGCAATTTAACAAGTTAGAAGATTAAAGCAGTTTAAAACCACATACATGTACATTTGGAAGAAGTCAGTTAGGTCTCAAAAGCTGCAAAGCCACATTTTAGCTTGGTGATGGGATGAAGCCACTATTAGCACCACCAAGGGGGGAGCCTTCCACACATGTACACAAAGAAAGAGTCACTATTATAAACACCTTGCAGAAGCAGGCAGGTGAGGTGGAAAATATTTGCAGGAGAGTTTACCTTTGCTTTCTCCTATGTGGCAGGCAGTAGGAAAAGGAAGAACAGAGGTGACATGATTCCTTAAGGGAGAGCACAGTCTGATTGCCAACGAAGAGGTGCAGTTTGAATTTTCTGGATATAGCAAAGCATTGACATAGGGCAGAAGGACAGATGGCAGCCTGTGTGTGCCACATAGGAGCCCATGTGGGGACTGGGAGTCCCCCTCACACTCTGATAATGTTTTGGCAGAGTCTTAACACACCAAAATGCTTTCTAGAGAAATTCATCTGGAGAAAGTTGAAGAGGACTCATTAGTCTGATTTTATGTTGAAAATATGTGTAACTAATTAAAAAGGGCAGCACTGTTGCTTCTAACAGCTAACAGTTTGAACTGAATACTGGTATGCACGAAATCAAAGGTAATCAAGACTCATGTCTTTTTCTCTTCAGGCACATTAACTTATGTTCTTTTAGTGGTTCTTGTGCTGTACCTACCATTTTAATTTTGCTTTTACAAAAAAAGAAGCCACTATATTACTATAATGGAATGCTGCTAGAGATAGTAATATGCTTTTGAAAAAAGACAAGAAATGGGGGAAAACACTAAATGTTTATACATGCCTTTTCTTACTTTTGTGCTCCTTTTCCCGAGATAATTTTTTTTTTCCCACAGGCTAAGGCATATCTGTTATCTTATAGGGCTGTATTTAGGTGACTCCTGGACCAAATTGGGTTCATCTGGATGGATCTTAGAGATGTTCAAATCAAAGTAGGACTTACTAAAAGCAAACTGAATCCACTCCTAACAATTCAATAGCACTTTGGATTTGGAGAAACCAGACAGTGTAGCTCCGAAAACCGACACGTTTCTCCCCATGTTCTTTTTATAACAAAAACACCAGGATAGGAAGAGGGAAAAAGGAGAGCGATGGAGTTTTGTGATGGCAATTCTAGCTTATATTTAATGTTTCTAGAACACTCTCTAGGCTCAGTATTGGAGTACATGGAGGAATGTTGAAGTAATATACCACAAGACTGATCTTGTGTCCAGTGCGTTTGCCCATTTTCTTTCCCCAAGAGTAGGAGTATTAAAAGTATTAAAAGTAAAAAGTATTTTGTAAGAGACTTTGGGGCCTGTAACAGTGCAGTGCTGAGTTCTTGCTTGGTAAATTAAATTCCTTCTGCCTCTTCCACTGTGTGTTCCATATGCACCATTCTCTCTGTTCCATTTTAACGTCTGTGCCCTGAGTATCATCTGGCCAAAACTCCAGGTCTTCAACTGCTTTTAATTCATCATGGCTTGCTAATCGCTGGACCTATCCTCCTGAACTTTCAGATTTCTTGCCTAAGGGAGGCTGTATGAATGTACTGCTTTCATACACATTATTTTTTTAAAAAAGACATGGAAGGCAATAAGAAGAAGCAGTACATCACTTCAGTTTGAGATGGGAAAAAAGAAAAAGAATAAAAACTGACTCTAAAAATAGCCAACAAGCCAATGAAAGGCTGCAAAGTAACAATGAATTATTGTTGTATGCCTTCAAGACATTCTGACTTGTGGTGACCCTAAGGAAAACTTATTATAGGTTTTTCTTAATAGAATGTATTCAGAGGGGGCTTGCCCTTACCTTCTTCTGAGGCTGAGATAGTGTGACTTGCTGAAGATGACCCAGTTGGTTTCCAGGGCTGAACAAGGATTCAGAGCCTGGTCTTCCAGTGTCCTACTTCAGTACTCAATCCACTATACCATGTGGGCTCTCTGACAGTGAAAACTGTATTTACCATTAAAGAATAAAAATAAGTAAACAAAAATCAATACTAATCATAACCAAATTGTCTCAAACTGGAGCAGCTAAACATGTAAACATCCTGTTTAAGAACACTTATTTACGGTAAAGTTCAGCATTACCAAAACAGACATACAGATGTTTTATTAATTTGCAATAGTTTCACATGAATTGCTGCAGCTACAGATGCTCAGTAAAAGCAAGTACTAACACAAGAGGCATATATACATTTCGTGGCACTTATGAAACATCTACAGCTTCATTTTGCAAGCTTCTTTTCCCCTCAAGCCTCACAACTATCTTTTTTAATTGTTGCAAGTTCCCTCCATTAATCTCTCTTTGATCAATATGAGATATTTTTCTCTTCATCTCAGTTCTGTGTATCTTAATAAGTGTCCATTAAACAAACAAACAAGGAGTTAGTGTATTTTGGGAGAGGGGGGCTTCCAAGCTTAAAAAAAAATACCCTTGCACTAAGCTCCTTGTATCTATTTTGCAACTTGCTAAGCTTCATCCATTTAAAACTAACAGTCTTTCTCAATTTAATCTAGCCTGCTTATTAAATATTGATGGGAAGTTGGGTTTGGTATGTACAGTTGACCCTCCACATTTCATAAGGTTAAGGGCACAGGATTCTCTCAAAAGTGGAAAAATCACAAATATCAAAATGTGTCTGTCTATGGGAAGGAGGCTGAGGCATGTTGAGGAGAGTGGGCACCCAGGGTCAGAACCAGGTCTGGGAAAGGAGAGGGGAAGGGGGTGGGCCATCATGGTGGCCCTATCCTTCCTTTCTCTTGCCAGTCTGCTTCCGTCAGGATATGGGGGGCACTGGGAGAGGGTTTGTGGTGCTGAGAAATTGGGCTGCGAACTATCTGGCCAGGCAGTGAATGACGGTGGAAGAAGAGGACCAGACACGAGTTTTTTAAAGGGCTGTGTCACCTGATCAGAGCCACTAAGAGGAAAAGTTCTCCTGGAAAAAAAGCATTTGGCGGGGGTGGAGACTGGAGAAAATCACAAATAATCAATTCTGTAAAAGGGAAACCTGCGAATGTGGAGGGTTAACTATATATTCACAACAACTTGTCTGGATCTCCTTTGTGACCCCCTCATATGGACTACCATTGCCAAAGCTATCTCAGATCCTTGGTCTGTTCTTTGCCTTTGGTTCTCACCTGTAGAAAAGCCATAGTTTTGTGCCAGAGCATCTGCTTCGCATGCAAAAAGTGCCAGGTCCAATCCCTTCCATCTTGATTGAGGAAAATCTTTTGCCTGAAATTTGGAGAGCATGTGCCAGAAGGAGCATTTGATCTGATTGCATTGTTGCTGTTTCCTCTTTTTAGGGCAGCCTTGAAATTTTTACTGGACTGGGACTAGTACTAGGCCCTCCTCTTGGTGGCTTTTTATACCAATCGTTTGGCTATGAAGTCCCTTTCATTGTACTTGGAAGCTTAGTGCTGCTCTTGGTGCCTCTCAATATGTATCTTTTACCAAAATACGGTAGGTACTCTTTTTATTGCTTTTCTGTTTCATAGCCAAGAGGAGCAGCAAACATGCCCTTTGAATTTTTAATTCACTGCCATCACTCCTTTCTTCAATCCTGTTGTCCTCTCAAATTTGAAATGTGGGGCTATATCCAATGTTAGTCTTACTTTAGGCCCACTGAATCCAGTAAAATTTAAGTTAATTGTGACTGACTAACAAGTCCATTTCATATCTATGGTTCTACTGTAGGTATAAGCAGAACTTGGCAAAGTTTTAGGCACTGCAACATTTTGTGTACTGTAGTTTTTTTAAATGTAATATTTCTAAGGTCTCAGTAGGACTAATGTGTTTAACTCACAGATACTGAAAGAAATTACATGGAAGATTAATACTACCAAATTGTGTTTATGCCAATAGCCAGTAAGTTTCTGGCCATGATCTGTAGGTACTTCTATATGTACTCCTGTGTTTGCAACACATCAGGCTAAGACATGTTGTCAACAAGAGACAGAATAGCACTGCTCACCATTCCGTGTGCAAAAGCAGACTAAATGGGGCAGCTGAATTTTACTTCATCATTAGTGAAGTGTCATCTTCTGCTGCAACAGAGGAAAATAGGCTAGATCATAGGCACAGTATGTATTGTGTTTTTTTAAAAAAGGAAGCTTCCTTATATTGAGTCAGACAGTGGTCTGCCTAACTCAGTATTGTTTGCACTGACTGATAAGAGACTCTCAGAATTTTAGACAAGGGGCTTGGAAATGCCAAGGCTTGAACCTAGAACCTTCTGCGTGTAAAACATGGTGTTTGTTACTGAGCAACAGTCTTCTCTCTCAAACCTCCAGCACACAGAAACCTCTTTTTTCTAATAGCTCCTTATCTACACAACCTGCCTCTGGCAGCCTTGGCACAGTGACAGCTGTGTGCAACAGAGTCTTTTCATGGGCTGTCCTAAATGGTACCCTTGTTTCATCAAAAGTTTAAAAAGCAGCTTGTTTTTTAAGTAGGAAAGTGGACTCTCAGATGATTGGGAAGCATGGTAAAAGGGCTGTGTATTGGGCGTTTCCAGTGGCAGGAACTTTCTTTGTACAGGATTTGCTCTGGTTTATGTCCTCAGATAAATTTGAAGCTCATGAAGGTTGAACACCAACGATGGCCTCTTGAATGTGTTGTAAATGTCACAATAGTGGTATCTTCGTCTAGACTGTGTCTCTTCATCATTTGGTTTCCCCTAAGTTGAATATAAAATAGTAAATTTCTGCTGTTAGCAGCTTTTTATTCTGTAAACACCACATCACCATCAGTGTTACAATTTTTAAAAATTCCCAAACTATGATACTTTGTGTGCTCTCTCATTACAGATTCAACTCCTGGTAAAGAATCATTCTGGAAGCTTGTTGTTATACCCAAAGTTATCCTCCTCTGTCTTACAATTTTTTCATTAAGTGCATGCTTAGGCTTTCTAGATCCTACAATGTCACTATTTGTCTTGGAAAAGGTAGGTACTATTGGAGAAAAGTCTCTTTTCAGACATACTAACTATCTAAAACAATTGCATAATAGTAGATTGTCAGATGATATAAGTGTCCAACAGGAATGGCAGTGGGATATCAGTTTTCAAAGAGATAGTACTGTTGGTGGTATGGGAGGAATCTAGTGGTGATTTTAAGACCAACTGGTTATTTTGCAACCACCATGTGTGGATTTGAATCTTATTTCAGAAGCACTATATCAATTAATAGGGCCTATCAGCCTTTCTAATGGCAGCTGGTTTTCCAGGCCATCTTATCCTGTCCTCAAGGGCAAAAATTGATTGAGGAATGGGGAGCTCAGCTGACAGGTGACAGGCCCAAGGCTAAGCCAAACAGATCTTGGTTCCAAGCATTCTAAGTATTCAGGATACAAACAACAGAGTAATGAAGGTTTTCTAATAATTTTGTTTTATTTGTTTTAATAAATAAACATTAACACCCCAGGGTTTCTGTTTAAACCCTAATAAAATATACCAAAAGTGCTCTAATATGTTATAAATGGGGTCAATTTCTATGTCATTGAGGTTGTCAAATTTCAGGACCATTGGGGGAAATGTTTTCTTGTTTCAAGTTATAAAAATGTACAGATGCCATTTTATGGAATTTTATTTCTTTGCTAATATGTAGCAAGAGCATACATGTTGCATGGCCCTTGATCCAAAGTCTGAAAACAGTTAGTGAATCATCCAGTGTGTGTCTGTATGATACTCTGTTTGCCCAGACTTCTTCATCAATTTCTCTGCTAAGCCACTTGTCTCTGTGAGTTTCCCTTTTAATTGCTTATTTGAATAAACTTAGCTATTGGTAGTGCAATGCACATAATTACAGTACTCCCAAACAGAAGTGACAATCAACAATCACATGTTAAGTTTATAAGTTCAGGGAATATCATAAACACAAACTTTATATAAATTGTGGAATTATATGATGTAAAACAGCTGCTTTAATTGCAAATATCCAGTAATAAAATGCTGTGCAACTGATGTCAGTGCTAAGCAGCCAATTAAGCCCTGTTAATAAGCATTATACTATGTTTCAATTCCTCCTTTATGTTATAGACAGGTTTTGGCTCATCACTAAAAGTTGCTTCCTTTATCTTTTACCTTTGGAGGCTTTGCTCAATTGGCAGTTGTGAATATATAAAACAGACATGTCATTATTGGTTTTCCCTGTCTGTTGTTTGTTAAATGTATTTTTTTTTTCTGACAACAAATGACAATCAAAGCCATTCATAGTGGTTTAAAAAGTAGAAACAAACGATTTAAAAAGATTAAAAATACAAATGAAATATGCATCAATAAAAGAACAAAAATTTCCAGTCCAAGCCAAGAACATTCTGGTTTCAATGCAAAAGGCCTGCATGAATAAACAAAGCCTGCTGATAGAAGGACGACATGAGGAAGGCCAACCTAGCCTACATTGGTAATTTGTTCCAGAGCCTTGGGAGCCACCATGGGGAGCCTTGGGAGCCACCATGGGGAAAGTTCTCAGTCCCATCACCGCCAAACGTGCCTCCAACAGAGTTAGGACCAAGAGAGAGGCCTCCTTCAAAGATCTTAGCATCAAAGCAGGCTTGCAAAGTATAGTTGTCATTTCTGTCCAATCCAATGCCTTTATTACAGTCAACAGACCATGAGGCAATAAAAGTTAAACATAACAATACTTAAAACAGCATGTAAATATACAATGAGCTTGCGGTGTGTATACACATAATATGCAGTTATTAAAATATATTAAAAGTTATATTAAAATTATAATTATGTTTAATCATATCTGAATTATTAGAATTATTTTAATAGCAAAGCAAAATCAGTGCGCTCTTCCATTTACTTTCCCTCTCTCGAAAAAAAATTCTATTATCTATGCTGGTTCTTACCTACTTCCAATCATTTTATCAGTTGTAATATAGCCTTACAAGTTTTGATTGCAGAATAAATGAACTTTGCAACTTCCTCTGTTACCCTTTTTTCAGTATCTCTTACCTCAGGTACCAATAATCATTGTTCAAATAGTCTTATCCCAAGGCATTTCTGTCAGTGTTATTGACTGCTGGGTTGTGTCAGATACCCTGTATGTTACAGGGATTATAGATGAATGGGGTGGAATTTTGTAAACATAAGATACTTTTGTAAAATAATTAAAACAGTGCTTTCTTTCTATAGTTCAAATTGCCTGCTGGCCATGTAGGACTTGTCTTCTTGGGGCTGGCACTCTCCTATTCTTTATCTTCGCCATTGCTTGGTTTTCTTAGTGATAAAATGCCAGTAAGTACATCCCTCTCCCTGTTCTTTTAATTTTTTAAAAATCCTCTGTATTTTTGACCATTTTAATGCCGTGATATAAATGCTTGAAATTCAATGATTGAATAGTAGAAATTCATAAATGCTAAATGTCATATTTAGTTGGGGGTATGGTCACATCTTTTGAAGTGTTCTTTTCAGCTCACCTCCCCCTACCTCCTGCTAATTACATACAGGTAATAGCTGAATTTTTATATCTTTGATAGCCAATGATAGCCTCAGTGATAATAGTCAATATGAGAGCCAGCATGGAGTAGCCAGCATGGTGTAGTGGTTTGATAATTAAACTGACTCTGGAGACCAGGTTCGAATTCCTGCTCTGCCACTGGGTGACCTTGGGCAAGTCACACTCTCTCAGCCTCAGAAGAAGGCAAAGGCAAACCCCTCTGAACGAATCATGCCTAGAAAACCCTAGGATAGATTTGCCTTGGGATTGATACAAGTTGGAAATGACTTGAAGACACACAATAACAATAGCAGAGTTTTCATATCATTGATAGCTGGAGGAAAATGCAAAGATAGCTCCACCAACCTGGTGCCTTTTGGATTTTAGTTCCCATGACCACTTACAAATAGCCATGTGTGACACTGTAGGTTTATTTCCAGTCTCTTAAGAGACTTCTAGCCTTGCAAGACTGGAAATTCCCTCCCAGTGTTTTTACTAGGGTTCTTGCCAGCCTTCCAAAGCTGACTTCCACGCATGGAACACTGGCAATCTCCCAGTTCATATGCTGCCACCACCCCCCTGAATTATGAATTACTTAGACAGAACAGGAGGGACTCTGCCTAATCCCTAAGCGTAAGGAACTTCTACCTCCCCCTTGCCCTGAGTGAGAGGTCCTATGTAGTGTGTGCCAACCCTGGCGTGGAAATGGAGAGAAATGGAGGTTTATAAAAGTGTTTTAATCAAGGCATGCAAATAAACAATATCACACTTGGGAGACCCCCTCTCCCAGGTACACTTAGTTACAAGAATTTACAAAACAGGTATAACAGCACAGATACATTCTTAAGATCAGCCAATTTCCCAAAATAATAAACAGCCCTAACGCGGCTAACTACTTTATTCTAGTACTCACAGATGTTCTTAGAAGAAAGAAGCCAGGAGGCCTGCCTACGACTGGCATAGATCTCATCTCTGTGTGTGTCTCTCTCTGGCCACATGGCCTCTCAGAAGTTTTATTTTCCTCCTTGGAAGGATCTGGAAGCCTCTCCAAGATGCCCGCCTCTTTCCTTTTTGGTTGGTC